>CM067222.1:12327726-12827725 GCA_034190945.1 Octodonta nipae
ATTGAAATATTTTTTAATGTATATTATTAGGTATATGGTCCACAGACTTCTGTTAGCAGCCTTAGGTCGTCGAGAATTAGATGACAGAGATCATTACGGAAATAAAAGATTGGACTTAGCAGGCCCTCTTCTTGCATTCTTATTCAGGGGGTAAGTAATTATTACTTAATTTTTATATATTTTTATTATCAAAGATATTTTGCAGATTATTTAAAAACCTTATGAAAGAAGTGCGAATGTATGCACAGAAATTCATAGATAGGGGCAAGGATTTCAACTTAGACTTAGCTATCAAGACCAAACTGATCACAGATGGTTTAAGATACTCTCTTGCTACTGGTAACTGGGGTGATCAGAAGAAAGCCCATCAAGCTAGACCAGGTGTCTCACAAGTATTGAATCGATTGACTTTCGCATCTACTTTGTCCCATTTACGACGTGTAAACTCTCCCATAGGAAGAGATGGCAAATTGGCCAAACCACGTCAGTTACACAATACCTTATGGGGCATGATTTGTCCTGCTGAGACTCCTGAAGGAGCTGCCGTAGGACTTGTCAAAAATCTTGCTCTTATGGCTTACATTTCAGTTGGTTCACAACCTTCACCTATATTGGAGTTCTTGGAGGAATGGTCTATGGAGAATCTTGAGGAAATAGCCCCTTCGGCAATAGCAAATGCTACAAAGATTTTTGTGAATGGATGCTGGGTATGTTTTTTAGCTGAAGCATAAGTCAAATTTGTTGTTTCAAACATATATTTATTTATTTATTTATTGTCCAACAGAATATCCATTTACAGGACAATTTTCATACAAACTAATATCAATGCATTTTTAAGCTAATTACAATAAGAAAATAAGTAAATGAGTTTATACAGTTAAAAAGAGGTATACGAATGTAAGTATATATACATAAATGTGTAACTCATAAGCAATTTTAACCTAACAACTTATTTAAATAAAAGTTTTGATTGGATTTATCTAAAATATAGGATAATAAATTATGAAGAGTGTCGCAATCATTCGCAATATTGTTATAATTTAAGCACATAAAGTGCAGCGGCGAGTTAGTAAGGATATTGGTTCTTGCACCGTATAAGTAGAACGTGGGGATGTATCGTAAGTTTAATCTGGGAATATGGAAACTGATTTCGTAGAGGAGATCAGGAGCATCTATGAAGTTGTGAAGTAACTTAAATAGAAAAGTTAAGCCACTATTTATTCTACGAATTTGCAAATAATCCATAGAGATCTGTTGCAGGAGGACAGATTGTTTCAATCCCCTCTCTGGGTATATCCCCGTTGATCTGTGGATTAGAAACTTAGCAAACGTTCTTTGAACATTTTGTAGAGATTTAATATGACTCATATAATAAGGCTTCCATACTATTGAAGCATATTCCAATTTGGAACGAACCAAAGCAGTGTAGAGACTTTTTAATGCATCTGTATTAGTAAAAAAAAAATTACAATTTCGAATGATGAAACCAAGAGATTTAGTAGCTTGAGATTTAACATTATTTCTATGTGTGGTGAAGTTCAATTTACTGTCGAACACTATCCCCAAATCCCTGTTTCACTACATCTAGTTCTCAACATTATCCATTTGGTAATTTTATTTTTTAGTTAAAAAGTAAATAAAATAGGGTAGGTTTTATGGTTAAAACTACATACCTTACACTTAGTAAGATTAAGATGTAGACAATTTTCAATACACCATTTTGAAAATATATTTAATTCTTTCTGAAGCGACAGGCTATCCATGTGAGATTCAATGTTCAAGAAAATTTTGATGTCTTCAGCAAACAAACATTAAGTTTCTACACTCCAATGATGTAGAAAGGTCATTAATAAATATTAAAAATAATAAGGGTCCCAAATTAGAGCCCTGTGGGACACCCGATGTAGAGAAATATGTTCTAGAACAATAACCATTATAGGATACATAATCACATCTGTTCGAAATATAAGATCTAAGTAATTTGAGTAGAGAACCACTAAAGCCAAAATATTGTAATTTATTAATAAGCAATGAATGATCAATTCTGTCAAAGGCCTTAGAAAAATCAGTGTACATTATGTCTACTTGGTGTCTGTTATCAATAGCTTCAGCTATATACTGTGTAATCTCAACTAAATTAGTAGTAGTCGACCTATATTGTATGAAACCGTGTTGGTTTGGTGATATTAAATATTTGATTTGTGGATAAATTAAGTTATATAAGGACATTTCCATAACTTTGGCAAAATTATTTAATATTGAAATTGGTCTGTAATTCTCGATATTGGCTCTATCTCCTGCTTTAAGAACGGGACATACTTTGGCAATATTCCACACGTCAGGAAACTCCGATTTCAGAAGTATTAGGTTGTAAATTTTTAACAGAGGAAGGACAAATACACGACTGCAACCCTTCAAGATGAAACTGGGAATCATATATTTTCCAGAAGTAAACTTGTTTGGGAGTTTCGCAGTGGCTTTTAAAATATCTATTTCAGAAAAACAGGAGATATGACAAAGGGGAGAATTACTTGTATTTAAGTCTGTTTCATTATTTTGCCCTGGAACATATACACTTTGAAAGTAATTAGCAAAACCTGCCACAATAGTCAGGTGTATTAAAGTTGGTACCATATATTAATCATAGTTAGTGTCAAATTCAGATAAACCTCGAAATTTAGACTAATGTAACTAACAGTATTTTGTGGTAGACAAAAAAGTCTCTCATTCAAAGGACATAAATTCAAAATTATTGTCATTTTATTTATTGAGTTAATTCTATGTTATGTTTCATGTCTCTTTCAATCTTAGTGAGTAGGATTTCCATTGCTGTAACTAAAGTTTTATGGCTTGATATATTGGTCTTACTCTATTTTACAGCTTCACAATTTATTTTCTTGCCTATTTCATTTTATTTAGAAAGATGTTCTCTTTCACAAGTCCAATGCTTTTCAGGTACAATATGTATTGAAATTTTTGTGATTCCTGGAATGTCATAGGTCTCATAATTATCAAGATTATAATCATTTTTGGTCCTAAATGAGTTGTTTCAGGGAATAGTCAAGAGATAACATGTAATTGTTTTCTGAATGTTATTTGTGGCATCTTCTAGTTTATTTTAGATTTTCTTGGGAATAATACCACATCAGAGTTCAAACTTGTGTATATTTTAAAACCAAACGTTTCAAAATCCTGTCGGATTTCGTTTTCAATGGATATAAATTTATATCCATTGAAAACGAAATCCGACAGGATTTTGAAACGTTTGGTTTTAAAATATACACAAGTTTGAACTCTGATGTGGTATTATTCCCAAGAAAATCTAAAATAAGATAACATGTAACTAATACATGGTCTAAATTGACACCTCCATAAAGATAAGGATATGCAGGACACCTATTTGTACATGGGAAAACTCATTAATCATATTAGAGAGAAGAAAATGTGGGTTATATTTTCTCTAAAAGACCAATAATCTGGATAATTTTTTGAAATTACCCAATCAACAGACAGAAGTAATATTTTATGCCTGTGTTGTCACAAAAACGTCATAAATGAACTTGTTGATATGACGTTGTTTGAAATTTTATTAATCGGTAATAATAATAAGCAGTAGTAGCTGTTAACTGTGTGGCTCTTGAATAATATTCCTAGGCATTCTTGAAATAGCAATAATACCTTTGATAACATGTGATTATTTCTTGCAACTGATTCCAACAACAATACAGTTTTTTGTACAAGGAAATTTTAATACTTTTTGCTGATTTCATTACATAAATAATAACAATCTATTTATTAGACTTACAATCATGCTGGATGAAATATTGAACTGAATACCAAAATTTATGGCACAAGAAATTTAAAGAATGAATAATTGAAAGTTGATTTTTGTTATTTTGTGTCAGTACTAGCCAGTTTCTCTTTCATCCTAAATGATTAAAATATTTATTAAACTTTAAGAACCAGTTCTCTGGTTACAGTTGTTTTGAAACCATATATTGAAAAGATAGGCTACATATTTGTTTAAATCATATATACACACAAAAAATATAATATAAAACCATTCTTAATCAAAAGTTTTCTCTGCAAAAACAGAATAATAAATTTCAAGTCTTTTTATAAAAATGATAACCACATGACCAAGAATTTATTCATCTATTGTTGGTTGATAAATATGTATTCTTACAGATAAACGTGTTGAGATTCTACTATACTATCAACTAAAAGAACGTAAATTATAGCCTATTAGTTGCTTGAAATATGTGTCTGGTGACCAAAAATAATGCAAATATCAAAATGAATATTCTCAAAAGTCTGTTATTGGTGGCAAATTATTAAATGCAATATCTTTGATTTACTGAATGTCTCTGGGTGATAGTGGTTGACATTACTGTAAAGTAGACTTCTTTTAGTTTTATTGTGCTGTATAATATTTTTGTCTGTATTGTCTAGTTATCAATTACTTCTGAAAAAAGTGAATTCATGCAAATTCTAGTTTAACTCATACTAGGCATATGAATGATTTTCATTCTTCAGTACTTGTTCTTATTGCAGTTGTATTCTCACTATCTACAATCATCATTATCTCCATTATTTTTTATATTGTTTTTAAATATTAATCTTATATGGCAGAACACGTTCTCTGCGTCCATAAACATAAAACAAATGTGTTTTACTACTAGTGCATTACATTTTCCATAGCTCTAATTCTAAACATTAGGTATTGTGTACTTCTTGTTTTGTCGGTTATTTTCTATTATTCTTAATGTTTAGTTCCATATATCAACCTATTCATAGTGTGATTTTATTCATTATATTTTTTATATTATGATATTTCTATTTCTTCTTTTCTAGGTTGGTATTCACAGAGATCCTGAACAACTCATGTCGACTTTACGAAAACTGAGAAGACAGATGGACATCATCGTCTCCGAAGTGTCGATGATTAGAGATATTCGTGACAGGGAAATCAGAATTTATACCGACGCCGGAAGGATTTGTAGACCTTTACTGATTGTTGAAAATGGCCAATTATTATTAAAGAAGCAGCATATAGACATGTTAAAGGAAAGAGAATACAATAACTATGGTTGGCAAGTGCTTGTTGCATCAGGTACGTTATTTATTTGTTTTTATTATGATAGGGTCAGTTGAAAAATGAGTGTAAACAATTGTTTTTCCTGTCAAACTGCTTTTATTTTTTGACAGTATCTTTTTAAATTGATGCACGTAATCTAAGGTTGCCTATTGTATTCAAAATTATGCAAGTCCTGATTGGATTACTTACTACTGTGTCATGTGTCATTTTCAATGACTTCCAAGTTTCTTTTACAGGTCTTCCTTCATCTTCTGTCCTCTTGTTTTGCTGATTTAAACTCCATAAGTGTAAGGGAGGATCCAGTTTCATCTAACGATATTAATCGACACATTAACAGTTTTTTTGCTTAATTTGGCGCCCAACGTGCAATCAAATTTCTCTTGTTCTTATGCCATATACGATTAGCAATTCTTTAAGTAGCATCTGGTGGATTTCTTCGTAATATTACAAACTCTAAACAAATCAGCAACCTTGATTAAAATTCAAAATGTCAAAAATCAACATAACCTTATTCAACTCACTCCGTCTGCACTTTTCCACTGTATCTATCATAACATTAAGGTTACGTAGAAACTTCCCAACTTTTTCCGACGTCCTATTTGCTGATAGAACTTTGGACTTGAACTGTCCAGCTGGTTCAGCCTTCGTCGATTGTCCTTGAAGTTCTACTGATTAGTCGTGTGCTGATGGCCACAGACGTGCCACTAAACAGTATGCTACCGATGGTCCTGCTTAAAGCTCATCGCCAAGCATAATAGTACGACCTCATTTAAATATAGCCATCTGTCTTTTTATGATGCGAAATAGTGGGAATTGTCCCTTTAACTCTCAGCGTTCAATCACTCCATAACAATGTTCCTTTTTTTGACAAAAACACTTTAATACTCTAAGGTATCTTTCAAACGTCAGTGAAAGCAAAGAATATTTCATATTGGAAAACTGCATTTTTTTTCTTGCTGTCATTTGATACATGTATATTTGTTACAGGTGTTGTGGAATATATCGACACACTCGAAGAAGAGACGGTAATGATCGCGATGAATCCTGAAGATCTGCGCCAAGACAAAGAATACGCTTACTGTACAACATACACACACTGCGAAATTCACCCCGCTATGATTTTGGGAGTTTGCGCTTCCATCATTCCGTTTCCAGATCACAATCAGAGTCCCAGAAATACTTACCAAAGTGCTATGGGTAAACAAGCTATGGGTGTCTACATCACTAATTTCCACGTACGGATGGACACTTTAGCTCACGTACTGTATTATCCACACAAACCTTTAGTTACTACGAGGTCTATGGAATACCTGCGGTTCAGAGAACTTCCTGCTGGAATTAACAGTATTGTCGCTATTGCGTGTTATACCGGATATAATCAGGAAGATTCTGTCATCTTGAACGCCTCTGCGGTAGAAAGAGGTTTCTTCAGGTAAGTCTTATTTTATGTTTATAACTAGAGATTAGAAACACAAAGTTATCATCTACTCCATGTAGTAGTTTGTATCTACTTAGGGCTATTCATAAAATACGCTAAATTTTGCGTTTTCGGTCCCCTCTGTTTCCCTTCGTTACGCTGCGTTACGTTTATGATACATTTTGACTAATACCAATATTACACAAATATTAATATAATGAATTAAGAAATTTATAGAGTGAGTATTAGTTAACTATTAAGTGACAAATTAGATAAATACCTATTTAAAAATAAATATAGTAGAACCTTTAAAATATGTGCTTTTGTAAGATACAATTGTGTTGGTACAAACATTTGTATATCTAGAAAAACTCCCTATGCTAACTCATTTATTCGAAATTTCCATTTCCATTTTCCATAGAAATTCCAATTAACCAGGTTCCATTGTATATGAGAAATTATGTGTCTATAATAGCATTATTATGTATGCAACTTTATTTTATCATCTGCAGTGTAGTCTTACTTTCATTTTCTATTGAATAGAGAGAGCAAAATCCGTGGAAGCAATTTTTTCTATAATATTGGATGTACAGACGGACCGATTGTGACAGGCTTAAGTAAATATACCAAATAATAAGCTATTGTTACTGAAATATATACGTAAAAATATTTTTTTTTTATCAAAGATTAAACGTACCACTTTCTATCGTAACAGAAAAATGAAACAAAAATAGACCAGAGAAAAATTGAATTAGAAATTTTTGTACTGCGAACGTCACATTTACTTAGACCCCCCCGTTCCCACTTATCACATCCCGTCATGATAACTGAGACCTCCCCACCCCCCTTGTTTGCGAACGTAATTTATGAATTGCTCCTTAATTTAAAAATTAATATCAACTGTATGATTCTGTGTAGTTTGGGTTTATATGGGGTTCAAACAAAATAATTTACTTAAACCCCCCGTTCCCACTTATCACATCCCATCATGCTAACTGAGACCTCCCCACCCCCCTTGTGTGCGAACGTAATTTATGAACTACTCCTTAATTTAAAAATTAATATCAACTGTATGATTCTGTGTAGTTTGGGTTTATATGAGTTTCAAACAAAATAATTTACTTAAACCCCCCCGTTCCCACTTAGCACATCCCGTCATGCTAACTGGGACCTCCACACCCCCCTTGTGTGCGAACGTAATTTATGAACTACTCCTTAATTTAAAAATTAATATCGAACTGTATGATTCTATGTAGTTTGGGTTTATATGTGGTTCAAACAAAATAATTTACTTAAACCCCCCCCGTTCCCACTTATCACATCCCGTCATGCTAACTGGGACCTCCACACCCCCCTTGTGTGCGAACGTAATTTATGAACTACTCCTAAATTTAAAAATTAATATCGAACTGTATGATTCTATGTAGTTTGGGTTTATATGTGGTTCAAACAAAATAATTTACTTAAACCCCCCCGTTCCCACTTATCACATCCCGTCATGCTAACTGGGACCTCCACACCCCCCTTGTGTGCGAACGTAATTTATGAACTACTCCTTAATTTAAAAATTAATATCAACTGTATGATTCTGTGTAGTTTGGGTTTATATAAGGTTCAAACAAAATAATTTACTTAAACCCCCCCGTTCTCAGTTATCACTTCCCGTCATGCTAACTGAGACCTCCCCACCCTCCTTGTGTGCGAACGTAATTTATGAACTACTCCTTAATTTAAAAATTTATATCAACTGTATCATTCTGTGTAGTTTGGGTTTATATGAGTTTCAAACAAAATAATTTACTTAAACCCCCCCATTCACACTTATCACATCCCGTCATGCTAACTGGGACCTCCACACCCCCCTTGTGTGCGAACGTAATTTATGAACTACTCCTTAATTTAAAAATTAATATCGAACTGTATGATTCTCTGTAGTTTGGGTTTATATGTGGTTCAAACAAAATAATTTACTTGGACCCCCCGTTCCCACTTATCGCATCCCGTCATGCTAACTGAGACCTCCCCACCCCCTTGTGTGCGAACGTAATTTATGAACAACTCGTTAATTTAAAAATTAATATCAACTGTATGATTCTGTGTAGTTTGGGTTTATATGAGGTTCAAACAAAATAATTCTATGTTTAAATGCAATTTCGGCAATTCGAAATTAGCTTTAATGAAAGCTAACGTTGTTAAAAACTATTGCTTTCATAAAAAGTAACATGGAAATCTAAAATGTATTTGATTTTTTAGTTTTGAAAATTTAAATTTAAAAAATGTTTTAATCAAAATTCAAAATTAAAAAAAAAAATTATCGCTGATACATTAAGATATTTCTGCATTTGTTAAAAAAATTGGAAAAACCTATTTTTAACGTTCCTTATATTTTAAAGGTCCGTGTTTTACCGTTCTTACAAGGATGCAGAATCAAAAAGAATTGGTGATCAAGAGGAACAGTTTGAGAAACCAACAAGACAAACATGTCAAGGTATGAGACACGCTATTTATGACAAATTGGACGACGATGGTATCATTGCGCCTGGTACAAGAGTATCTGGAGATGATGTTGTTATTGGTAAAACCATGACGTTGCCAGAAAATGACGATGAGGTAATATATTTTTTTAAATGCCATTTTTTAAAATTCATAAAAGTATTCGTAATTTAAATGGCAAAATTACCACACTTCTTGGTTTGGGAAAACAAAATACGAGGTGAAAAGATGAAACATTCATCAAGCATTTTAGTAATTAACTAAGAATCACATTAAAAATCATATCTTACAGTTGAATTTATCATCCTATGAAGCTTTTATTCTTTAATCGAGTATAGACGTTCAAAGAATGCCGTTAAAACACCCAAACATCTTTGTTGTCATCTCTTCTAAATTCTTATCATACTCTCTTATAGGTTCTAAAGTCTTTATACATACCATCTAAACTTGCTTTCTGAGATATAATTCTTCCCATGCATTTGCTGTACTTTGTTGTGCATGCTTGACACCCTGTTTGCTTAATCACATTCTCATTGTTTTCAGGCTTTTGTATTTCATTGTTCTCTTGTCTGAAGCGTTTCTGACTGTCAGAGATATCTTTGTACTCCTCACGTACTCTCCTTTGCTCACGTTGAGGAAGAATGATTAATGAGGTAATTGTTTCCGACAAATCGTGAGGGTTGTCAAAAGAGAAAACTTGGACATTCATACCAGTCGTGTTTTCCACACTGTAAGAAGCACACAATTTATGACTGCTATCTACTATTTGCCGAAATATGACCATTATATTACTAACTTTATTACTGACATACCACAATTGTTTGTTAATTAATCAGCTAATTTAATACTTATGAACTATTTGAATACTGGAAAAACTGTGGAATCTTTGGTGTGTCACAGATGTATAAACACAAATTTTGTACCCCAACACCAAACTTTTATTTTTGCACTCGACGTACGTTTCAACAGCGAAGCTATCATCTTCTTGGAGTACAATACTTTGTGTTTGTACATATTTGACTACTGTCAAATTCCTCCCTCATCTACAGACAGAATGACAATTCTTTTTATTATTTCTGATTTGTAAGATTTCATGAGATAAATTCGCACAGCATATAACTCGAAATTATATAGAAGAAAACTGAGAATTAACAAAAGCATGAATACTTGATCTTTGATTGGACTAATCAGTTATATTTTTAAATGTTACTAAAAAATGTTTATTCATTTTGAAGTCATTCTTATGTATTTCAGCTTGATGGTACGACCAAACGTTTTTCAAAACGAGATGCCTCCACGTTTTTGAGAAACAGTGAAACTGGAATTGTGGATCAAGTTATGTTGACATTAAATTCCGAAGGATACAAGTTTTGTAAAATTAGGGTACGATCAGTTCGTATTCCTCAGATCGGTGACAAATTCGCTTCCAGACACGGACAGAAGGGTACCTGTGGTATACAATATAGGCAAGAGGTGAGTTGTAGGTGAAAGCCATTTCAGAATTTGTTAAGTAAATAAGTGTACTAACTTCAACAAGTGATTCTTTCTCGCATTACAAACATGTTTATTACGTTATTGCTATTTAGTAATGAAACTGATAACATCTACTGGGTGTAACATAATGTAGTGCAGATATTTCGGTAGGTGATAGAACTTATCAGGATAAATAAAAAAGTCTTATATAACATGTCAAAAAGTTTATGGTTTATGAGAAAAAATTGTTCAAAGTTATCAGGTAAGCACTTACGTGTGTATGTAATCATTAACAATAAAAAAAATACTTAAATTAAAAAAATATTAATTGAAGGAATTTTTAAGTCAAAACTTAATTTCTGTTTTCAACGCAGTTATTAAAATACAAAACATGGTAACGTAAGGTTAAATTCGCTTTCGTTCATCGAACTAAGACCGTATTAAAGGAATTATTGCGGAAGATTCAGGTTCCGTACTGCAAAAAGAGTATATGATATTTATTTGTTTTGAATGTAATATTTTGACATGTTTGGCTTAGCTAAGAAGTTTAGTATTATTTCAATATTAAATTGTGAAGTCTAATTTTTGTTTATTTTTATGAATCGTTAATGTAAAAAAGTGAATTCTTGTTGAGTTTTTTATGATACTATTAATTCATGTCACTTGTAAAATTTCTCAAAAACGGTATGTTTGTTAAGACTTTTTAGTTCATACTGACCACTACTATCACATGCCAAAATATCTCCCCTGATTGATACACCCTGTATAATTATTGCACACTGTATTAGTTATCATTATTCATTAATGAAACCTAACCTTTTTTAAGTTAAAGGTTTGTTCCAACCCGACTAATAACCGATTCACAATCGTTAACCATCGTACACAGTAACTAGTTACCATTTAAGAGGACGTCAGTTTTTCGTCAGGTTTTAACAGCCCCTAGATACTGCATATAATCTTATTGTGCATTTTTTCCCGTGATCACTTTAAAACTTAACTTTGAATTCGAATTTTTGCCTGACCTATCTAACTTCTATCATTTGAGATAACCTTTTCAAAGAAGTTCCCAAAATTGTTTTTCTAATTTTGCGTACTCAATTGTATTTAATTTCTGGTCTTGTTCACTTTAAACGGAACTTTGTATTATCTAATCGAATGCCACAATTATGCTAGTCTAAACAGTAAAGCGATGTTTACACACTTTCATGTAATGGGCATCAATAAATAATGTAGCGTTTTTTTTTCTGTAACATTAAACAAAAACTATCGTACTTTTGAAGTATGCTAGAAATTTTCATGAATCAGTTTTTTTTCTGATCAGTGAACATCCTTTATTCCTGCTATTTATAAAATTCAATACATATAATAAAATTTTAACAGACCAATGTCTTACATTATAGATATTGAAGAAAGACTAATATGGAGGTCATTATTAGCGATGCAAAACCCAAAATCACACTTCTTAGAAATTTTTTTGATCTGTATGTTTGTACAGGCATCACACAAAAACTAATCTAATTAATTGAATGCAGTTTTCACCGATGTTTTACTAGAGGTCTAACATAAAATATAAGCTGCGTTTTACCGCAGGAAAATATATTCTTTCTCACTCCCGAATTTGAGATTGAACATTAAATTTGAACGAATTAACAATTTTTTCCAGAAAAATATTTCTTTTATTCTATAAATTTTTTTATATAATGGTAATACATGAATAGAAAACTAACTTTTGCGGTCCTATCTTTCAAAAAATTTGCCCGAGTAATAAAAAAAAACCCCCCCGAATTTTTTTTGTTTCATCGAAAGCATAAGTCGAATATTTAATATACTTTTTATATTTATTATAGGATATGATATTCAGTGCTGAAGGTCTTACCCCTGACATTATTATTAATCCACACGCCATCCCCTCTCGTATGACAATTGGTCACTTGATCGAATGTATCCAAGGGAAGGTATCTTCAAACAAAGGCGAAATTGGTGACGCTACACCGTTCAACGATGCCGTTAACGTACAGAAAATCTCGACTCTTCTTCAGGAATACGGATACCAACTTCGAGGAAATGAAGTTATGTACAACGGGCATACGGGAAGAAAAATTAACGCTCAAATTTTCTTGGGACCTACTTACTATCAGAGATTGAAACATATGGTGGACGACAAAATCCATTCTAGAGCAAGGTGAGTAAAAAATTGGGCAATAATTATTTTAGCTCTTCTGTAGTTGAACTGGGTGGCCTAAAGCCCGAGAACGACTTTTTTGTTTCCGTTCCAAACATATTTATAAATAATATGTGAGAAATAGAATTTAACGGTGCTGAACAAATGATGCGTTATCCAGGAGTTTATAGTGATAGATCGATAATCTAAAAATTGGTTGATATTCTTTAGACACGTTGAACACCTTTGGGATGGGGAAAAAGCACTCAACTTGCATAACCCTCACGCTCAGTTACATATATAAAGATATGTGTGTAACGTCATATGAAATTCCATGCAAACTTTGCAATTCAACATATATTGGGCAAACATCTCAGCATATTGAAAACAGATTAAAAAGTCCTCAATATGATTTTGAGAAAATAAAGCACCTCTTACTAATCATGAAATATCCAAGAAGCATAAATTAAAAAAAATCTAATAGAATCCAATTAAAAGAAGAATTTAGAGAAATATTCCATATATATAAAAACAATAATGTAATTAATGATAGAATAAGTTGAGCGACCCAGGACGCCCAGCAGAGCTGAAACATTCAAGTTAATATCAGAAATTATAGTTAATATGTATATATTTCACATTTTTCACGTAGGCGCAGAAAATAAATAGCTTGTAAGCACGTTTCTAACCGCACATGAACAAATAAAATTTAATAGAAATAAAATGGAAAATCAAATAATATATTAACAGATAATTTACTAACCTTTGGTTTGAATCGGAGTAGATTGTGTTTTATAAAGCAAACGTTGTCCAGTCATAATAGACATTTTATAGGAGCCTCTACTTCGACCACTACTGACTTTTTGTTTCTTTTTGATCACTTGATCTTCATTGTCACTCATATTTCGATTAAATAATAATATACAAAATATAATAAAATACAAGGCGTGCATATAAGCGGTAAACGTGTTATAAACGATTATAGTCCGATAGAAATAGTACGCAGCTTATACAGAGAAGTGGTAATAAACGCGGGCATACACATATGAGTCGTGAGCGATGGCACAGATTCAATTGTACTGCTAAGGCGCTCCAATAGATGTTTCACAAAAATCAATAAATTAGGAAAATCTTCACGTCCATTCTACCGTAAATATACCTACATCAATGACTGTAACAGGAACAATAAACCTCATGACACGATACCGAGATATATAACATATCCCTTAAAATTGAATTAAACCTAACATTTGTAAGTAATTTCCGGAAATCATCTTTCAACTCTATTGAAAACAGTACTGGCAGATCAATTTGCGTTAGTTTGTTGTTAGCAATCGAAACTGAACACACAATACTCATAATGTAGTGAAAAAAAAAAAGAATTTAAATAGTGTTGTTTGTACTAAATGTTAAGAAAAACTAGATTTCAAAGATAAAATGTCAAAATAAATGATGGGTTTTACGAAGTCACGATGTAGGTAAATTACTATTAATATATAGTTTGTGAAGCTGAAGTTTTCACTTCTGACTTGCAGTCCGACGACTGACAGTTATTTTACTCTTGCTCCCTAATTTTAATGAACTATAAAGCATAAAAATGAATGTATTGATTTTATTTTTTTAATAGAAGAGATGATTAGTTTTACTGAAATCCTAGAACAGTAAGAAGCAATTTAGTATTTAGAGCATAATGTAAATTTGGCTTAGGCTGAAACTCCAAGAGTGGATCTCCTGAAAATATAATATGTAATTGATTTGTTGATTTTGAGAAAGAACCCAAAAAAAATGAATGGAAAACACAAGCGATGGACGATACGAACTGACTCAAACATTTATTTTATTGTATGAAACAAAACTACTTATATTTAAAACATGTATCTAAATTCAGCTCTTTAGAAGGAATTGGTGTTGATTAAATAAAAGAAGAAATGAATTTAACTTAAATTTCTTTTCTAATCTTTTCGCAGTTCATTAAATACCATCAACTGTGGAATCAGTTACTTTTAACATAAGCATGGAGGTTGGTGTTGATTCAGTAAATGTTTTATAAAAGAAGAAATGAAATATATTAACGGCGTGGAAGTGTTTTTAGAGTCTAATCTTTCGACGTAAGGACAGCACAATTCGATTATATACCAGTCGGGTCACTTACTTTTACATTCCCCCATGGGCATGGAGGTACTGATGAAGCGTTAAAGCTTGAATTTTTTAGACTCATTTCTTCAAAAAACGAAGCGCATTACGCAATTTTTCAAGAACAGTCGGGTCTGTCGCGTTGACGCAAGACGTCCCCCCCTAACGCAATGCTTTGTAAATCATTTCAGAATGTGCTAGGAAATCACATTAACAGTAGGTACTTATTTTTTACAATACACCTACAAAACACATTCCTTTCAAACATTGATTAATGAGCTACATATCAACGTTTAATTAAAGAGACTGTTTTGAAACAAAAGCCAAACGGGTGCAGTTTATTCAATTGACTTTACCTGTGTAACAGCTTATTAATTAAAAACGTTAGTGTCAGAAGTTGATATTAGTGATTTTGAAATAAAAAGATCACTACTTTATATATCTACCACCCAAGAAAATGTTTTAAAAATGTATGTCACCAGCTTCCTACTACATTTACTTTTTAAGTTTCTGATTATTCGTTAGTGAACGCTACTGTAATAAATATTCCTCAAAAATTTGTAGATTTCATACGCCTTTTTTCTTAAAATGACTGATTGACTCTTATGGGTCAAACACATCTATATAGGATCAAATTTCAAATCATTCGAGAATGTTCGATGAAGTCTCCTAGGTTTTACCAAATGTACCAGAACTTTCTCGAATAATCTAGGATATAGTAATGTTGACGTGTAATTTCAGTTGCCATTCATTAGGAGCAGTTACATTATTTTGACAATATTTCCATATTAAAAGAACTACATTGTTATAAATTTATTTTGTATTATCATTTAAATTCCCTAGTGGAATCTTAAACATACAGATCATGTTCCATTTCCTCAGTTATTTGACATTAAATGATTTTTTTTATTCTAGGGGTCCTGTCCAAATTTTGGTCAGACAGCCTATGGAAGGTCGTGCTCGAGATGGTGGACTACGTTTTGGCGAGATGGAACGTGATTGTCAGATTTCTCACGGTGCTGCACAGTTCTTGCGTGAAAGATTGTTCGAAGTGTCCGATCCGTATCGAATACACGTTTGTAATTTCTGCGGTTTGATAGCTATCGCAAACTTGAGGAATAATACGTTCGAATGCAAAGGTTGCAAGAATAAAACGCAAATCTCACAGGTGAGACTTCCTTATGCTGCGAAGCTGCTGTTCCAAGAGTTGATGTCTATGAACATTGCACCGCGACTGATGGTTTTGTAAGCAGTAATCAATTTTATATTTTAATTTTTTGTAGTATTGGATTAAGATATAAGTGATATTTAAATAAAGATATTCAGATTTTTACTTTTCTTGTTTATTTGTATTTCCATCTTATTTTTCCGACCTTTTAATCGTATACCATATGTGGCATGTAAAAGCAACTACTTACATGGGGATTTCCGAAACCGCAAGAGATATATAAATAAAGAGATAAATGATAAAAAAGTTGCGCAATCAGGTGCTGTATCGGAATTAAAAATATCTACAGGGGTTTTCAAAATATCGAGAAAGAACAAAAAAAATATTCTCCATCTTGTAAAGATTTTATAAAATTTGGTAGTTTTGTGCAGAGTGCGTATAATAAAGAGTGGTGCCAAACCCAGAAATGACGGCCATTTTCCACTCATTCTTGCACATAAATCATGTTATTTGTCTACGGTTAGTTGCTTTAATTTTAGCTTTTGTGGCTTGGCTGGTTTTTATTGTTTTTTTTTTTTTTCGTTTCTCCTCTCATAATGTGAATTATAAACTCTCTACACCGCTCATAATATTGTTAGCCTTTAACTGTGGACGTCACAATATTGTAACATGTCCATGGACGCGAGGTCTCACAGACCGCTATAAGTTTTGATTTTTTTAAAAGTAAACAATTGTTTTAGTTTTACTTATTTATTTTTTATTTACATTAGAGGCATCAAAATCAAAGAATATAACAATAGTTTAGCTTATATAAACTTTTTTTCTTATATATTTATATAAATAATATTTTAAGGCACTTTTTAGCCTAAATTTACCTGAGATAAAAAAAAACTATAACTTGAAAAATAATAACTTTTTCATAAACCAAGGGTAATTATCTGTAACTATAAACTATACTGAACATAAAAAACAAAAAATCAACTTCTTAACCTAAAACATAAAAATTCTGACATGGGTCAAAAATCAGTAAAATTATTGACATTCATTGCACAAAGGCTTGGAACACTCAAGGCATATCGCTTGTTTACAACTAACACAAGTGTAGTTAGTCTTCCTCTTTAGTTTAGGTGGACAGATTCTACAGGTCTTTCGCTTTAAGGATTCGATTTCCAAAGAAGGAGGCTCTTCTGAAGATAAGTCTGCTCCTAAAACTCGCTTTAGTGTCAAATTCAATTCCTTGGGCAAATTTGAGTTGATGACGCGTCTTTGCATATGAGACACGACCAAGGATCTTGCTAACTTCTTGAGAAAATCTCCTCTTTCTATTTGTTTAGACAAGTGCTGATTGTGTAGAATATGAGCATTTACACCACACAAGTCCAGAACTCTAAAAAACACAACCATAGGCACCTTCTAGTTCGTCGACTGCTTGAATAAATAGAGCATTTCTTGTCTGTCTCATCCACTCCTCCTTTGGTAGAGTTATAATACTGAATAATTTCAGGTTTATTGATGCGATCGTCGATGGTGTTACTGTGATGCATTGATGATACCAAAACCACAGCTTTGTTCAATTTTTGGACATACGAACACAGAGTTTTGTCTTTCGTAAACCCAAACAAAGCAGAACCAACTTCACGAGACTTGTGTGGCTGGAATTCTTTTGGTAATTCCCTTTTATTTTTTTTCACGGTTCCAACATATGTCAGTTTTCTCTTAGCTAGTTCATCAACAAGTTCAATTGATGAGAACCAATTGTCTGCTGTCACGTTGCGGTTTGATCCTTGAATCGGTTTCGTCAAACGCAAAACACACTGAGTTGGAACCAGAAATTTCTTCTCTTCGGCTGGCAATCCTATCCCATCAGACCCTTTGCCAGAATATATATAGCCATTGTAGAAATAAAAGTTTTAGCGTCACATAAAGCACGAACAACCAGTCCATATTTTCCCGGCTTCTTTGGCATATAAGAGATCATATGACTCCTCCCTCGAAATTTCACCAACATTTCGTCTACAGTGACACATTCGCCAACTGTATATAATTTTTGAGAGTTTGTGACAAACTTCTCAAAAATCGAAGAGATCGCTGCTAGCTTATCAGTCTTTTGTCGCTCTAGACGATCAACTGGGTTATCAAAACGTAGGCATCGTAGTATAATCAAAAATCTAGTCTCAGACATAGTGCACCTAAATATTTCACAGCCTGTACCATCTGTAGCGAAAATGTAGCTCGAGCTTTCATGATTGGATTTCAAAACAGCAGAATAATACAATAATCCAAGAAAAGCATTCAACTCTACCATATCTAAAGGTTTTAATTCAGATCTATATTGACGCTTGAACTTTGCTTTGAATTCAGAAATTTTCATATTGGTCCATATCAAAATAGTCTGCCGCATATCTATATCAAAAAGTTTGTCCCAAATACTGATAGGATCCTTGTTTTCGTCCTTGGTCAAACGAGAAGTAGATCGACAGGTAACAATGTTATGTTGAGGAGTTTTTACCCTCTTAGATGATGGATTAATAGACCATTTGTAACGATTTTTGCCGTAGTAATAATTAGGTAGTGAGTTTGAAGTTTCAAGTCTTCTTTGAATATTTGAAAGTGGCACGTTACTGTCTGAGCTATCATCATCCGAACTATCATTCCTAAAGTCTTGTCTGCTATCTGTTCCGGCACTTTCTTGGTCACTATTATGTTGTTCTATGATGTCTGTTTCATACACTAAACAATCACTAATGTTGTCTTCATTATCTGACTGATCTGACGCTAAAAGTAAGGTACTGACTTCGTTTTCAAAAGAAGGATCGTTGACACGTAATATTTTTGCATGCTTTTGTGATAGCGACGGTGACCTTGAAGATCGTTTACAAGCAGAAGTATTTGGCTTAATGTTTTGTGACATTTTGATTATAAACTACCTAAAACAAACAAAATCGCATTTATTATTTTTTGTAAGGGAACCATGGACATGCGGTCTCACATACCGCGATCGAAATTAAAAACAAAATAACTCACCCAATTTACAGCCGGTGACACAACCTCTCGCCTTCGCAGACGTTTTGACACTAAAACCGAAGCTACTAAGCGCGGCAGGTACGGGGGAAGTGGGGTAAACGCGATTTTTGAAATCCCAAGCGGTCTGTGAGACCGCGCGTCCATAGTTAAAGGTTAGGGAATTTACCAAAGCCGACTTTGTTTCATTTCAGTCGACACCGATCGCTGGGATATAAAAAAAACCTAGAAGGTTCGGACGGGAGAAAAACTTATCTCGATCATAACTCGACAACTGTAAAATTGATGCTGGGTTATACTAGAGAATTCGACGGTGATTTTAAAAGGAGGACCCATCCTCGCAGCAGTTAGTTAGAAAGGACGAACGAGCGTATATCGTAATGGTATTGTGAATCAGCTGTTCTGTATAATTTGATGTAAATAAAGTTCTAGAAAAGCGAAAGTGAATATTAGTTTTATAATTTTAAATTGAATCCAGGGACTATATTGCAATTTGGTGTCAGAAGTGAAGGATTAAGTGCAGTTAAAATCGTAATTTGATTTATGGAAACCTATAGCATGGAAAAGATGGACGAAACTACCAAAAAATAGTCAAGCAGGTTACGGAGGGACTGGACGAAAAAATAGCACAGATTCTAGAAAAACGTGACAAGAAGGAAAAACAACATCAGGAAGAAATTCAACAAAGGTTAGTAAAATCTTTTGATGAAAAACGTAAAATACAATTAGAAAATCTTGTCACTAAAATGAAAAGCGAACAACAAAATCTTGTCACTGCCATGGAAGAAAAACAACAGAATTTATGGGAGGATTATTCTCGAAATTTGTAAAAAAACAAGATCAAACTGAATTGACGAGACAAAAAATTAATGCAAATAGTAAGACAAGTTAATGAAACAGTTAATGAAAGAATGCAAATAGTTGAGTCAGATGTAAAAGAGATAAATGATGACATTAAGACCATAAAAAATTCCGTGGACACTCTTGAAACAAAAGTAGATGACCTCGATTCCATCCAAAGCCAGGTAAAAGTTGAAATCATTTTCCACCAATAAAAATCGACAACACGACGCCTTGTGTGTTATGCAACTCTACAGCCAGGTGCCGATTTTTAAAAATCATACAGCGTTGTCAGATTTATAGTTAGTAAAAATTTTCTGAAACTTATTGGGGAACACAGTTTCATTTTTAAATTCCTCAACTATCGTAAGTACGCAAGCAGCAACTCTAAATACTTTGTAATAAGCAATTTGTCAACTAAAATCAGGTTGATACTGCAATCTTCTGATAACTATTGATTACTGTTTTCAACATTTTATAATTTAGATGGTTTGTATTTTTACGGCGTAAATTTAACCAAGAATACCAAAATGATAAAATTATACAGATATCGTGAGATTTACTTTAAATCATCAGATCTGGTAGCACAGCGACACACACTAAACATCTGTTCTCCCGTTGCTATAGTAAACCGGAAATTAGTACAAAAAAATGCCGGAACCAATCAGCATTTAGCGTATACCTTGGCAATACGCTTCTTATACACACTCTGGTTTTGTGTAGCGACTACGGCCAGTCTACTGACGTTAAGGTTTTCTAGGCCTTCCAGATTGTTTGCAACCATAGCCAACATTGTCTTTACTTATGGCCGCCATATTGGATTTATACGTCATTGAATAGCACATAAAAAAAATTTCAACCAGGCAATAGGCTTATCTTTGAATGATGGGAAATGTAGATTATTTAAAAAACAGTTTTCACTTGGCTGTGAATCAAAATGACGTAAATGTGTTTTCTTAAAATTTCATAAAAAAAACAAAAGACTCTTAGTTAAAATAGTAAACAACTAGAATATTACATATTTGTGTTTTAACCATGAATTAGAGGTATACATGCACCTATAACCATTTCTCTCGGCATTTCTTCAATGGCTTGAACAGGGGCTGCCTCGTATTGAAAGTATTCCAATAACCTTTATTCTTTAAGTATCCCCAAATGCAAAAACAAGAGGCGTAAAGTCTGGCGAGCGAGCAGACGAAGCAACCCGAACTTGATTTTCGATCTAGTTATTTCCATATTGCTGATTCAAAAAGTCAGTTATGATTCTTGGATTATGTGGAGGTGCTCCACCTTGCTGGAACCACATGTATGCATCATCTTAAACAGTCAAATTTTCGACGACATCGACGTAATTTTTTAATATCTCAAGATATCGAGAAGCAGTCAAATTATCATATAAAATGTAAGGTAGAACGTGCCCTTTTATGATTGCTTACAGTAAAACGTCACCTCACTTGATGGCGCCCCTCACGATTTATGAACGAATTTAGATCAGCCTGTCTGTTTTTCTACATATGGACGATACCTGTACTTATAAGAATTCTCTGAGCAGTCGATTTAGGCCCTTCAATATTATTTTCCATCCGACGGTCGATATCACTTTGTAAACCAAGATTTTCAATATTTTCATTACACACTCCATTTCGATTAGGTTTTTTAAAGGAACCATAGGCAAGTTAATTATTTCTAAGCATTCTGAGGATGGACAAACCTGGTTGCGGTCTTTCGCTGAAAGTACATGAGCTCGTTCAGCGTTCCTGTAAAGGTCGATTTACATCAAACGAACAAAGAGAGCTAGAACAAGAGCATTCTTTCTTGAACTCACAGTGTAAACGAAAGCTCGTTTTCAGCGTTTACATCAAAAGATCAACGAGCTAGAATGAGAACCAAGAATTAGAATTCTTGCACAATAGATGTTTAGATCAGCCGAACGAATGTTCTTTGCTCATTCGTGTCAATTCTTTGCTTGGTAGTGCTTCTCTATGTCTGACTCTGACAGCGATATCATAATTGCAAGTGCTGCATTCATTGTTTTGTCGCAAATACTCAAAAATAAAAGAAGGAAGAGACGTTGGTGGGTTACAAATTTAATGCAACGAATGAGTCTGGATAATGTAGATGAAACAATGACGGATATGCAAGAGCAAGAAGAAAGTGGTCTATTTCAAAATTTTTAATAAAAATTTGCGGCTAGCAATGACTAAGATTTTTAGCAACTTGAGATTCCTATGAAAGTCTGATGTATTTTACTAAAATGTCTAAATATACCATATTTAATGATATATTTGAAGTATATGTGCATATTTTTAAATGCAAACTATTTTGAATTATAAGTACAATCGACACCGCTGCCTGATTTCGTAGTCATTGTTTTTTGCATTTCTCGGCGTTAAGATGAAAGAAGCGAGTCCATCTTTTTTTTACTTCTTGAACATTACAATTTAGTAGATTTGCAATTTCCTGCCAAGCAATCTTGTTTGTATTATCTACTCAATTAGTGTTACATGAAGCACGGAATACAGTCATCGAATTTTGGCATATAATTGTATTTGTTATTCATCTATTCTTTATTTTAACATAGGGGTTTCATATTTATTTTATTTTAATTATGATTTTACACTTGGAACTATTGTATTCTTTGACTTGCTACAAACATTGTGCATTATGTATCATTGTCAAATAAAGTTAACTAATCTAATCATATTAAGATGATATTGTCCCCCCCCTATCTAAACCAAAAACTTTAGAAGCCCTTGTAAATGTGTATACATTTTTAAACCAAAAGAAACAAAAGTTCAAATATGCAAGAGCATAGAAGAAAGCCACAAATGGTAGTTTTTGACTTTTGGGGAGGCAGGTCAGCTACTTGTTTTTCTAGAGGGATCAAATCAGAAATTTTCTGTTAATATAGAAACATATGTGCATTTAATACACTAGATTGTAACTAAAATAAATAATTATAGGTTTTATTTTACATATAACGAACCGCCAATGATCGGCAAGAAATCTAGGAAGGGGGCAACGTCCTCCTCTGTGTCGCCCTCGCATCAGTTAGACTATTTTTAATGTAATATCCCAGAAAATAAAATGTGTTCAAAACAATGGAGTAGAGGCGCTTCCCCCTCCTAAAGCTATTGTCTGGATCCGACCCTGGTCTTTGTTGAACCATTTTTTTGTACATTTGAAGATTGGTTCTTTCAGTCAGAACTCTTGTACGCAGGGACTTTTCCATAATTTTCTTTGAGGGATCAAGAAAAAAGCCCCAATACCTGTAAACTGTAAAGAAGGCTTTCAGCAATCCAAACAATTTTTTGAAATTCTAAATAATAATCATTTCAAATTGATGTATTCTCTTTAACCCCTAGATGTCAATTATAAACATTTCGTTTTATAATTGTAGGTTATTTAGCACTTTTAGCAGGAATCAAGTACTGAGAGGAAGAAAACCGAAAAAATCTAATATTTTATTTTACATATAACCTTAACATTTACAATAAATTATTAAGTGTAGACCTTAATTTTTACACAACACTTTAATAACTAAATGAATAAATACATATTAACAAAAATTGTAACAGAATTATCTCAGTCTTCATAACTATTCTAATGCCATCACTTGAGCCAAAGAAAAATCCTTTCTTTTTCTCTATAAAAGTAAAATATTGTTAAAGACGGTTGATCTTATATAATTACCTACTTACTTTTTTCATTTGGATCCGTACCTCCACACAATTTATATGAAATTTTGGATTTACGTTTTTCTTTTATATATCCTGGTATATACAAGCTCGGAGCTTCAAGTTTTCCTGACATCATTAATCGGTTGAAATCTTGCTCCAGCTTCGCCGCTATTGGTCCTTTGAAGTGCAAGAGCAACTGAACACACGCGTGACTGTGAAGGAATTTTGTTTTTCTACTGTCAACATTTAAAAACCAATCGGGGATTCCCATAACTTCCCTAATATCTTCCAAGAATTGGGCTCTGAAAAAAAAATTAATTTATTCCATGAAATGGTGTACACAATATACAAGGTGTTTTTAAAAGGTTCGCCAAACATGGGGGCCGAATAGGTGGGCTCATGTGCTATATTATTCAGCCCATATAACATCTGGATAGCCTACAGTTTTTGACATTTTTAATATGTTTTTTCCAAATTTCCAGATTTTTTCATATAAACTTTTGTTACTTATTTAGTATATTGACTGTAACTTCACCTAAAAAAAACTTAAATCTAATTTTGATCTTTTGTTTGCTCTTCCGGAATCGATATTTGACACAAATAATTATGTGAAAAAATGATATGAGCCTACAAATCGCAAGGATCCATAATTTTTTTTATCACATTACAAAAAAAATAATATGTAACAATCTTTTTCTGACTGCTACAGCGCAGTCTCTGGTCGCATCTCATCCCGTATTCTTTCTCTTACCTGCTCCTTGGTTTCTATTTCGTAAACAAGTTGAATTTTTAATAAACGATTTACCGATCTTATTATATGAAGTCTCATTGTAAGGACCAACAATATTACCAAAACGACAGCTGTCCAGCACATTATACTGGAACTGTCAGAAAGTTCCTTGATAACTCCTTATCAAACGCTTGGATTGGGCGAGCTGGTCCTAGCGAGCAGACTTGACTTCCCTTGATTTTTTTCCTATGAGGACGGTTCAAGCAACTCGTTTATGAGATAAAAATAGAAACCAAGGAGCAGTTAGGAGAAAGAGAAATGTGATGTTTGAAGCAATCTGGGATGAGATGCGACCAGAGACGAAGATTGTGACAATGAGAAAAATATGTCGTGCTCACATCCGTAGCCGTGGAAGCCAGTATGAACAAAACAAATGATTGAAACTTATTGTATGCTTTATTTTTTGCAGTTCTAAACAATTTTATTGTGATACTAATTACTTTCCAATACATATGGTACCTATATCGTTGGCAAGGGGCTTGAGTATAGAAGTATTATTTTTTTATGTTATAAAGTGTTTACTTAATTATTATTTATGGAACCTCGCGATTGGTGAACTTATATTTTTTCACCTAATTACTGCTGCCAAATTCAATTGCAGAAGAGCAAACAAACATCAAAGATTAAAGTTTATTGGGTGAAGTTACATAGAAAAATAAATAAATTACAAAAGCTAATATGAAAAATCTGGAATTTAAGAAAAAAACCGTGAGCTAATCAGATGTTATACGGGCTGCATAATATAGCACATAAACCCACCTACCCGCCCTCTATGTTTGGAAAACTTTCAACTTTCTACAAAACCTCTGTATATTTTTGAAAAATAAATATAGTATAATTTTTTGCCAAATTCAAATATCATTTAACTTACACTACAAATCTTGGTGGTCTTTCAATATTTGCATATTTAATAATATCATAGTCAGGCTCTATGTTGGCACAGGCATATCTTTCGCCCCCTCTATTTGGCGTTAAAAGTACTATAGACCTCCCAACGGCACTAACATCACCTTCTAGTGGGAAATTAGCATCTGTGAATACCCTTCTCTGTAGACCAATATCTATGGTACCTAATCGAGCAGACAGATCGCCTACGTGACACCTTAAAGGGTTTTCAGGTCCACATTCTTGCCGGTATAATTCTTCCTACAGGTAAAAAAAATTACAATGGGTAGGTACTTTTTTGTTACGTATCACTTACATTAAGAGGATCTGCAAGTTGAGTAAAGAATGGGTTCCACACATATCCACCAGCGACACATCTTGTATTTAAAGTTTTTACAGTGGCATCTACTCCAACTGGATTCACATAAATTGCCCAATTGTGGTCTCTTGTCTGAAAAATTATTAAGAAATAAATAATAATTAATGATAATAAAATTCTATTTAGAATATCTAGTAGCCTTTTTCAATTTATAAATTTGTAAGTAGGTATATTGTGCCACGAGGGGGGACAGACTGTCCCCCAGACATGACAACTTGCCGTGAGCCTTAAAAGCTTCCCTTAAATTTACTGACTTGCCCCCTTCTAAGCCAAAATATTTTCTGATATACCCCTATCTAAGGCAATTTTTTTTTCTGAATCGCCCCTCCCTAAACCATAAGCTGGGTCGCTCCTGATTGCCATTATTATTATTACTAGTGGTCGCCCAGTGGTCGAAATTCGACCCTATTTCATGAAATTGTAAAAAGTATATTTTTATAAGAAACAGAGTTGTGGAGAAATGGGAGAAGTAGATTTAATGACCAAAATTGTTCACTCATATTGACAAATGTATTGCAATAAAAAAAAAAAATGAAAATGTAATCAAATATCGGCATTCGAAATATTTTTGACAAATTTAATAATTGGAAGATTGTTCTTTGCAACCTAAAAGTTTTCTTCATTTGCGATTTCAATCAAGTTCAGGAATATTAAAGAAAAGAGAGGACCAACAACCCTAGGAGAACTTAATTATTTAATACATTCTCTATTGTGCGAAGTTGTCTGGCAAGGTTGTGATAATAATATATTAATCAAATAATTAAATTCACATTTCCAGAAGTACATGCTCTAAGAATATAACAGCATCTAACGGTCGCTCCTATATATAGTTACTCAATGTTTTGAGTTTTGACCGTCTAGCGACGGCGGCACTGTCAGTTGTTTGGCATTACACTATTGACAGTATGGACGTAAATAATGAATTTTTATTATATTTTATTTAATGAATGAACCAATATTATAAATTAATATTAGCATTCTGCACTGAAGATCGTCAGTAGCTACTTAACAAAACAAAAATGAACAAAATCGGTTGAGAGACAGAGGAAGAAAATGGTACCTAATCGTTTTCTCTTTGCCTATTTATATATAGATTATTTTGCCAGAAAAACAGACCTTTTGATAACAAAATAAATACTAGAACGAAATCAACATCAACGTGTTCAAAGAGTAAAACATGGCCAATTGACATAAAATTCAACATTTTTTATCGATCCGTTTTTGTTTTTTAACAGAGTAACCTCAAAAAATCGTTGACAATTTATTTAGTTTTTTTTCTTTTACACGAAATTCAGCCGTCGTGAAACTGTGTTTTATACCATGAACAATGTTGTAGAGAAATGCAAAATTTACGAAATGAACTAACCCTAGGTTATTTAATTTTGTTCTTTATTTAATTGAATATGAACTCAAAATTTCAAAAAAAGTTGTTAATATATTTTTTATTTTCATGGTTAAAACATTCTTATTGACAGAGAGGATAGGTCTGCTAATACCCAATCTCGGTTAAAAAATTAATAATATACACGATATATATTTTTTAAATTTTAGTTAAAACTAAGGAAGACATTTTTAAATGGCCATATTAGTGTCATCTGGTGACGTAATATAGCAGAAAGAACTTTATAGATGTAACAGAGATTTTCCAAAAACTACCAAGACTACAGAACCCACACAGTATGAAATATTTCTAAAATATATTTACAATATTTCTCATTTAATTTAAAATCTTTCAAACTATTTCTTGAAATATTTTACATATATTTTAGTGAAAAAATTAAAATATTTTTATATTTTATGTTTCTTTTGAAGTATTGTAAAATATTTCTGAAATCTTCGAATTTTCACGACTAAATATATTTTAAAATATTTCATGATATTTTCCAACAAAATTTTGTGGTGGGTATAAGAATATTTCAAACATATTACAGTGGAATATTTTAAATAGGTAGGTAATAAAGCAATAAATAATTTTTTGAGGTCCTTTTGTTAGAAAACAAAAACGAATTGATAAAAATACTGGATTTTATGCAGATTGGTCATGTCTTTAGAATACGTTGGTGATGGATTAATTTTGTCACGCATTTTCATAAATATATCCAAAGAGCTACAACATTTCATGTCTACCAACTTATAGCTATAGATATACTGTGACATTACGAAGTCGACACGGCAGCTTATAAAATTTAACTTCTCTAAAAATGACCCAATATGCCACTAGAAAATTTCACTTGATAAATACTATAAAAAACTGATTTTTTTTATTTTGCCTTAACTTTTTGAAATGTAGGTATAGATTACTACACAAACGGCGAATCGGCCCAGTGGAGCTCGGTAATTCGGTACTACTTCCAAGCTTCAAATGCATCTACTCTAAATAAATCTGACAAAAACACTTCGAATTACGAGTTGGAATCTAACTTGTTTTATGTAAAGTATGTACGGGTGTACTGACAATCGAGGTGAAACAAATATACGCAAAATACTTTAATAACTTCAACATCTTTCTTCCTCATTAAATTATTAGCTATAGAGGTTATAAACATGTTTGCATTCTA
Organism: Octodonta nipae; assembly: GCA_034190945.1. NCBI lineage: Eukaryota > Metazoa > Arthropoda > Insecta > Coleoptera > Chrysomelidae > Octodonta > Octodonta nipae. The sequence continues at coordinate 12,355,823 of CM067222.1, forward strand.
GCATACTTACAACATTACGATCGTTTTTCCCCTGGATGTCTGAGCCTGACTTCAATGGTTGTATCACTGGCACTTCCATCAAAATGTATTAGCTGTCTCTGCAAAGTAATGAGATATTACACAAATGCCTTCATCAAATTATTCTTACTACAAACCATCTTCATATAACCATACGCGTGACCCAAAGGATTGTGAAACGACGCTATAGCACGAAGTTCACGTGCTTCGGAAGGACTATATCCTCTTCTCAATGGTAGAGCAAGCCCATCTTCTAGTATTCTAAAAATACAAAAGTACATTGCGGTTTTGTTTGAACACACATTCTTACTGTGATTTTTATACCTTCTTATGTATTACTATAGATCTTCCTAAAACACTTCTAGGCCCAAACAAAGTGAGCAAGGAATCATTATAATAATTTTTGTAAATTGTATGGTTGTCCAAAGTTCCAAATTTTCCGCTAAGGTCTCCAACTTCATATTGATCTGGTGTTCCCTGGTAACTTCTTGGAGAAGAAGAAGGTTCAACATTTAATGGATTCCAGTGACCATATAGGGAGGTTTCTTCACATGGGAACTCTAGGCTTTCATCAACTGGTGTCTGGAAAACAATTGTAATGAATCGAAATTTAAAATGTCATGCATTTTCTTACCATGTGGATATGGTAGCCGCTAACGTCATCTAAACCTTCTAAACTAACTTCTACATCAGTGATGTCATATTCAGTTTGTTGCAGAAATTCTAATTTTCCTTTCACGGATAACTCAAACCCATTTGGAAACCAGTCTTTAGCTACAGCTTTTCTTCTATAAACTCCACCAATTCTAAAATAAAACATGTAATACATTTTATACTAAAAAATGTTTTGTAGTTCTAGATCTGTTCTAGATCACACGTTAAAATTGATAAATGATAGTTTTTAATATTATAATCTACCTATGAATAAACACAAATTATTTGTACCCTAACACCAAACCTTTCTTTTTTCACTCAACGCACGTTTCAACAGCGAAGCTGTCATCATCAAGGAGTAAACCAAAACTTAGGGTACAAAACTTTGTGTTTATACGTCTGTGACACACCTCAGTTTTCCCATTATAATCTAGCTATTAAAACTGACTGACTGACAATGCACAACCCAATCAGTGGGTCTACAAGTAAGAAATATAATTATAATTATATAAAGTAGATAAGCACTAGGACAATTTATTTATCCCCAGGCGGCAGTGACGGCGCAAGACCACGCCTTAGGCCGATCGTTCAGTGGAACCGTCGTTCGGCCGATATCAGTTCGGCTGTCTGCCGAATACGCCCTCCAGTCCTACCGATTCCAAAACAACAATCGGAGTTAGTCAGCGTCCACAGCACCTGATTTATTCGGTCTTACATAACTGTGTTGGGCCGAAAACGGCTAAATCCAATCGAAATGGCAGATATCGGCAGCATAAACGGTGGTTAGTGTATTTTAAATGGGAATATTGTTATATACTCCGTGGGTTCTACCACTTTCTAGAACTTTTATTTACATCAAATATATACAACAGCTGTTTCGAATATCACAATAATATTTCTACATAAGCTCTTCGCTGCACTAACTGCCGCGATTATGGGTCGCTCCTTTTAAAACCAGCATCGAAAACTCTCATACAATCCTTTATCAATTCTACAACTGCCGAGCCATTTCGAGATCAATTTTTTTGTCGATCGATGTCGTACTGGAATGAAACAGGGCCGGCTTAGGTAAATTTCGCAACAATATAATGGACGTGGAGAAATTAATTAGTACAATAGAGAATTTCTGTCCTTTTGGAAAAATTTTCCCTATCTTGTGAAGATGGTTGAACTCTTTCCAGCGAAAACTTTCACTTTATATCTGATGCATCTAATGTTTTCGTGATTTTTGGGCATCATTTAATGATAAATACTAAGTTATGCAAATATAAGGCCATTCAGGGGTAAAAAACAACAAAAAAGGTAAATAACTGTAGTAGCGTATGACCTCTCACTTTCGTGGGGGGTTTGGACGCGTTGAGTTCACCAGAAATGATGGTACAACCGCCAGAGGACTATGTGATCCTAAGTCACCTCCTCCTGCCCAAGCTTTCGCCTCCTCTCCCCAGCCTTTTTCCAATCCCCCAGGAACCATCACACCCCTGGAGAGTGGGGTGGGGAGGGGAAGCAGGAGGGGGCTAGTCATGGTCACGTAGTGCTCTTGCTGTTGTACATTCATTTCTGGTGAACAGAATGCTAACGGGGAAGGGGAAGAGGCAGCAAGAGGGTCACATAGTCATTTTGCTCTTGTACTTTCATTTCTAATGATCATAATGCTCCCAAACCCTCCACAAGAGGGGATAGCTGTGGCCAGGAGAAGGGAGGGCCGGGAGTCAGGAGGGGGCTAGTTAAGGTTCACGCAGTCCTTTCCTTCATTTTTGGTGAACACAATGCTTCCAAACCTTCCATGAAAGTAATAGTTCATACACCTATATAGTTATTTACCGTTGATTGTTTTTTTTGTATTTCGTCCTTGAATGACCTTATATTTGCATAATTACAAAAAAACAACGAACGCGAATGTACCTTAAGCATATATACCCTCCTACACGTCCATTTTAAAAATTAGGCAATTTTTGTATTTGATTTTGTAATTAATTTTTTAAATTATTATGAAAATGCGTAGAGATGAAACTAAATAATGGAGTATTTGAAAGGCAAGATATACTTGACGGCCGAACATGAGTTTCACTGTTATATTTCGGTACTTGGGCTATTCGTCTGTTTTGACGGACCTGGCAGTTCGGCCGTTCATGGGTGCAGTGGATGTTTAGGCTTACGTCGCCTCTGCCTGGCGGCGGAAGTTAGGGACGGAAGTTTGAATGGAAACTACATCATTTATGAAGTCAGAAATATGAAAATTGTTGTGAAGGCTTTTGTTTATGAATAGATTCAGCATTTCTGGAAATTTATTCTTGAGGGCTAAAGTAAGAGGCAAAAGTTTTTATCAAAACTACATAATTTTTTTCAGTTAAAAATTTGAAATTGATATTTAGGCTTCAGAAAAATTTCCAATAAAAATACCTAACAAATTGCAATGTCAGGGTTAATTTATTAAAAAGGAAATGACGCCCATCACCCTGAATATAAACGAACCAAAGAAGTATATAAATAGTTGCAGAGATATTTTATCCCATCGCACCCATGCCGTAGTTAGATAGATCTACAAAAGTTTGAATTCAAGCATTCGAGTTTCAAAAAAGAAACTTACATATTGGCCGAGGCAACGAAGTTTTTTGATTTTAATCCGTAATAAAAATAGCATGGAGTTTTGGGGATTTTTTATAATTTCATATTATTTAAGATTATTAACCCTTTATCAGGGGTATAAAAATATTTTTATTTAACCAATTAAAGTACTATATACAGGGTGTAATAAAAGTACATTGGTACCTCCTGTAACTTCCTAAGATCGCATTTTCCGAGAAAACGTTCCAGACAAAAGTTGTTCAATTTTGACGTAAAAATTCAGTGGTGGTCGTGTCCTTGACTCCAGGATTATTTTCAAAGGTCATTTCAAGGTCGACTCTTTTTAAACGGAAACCTTTATTTTTTTGTTTGGGAATCAGAATTAGACCTTGGGGTTTAAGCGACCTCACAAGATCATTAAAAAGAGAAGTTTAAAAATACCAGTCAAATAAATATGTGAATGTAAAATTTTTATCGCTCTTTCTGATTCCGGAATAAAAAATGGAGTTTTCCATTGAATTGACCTTGGAAAATTACCTTGTGGTTAAGGATAGGGTCACCATTGAATTTTTAAACCAAAATGTTTGATGCTGGGAATAACTTAATTTTAAATAGACTGAGCATTTTGAACTTTAAAGATGAAAAAATGATCGTAAAATAAATAATACTGAAATTGATGAAAGACAAATTATTTTTTTAACATGTTACTTTATATACCTATTAAAAATATTTGTTAGCAATACAATTTTGAGTAATATATACTTCGACTGACTATTTACTTGAAGGAGACGTCTTTACAGAGAGAAGCACTAAAAGTTAAATTTAAGATAAACTAGAAAAGTGAATTGTCAAAAAATGATAAATATGATATTAAAAATTATATCCAAATTCTAATACTATCAGAAAGGTTCTTCTTATTTATGAGCCATCTTTTTGTGCAGTGGAAGTATAGCCCTCATTCATATCTTTTTTTACAGCTGCTATAAATACAATTGTAATTTCATTTCTTTTGTGACGGCATAATTTCCACATCTTGTTCTTCTGCACTTAAAGTGTACAATGTCCTGCATAATTTTAAAATAATAAACATGTTTCAGAATAATTCTGTCGTAAGTGTAGCGACTTAATAATTTTTGTGCAATGAAGGGAATTTATTTTTCATATGACATCGAGAAAATATTTGAATATTTTGAAAACAAGAATGCAAGAAATACATTTTTGAAAAAACAAAAAAACTACTTCCAAAAAACACAAAAGTAACTTCACAAAAAAGCAAAAAAATAATAAATTTCTACAATAATTAAATACTTGTTCTGAACTTATCTGACATTAATTTTGATTAAATTCCATTCTATTTGCAATTTATTTCGAACAGCGACAAGAGTTTTCTTTAATATTGCTGCCTTCGCCAAAGGTCACAAAGTATATAAGAACAAGTTTTTGGCGATTTTCTAAAAAACGGTACAAGCTGTGTCATTGCCAGAATCCAGCTTAAACAATCCAAATTTGTTTCGAGTAATCGAGTAATATGGTAAAATGGAATAAAATACTAAATTAACAAATAATTAATCAATATATGACTTACACAGAACATGCTAAGCGTTCTCCTCTTGCTTTAGGACCATGATCATCATATAACACCAATGACTTTCCGATGACACTGTGACTACCAGTTAACGGTAGTAATGGATCTGTCCAAAATTTCCTTGATATTCTATCGCTATCTGCAATTTTCCCAGAAATGTCAATGGTGCCTTGTCTTGTAGATAAATCCCCCAATCTGCAAAGTCCTATGCTAGCGATATTGCATTGTTCTGTATTAGATTTATTGTTGTAATCCACCTAAAAAAGCATACAAATAATTTTATAGTGACGATATTGAAATTGCTATATACCAAAATAGATTTGCAGGAAGAATAAAAATAACGGGAAAATGAAAACCGATGTACTAGAGGAAAGCTGGAGAAAACTTAAAGTCAAAATAATGAACACTCAGCAAAAAATTCCACTGGAGAAAAAATATAAAAACAGAAAATAACACAAAAAACGCCTTAGTACTTCAACGAAGTCAAAGAAAACTTCAAAGAAAAGAAAAACTTTTTTTAGTGTAGGAATCTTTCATGTAACATACAAGCTAACTACAAACTAGTAAGAAATGAAACACGAACTAACGTCAAATATCTATTTAAAAAAGATCCGCCTTCAACTTGCTTAAAATAAAAACCGTTTAGAAACCATGTGCAATCAATCACTATTTTCTGACATATGTTCTTCTTTTATCTGATTTAAGGCGCAATTCTATCGATTATTTTAGCGTATTCTTATCTCTCCCTCTCTCTAATTAGTATTTTTTTATATTATCCACATATTCTTCAACTTTTTTATTTGTTTTATTATTTGGTCCACTTTCTACAAGTGTAACTCTAATGCACCCTATATTGCAACCACCCTGTATATGTTTCTGTGTGTTGGTCACCCAATATAAATTATTTGTCTATCATTTTCTGAATCACCCTGTACAACTATAATTCAACCCTATACGATGTTGCAACCGCCCTGTATAAGTATTAATCCTCTCCACGCTATTGACTGTTTATATTTTTGTATTGTTTAAATCACCCTGTATACCTATAATTTTACTTCGCCCTCTGTACAAAGTATAAGCAACTACTTAGCGTTCCACCCTGTATAACTATAATTCCGCTCCACCTTATATGTCAATCATCCTGTATATGCAACTGCTTTTAACATTTTTTTATTCTCCGCCCTATAACTCAAATATCCTCTCTGCATATGCTTATTTAATCATTTTTTAAGTTTTTTTGAGCCACTCTGCATAAATATAGTTTTACTTCACCCTTTTTTCAACCTCCTTGTATACGCAACTACGAATGTGTCACTCAATACAACATTTTTTGAACCACCCTGTATAACTTCAATTCTATTTTACCTTATATTTCAACCACCTGTATATGGAACTGCTTATGTACCACCCAATATCACATTTATTTGTAAGATTTTTTGAACCCACCTGTCCAACTATAATTTTACTTCACCCAATATTTCAACTACGCACATTGCTTGCTGTTTGAATTTCGATGCACGCACCTACCACCGTATGCCATATAACATCGCTCACCTAAAAATTTTTCTTTCCTATACACTAATGCCATTTCACTAGACTGCAATGAAAACCGTTGCAAGCACCCTGTACGATGTACTTTCATGGCATATCTTGACATTTAAGCTAGATATTTATGATGAAAATTTGACATTTACATTGATGTTTTTGCAAATATGTTTACGATTTTCGGACAAACGGTATGTATTATGCTATAGATAATTATACGGAATCAAGCTGAAACATCTCTTTGTAGAATACATTTTAAAATAGTCAAATTGATTGAGTCGTTTTAGAGAAACCAGTGCAGATTTACTGCTTTTTCCGATTTTCTAGAAAACCGCAAATCTCACGTTATACCTAGTTCCTTTTTGTGTAATAGTCCTTAATACAATACGTTTAAATCATAAAATTTGCCCAAGCCTTTTTGAATAATAACTGAGCATACATAAAAAAACGTGCCTCCTTCTTTTTGGAAGTCAGATAAAAAACCGAGCCTTGAGAACGATTTTCGAAAGAAATGGAACACGACTTTTAGGGCTTGCAGAAAAGACAGAGAGCAGAAACGAAAGAACTGTTACATATGAAATAAACTTGAACAAAAGAGATATCATAATGATCCCTTGCGCATATGGGAATCAAAAATGATATTGTTAAAAGCATAAAGGAATTAAATAAACATACAAAGAGGTATTAGATAGAAGTGCTTATTGTTATTGTAATTTAACGTGTATGTTAAAAGCCTAATTGAAAAATTTCTGAAGTCCAGTGCTAAAATAAACGGAATTAAAGTCATAAAAAAACCTAAGGTATGCAGATCACATGGTGGGTGGTATTGGCAGTAGAACAGATTCAAACTTAAGAGAACTTCTTGACAATAGAAAATCTAGAATATGTGCAGACGTTAATACTGCCAAAACTACAACTTTGATTTCCAGTACAAACTCCTCAGAGAACATAAACATAGTAATAAATAGAGTTCCACGAGGTATTACACAGCACATAAATAAGAACAGGAAGGTTTTCTTAACATGTGCTTATTTTTATGTCATCCACATCATCAGAAGCAACGCAAAGGACACTAAAATGCTGTATGTGGTGTTTAGTTTTATTCGTATTTGAATGCATTTCGAATGCTTCTCAGAAGGTCAAGGAACATTTGGGTGCCATTAAGAATGAGCATATGGGACACATCTAAAATGTCCCCTTTAAATGAGGAAAACACCATACTTCGGTCACATAATGCGTCATCAGGAATTTGAACAACTACAGCTCATTAATAGTGCAAAACTGAAGGCAAGCTCACCCGAGTTAGAAAAAAAGAATTGGTGGTTGTAAAATGCACCTGATTAAACCAAAACACCGTTATTCGTCAAGCACCATATTATTGCCAACCTCAACAGAGGAGGCACTTAGGATGAGGACGATATATTTAACTATGTTAGGAATTTGTGTGCTCCAATTACTCTGTAAATATTAAGTTGCCTATAGATGTTATAAGTAAATTATCATTAGTTACTAACTTGGTAAGGGTTGAAAACTTGTCCTGTACTCAGACATCTTCCTGTCCAATTGTAGTAATCTTTTCCAGGAGGAAATTCATGAATGGCCCATCTGTGCTCTGCGGAATTGTTGAGGGCCGCTCCATCAGCATGAACTAAATATTCTATGATAACACTTGTATCAGCCCATGGTTCATCCTTTGCCTGTCTAAGAAGCATCCTGCCAACAGTTGGATACCTGAATAAAACCTGTGCTGTAAAAACAGGTTTTTGATATTTGAAATTGGGTTCATATAATGTGATGCCTCCACAAATCCATGGTTCTCCCGCGATTGTTGACTCTGAATACTGCGTGTTTCTGTAAAAATTGTATAGTTATTGTATCTGAGTGTCAATGTATTTCTTTTAATGGGTCACTTACTTATAAATAACTAGTGATCTGTGAATAATGGAATATATTCCTTGTAGGGGTAAGAAGGTATCCCAATATTCGCCAATTAGTTCTTGTCCTGTTTTTACCAATGCTGTCTCATTGTTTCTGTTTAACAATTTTCCTGATAAATCACCCACTGGATATTGATTTTGTGTTCCCAGACCTAAACAAATATATCCATAAGTTTAATTTTTTAGAAAATTTGTTATTTCCGATTCAGAAATCACATGCATTGAGCTGTCAGTTAATACATTTTCGCTGAATTTTTAAATTATGAGAAGTAAGCCAATGTTTTAATGTTGCTACCTTAATAACCCTGAAATCTGAGAATTTTAGTTTTATTCCTGGACCGGGAAATGCTAACAAAGACTTCTTTTTGCTATCTAATTTTACATGTATTTGAATCGACAAAATGGTCCGAATGTATCGTATTAAGTTCAATTCCTGAAGTATATCACGTTTCTAGGCAGGGGCCAGTGGAAGCGATAACCCAGAATAGTTGCAGGCGGTGAAAGTGATAACTTTTTTTGGTCATTGCTCGTAATCGAGTAAACGTTTCAAAATTGGCTGCATGCAAGATTGTGATGTATTTAAGTACATTTCCGCGTGGCGTCTGTCTAGAGCGTTACCATCATGGTGGCGGACAGGGGCAAAGTTCTCAAAAATAGGGGTGAACCTCGTCATCATGTAAAAGGACGCCATTTGCACCAGTTTTTTGTTTCAAAATCTGATTTCAGTTTTTAAACAAAATCAACCAACTTACTATCAATTTTGTATACGAGGATTTTCGACGTCGATGATTACGTATCTGAAATCAGTTTTTGAAAATTTGCAAAACAGGATGGTGGATAAGTTCAAGGTCAAATTTGTTTTTTTAATTCGGATCAGCATTAAAACCATCGATTACCATAATTTGGTTGTGCATCAGTTGGTTGATTTAAAAAAAACTGGTACGCCATCCTGGATCCGGTATCTTGGATTGTGATTATTGAAAAACTGATTTCAGATTCAAAATCAGCGACGTCGAAAACCTCCATATACCGAATTTGACTATAACTGGCAAATTTGATCTTGGAATGACCTTGAAGGTTAAGTTTAAGGTCATGATCAAAGTCAAATTAGGACGTAAAATTTTCCGCTTCTTCCGAATCTGTAACAAAAAATGTGGCTTCACATTTAAAAAAATTGTGTATGACGTCAAACAGATCACAATAATGACGATATGCAAAATCTATTACTGTCCAAATTTGCTCATTATTAAACTAAGGTTGAAGTGTCCGAGGGTTTTCTTCTTCTTTTATCTGGATACAAGTATCAGGTTAGAGACTAAATTTTTGGCTTAATTTACCCCGTTTAGAGGTACGCCTTTTTGAATTATGATTTCTCGGTAAAGAGTGTAAACTGGATGAGTGAAATTTACCCCATTTCAAGGTCCTTCGTCAGCACTTAACTGTACGCCTATTTGGATTATGCTTTCTTATGTGTAGACAAAAAACTTGTGCAAATGGCGTCCGTTTACTTGATGACGAAGTTTCCCCCAATTTTTGCAACTTTACCCCGGTCCGCCACCCGGATGGTAACGCTCTAGACAGACGCCACTCGGGAATTCGCTTAAAAAAACTTTCCTCGGTTATCGCTTCCACTGGCGCCTGGCTAGAAACGTGATATACTTTAGGAATTGAACTTAATACGATACATTCTGTCCATTTTCTCGATGACGAGCAAAATCGGTGTCTATCCCTCCTACTATTACCAAAATGACTAATAGGCAAGTGCAATGACATGATGAAAGTTGAAAATAAAACAATGCAAATGAAGATATAAGTAAACATAAAGCAAATAATGAAACTTGTCAATTAACGATTGTTACTAAAAGTAACCAAAATGGAAGTTCATTTAAAAACTGTAAGCTTCAAACTGTATAAATTTATGAACTATATTTCCACATTTATTTCGATCCACATATAAACTTACCATTCGGAGGTAGCGATGAAATATCTGTTTTCAGCGGATTGTAGATGAATTTTGTCGTCAAACATGAATTTTCATATTGACCAACAGACTTTGCAGGTTTTATTGGAAGTTCATGAATTTTGTAGCCTGCTACCGTTGAGCTATAAACAATACGAGTTTCCAAATCTCCTCTCGATGTTGTTAGATTAAAACTCAAAAATGTCGGTTCAAATTTCGTATGTTGGGTCATCTTAATGTCACCTTTAATTCCTCCTGACTGTATAATAGTCCTAAAATATATTGATTTTGTTAATGTCAATTTTGGTTTCTACAGCGATTTTGTATTTCAGAATTATATTTACACATTACAATAATTGTAAAAAATAAATTATTTATTTTTTGAATTGAGCAGCATACAAATGTCTACCCCTCATTTCTGGTTGCCTACCCAACCTTAGTTTCTCACAAGAAAAAAATACATATAACATCACGCACGGTGTCTCCGGTGACCCCAATTTTTTAAGATTATTAAATAAATAAATTAAATAATTGGCAAATATTAACATTTTGTAAACACAGTATATTTCCGAGGTCAGAGATATCTCGAAATTTTAGGAAATTATTTACATCTCATAATATTGCATGTGAATAACATTTTAGATAATCATTTTAAATGTCGTTGGGTAGTGAAAAATGGACCTCATCGATGGCCTCCCCGTTCTCCCGATATTAATGCATTAAACGTTTTTGTTTGGAGTCGAATAAAAAACATTGTCTATGTGTACTGCTCAGAACAAAAGAATATTGCCAGGAAATAGTTAGGAATGCATTTCTATCACTTTCCCCACATGCCGGATTTCTAAGAGATAATGTTTGGAAGTTGGAGGCAACCAATTCGAACATTTACTATAGTTTGTTCAATTTCTTGTTTGTTCCTGTGTGTGTGTGTGTTTTACAAATTCTGGATAACAGATTAATATTTTACAGTTGTGAATGATGTGCGTCATGATGTCATGAATATGAGTTGGTCTATCCAGATATCGCGGAGGAAAGGTTTCACAGACTCTTTCAATAACCATATCAAATTCTCCATAAATAATTATCAAATTAAAGTAATGTTCATTTGTTTCTTGTTGATTCTCTCAAAAAAGCTAACTGATAATTCAGGTATCTCTAATAACTACACTGAAATTTTAATTTTTCCAAGTTTTCACAAAAACCGTTTAATTTAGGTATGGGGTTGTCAGCATAAACTCCTTTTATTTTTTAACGTAGAATCCACTGGCATTGAGAAAAAAAGGAGTTCACATTTTTTAGCACTCTGTATAATTTTTTTGAGGAGTTTCCCAAAATTTATGAAGTTTCAAGTTTTATTCATTATTTTGACCTCTTTGTATCCAAAAAAGAATTTTTTTGTTAAGGGCTGTGTCGGTTAAAAATTTCAAATGACTTTCAACTGGAGCCCTTCTAACATGATTTTTCCAATAAAGTTATATACAGAGTGTTCCATAACTAATGGATAATACGATAACTGCAGTTAGAGGCGATGAAAATATACCGATTAACACAAACATGCCTTAGTAAAATGTTTGTAGTAAATGATAAACAGGGTCCTAAAGTTGGTATTTGGTTTGAAATTTTGTGATATTTGAAAAACGGCTCCATATATTAAACTCAAATTTGGTACAGCATAGTTTTCAAGGGCGATAAACAAGAATTTGATATCATTTTTCGTGGTATTCTTACAGTGTGTTTGTACTTAATTTCGGGTGTTCTATATTTGCCAGTACTCTGGTGTTCTCAAAGTCTATTCGGTGTGACATCGTGGTGGCATGTTCCGCAATGGACGTTGTTTTTTTCCTACTTTCTTACAGCGTTCTGGTGTTCATCACGTCTAGCTTGAATTCTTCTATTAGTTTGCCCCACATAGGTTTTATGACAGTCTGCACATGGAATCTCGTACACTCCCTGTTGTTCTAAAGGGATCCTCGTCTTCGGAGTCCTTAACACCGTGTTTATTTTTCTGTCTGTATTGAAAATAGTATCAATATTGTGTCTCCGTAGAATTCTTGCAATACTGTCCGTGGTCCCTTTGACATACGGTAAATAAGCCTTCATTATTGGTGACTCATGCTCCTCGTCTGTTTGTCTCGGTTTTGACTTTAGGGCGACGAGGGGCAAATATAGAACAAACGAAATCAAGAGTCGTAAGAGAGGCAATTGAAATAGCGAAGAGGTCTCACAGTCTAAACGCACGCAATGAAATTCAGAACTTATCGAATTGTTGGAAAATTCTATTAAAAACCGTACCGGCCCGGACCCGTCCTATAACAGCTCAACCGGAAATAACAAATTAGCAGGCGGGAGGCATGCCCACTGAGCGCCTAGGGCCAATCACACGCAGCCGTTCACGGTGCCAACCAATAGGCGCCGAGCCGCGACTATATAACAGCGCGAGCGCTTCTGAAAATCTTAGTATTCGAGTAACTAGAAGCGAAAGCAGAAGGCTACGAGAATTATGCGAACCGACCTGAAGAGGGCAGATGTGACTCTGCCGAAACGTCGTCATTTTACCATCGATCCCGACAGAGATCAGTTATCAACTACGCGGATGAATTCCCGGAAACCACCTAAAACATTTAGTGCTATAAAACAGGGTGTAAAAAACAAAGTTGGGGTCCACTTCCGGTAGAATCGGAAGTCGTAGACAACTAAAAATATTCTAATTGAAACCAGCACCTCGAAAACACCCCGTATACCAGTTTTCAGATCAATACTCACAGTAATTTCCAATATACATATCGTGGTATACCCTGTACATACTAGATTTTAAAGTTACGTAAGTTTTTACTTACCTCGCATTTATAGGATGTTCATATCTAATTTTGGAACAACCCAGGAATACGTCTTCATGTTTACTTTCAAACAATACAATATACAGTCTTCGTTGTGGACCAGTCAAGTCACTTGGTAACAAAATTAGTTGTTCATCTCTATACAAATTCTTGAATTCTGTGTTTATTGTAGTCGGTGGATACCTTTACTTTCCCTAGTCTCATGTCAACATCTCCGAAACCTTTTCCTTCTCCTTTGTCGTTAGGATCAAAAACAAGTTGTAAAATATCACAGTTATCTTTGTGTCTCTCGTTGTCAGACTCTAAAATGTCGGTAACGTATATCTTCCATTTGTGTTCTGTATATCTGTAGGATTTTGTGAAATTCTCTTTGTTATGTACATGGTATAAATCAGTCGTTATGAACATCTCACTATGATTATCTTTGGTTGAGAACCATTTGAAATAGATATCCCCAGCGATTGGAGTTGAAAATTTGGCAACAGCTGTTTTTTCTTTGCTTTTGTCCACCATCACAATTGAAGCACAAATCTTTTTACCGTTTTCGGCATTTTCAAGTAAAATTGATTTGCCGTATATTCCCAGTGGACCATTAATTTTCAATTCGCTTGTTTTGTATTGGGTTGTAGCGTTATCAGGGATGATTAGGTAACCAAATGTTTCTTCCAGATTTATTATCTTTTTCCCGATTTTGACAACATCGCATCGGTTTTCCACTTCAGTGTAATCGACCGGAAACTCGGTGATATACCAAGACCATATTTGATCGGGAAATTCTAAAGTTGGTTGCAGACTAGTAGTTATTTGTATTTCGTCATTTATCTTTGTGAATGTTATTGTGCCATGAAGTCCTTGATCTGATATGTAGCTTCTAAGTTCCAGTGCATTGACAGCAACACCTGCAAATATAAAAATTTACATTAAAAAATTAAGTTCAGAAACTACTGGACAGATTTTCATACGGATTTTTACCAATGGACGTTCGCCTAGTGGTCGAAATTCGACCAAAATCATTATTAAGAATTTGCAGATAATATACCTATATGAATTTTCATATTTTCAACTTTTTTCTCCAATTATACACTTTTCTCTGTCCTTATACAAAATAGTTCACTGCAATTATATTTAAGTAAAAAATGATTTCGTAAAGGATAATGATTTCACTTTTATACGACACTAAGGTATGTTCAGTAACCAAAATTAAATAATGTTCTGTTCCTGAACAAAAAAGAATATAAAAATATAAATAAATATTATTATTGAATAAATTATAAATATAAATAAATGTCGAGAGTTCAATAGTTCAATAAAAATCAGGAGTTTATAAAACCCTTGGACTGAATTATTTGATAAATCATTAAAAATATATATAACCGACTTCCACCTATAACTAAAACGCTGAAAATAATTATAACAAAATACAACTCTAGCAAATAAATAACACATTCAATGTTGTTAGGTACCTACCCAGAAAGTAAAAAATATAAATATTAAAAGGTGCTCATTCTGTACAAATTAATTACCTACCAATCTAGTATATTTTGGAAGTCGGTGCCAAGCAAATCTAAAATTCTGCATTGCGTATTTATCTACTACTTCATCAAACTTAATTGTTGCTTGGCACCGACTTCAAAAATATACTAGATTGGTAGGTAATTAATTTGTACAGAATGAGCACCTTTTAATGTTTACATTTTTTACTTTCTGGGTAGGTACCTAACAACATTGAATGTGTTATTTATTTGCTAGAGTTGCATTTTGTTATAATTATTTTCACCTTTTTAGTTATAGGTGGAAGTCGGTTATATATTTTTTAAATGATTCAACTTTTTAGTTTTTTTGAACTCTACCTGAGTTTTCATTCTTTATTTTTTATTTTGTATGTATAACATTAATAGACAGGACCAAGTAACATCGAAAGCCTCAACATTACACAATGACACATTTTCATTTAAATTGACAGGTAATTGTTTACTAACAAAATGTATTAGTACGCATTGACTTAAAAAGCCCAAAATATATTTACGCCTTATGGACCACGCCGTGTAACCTTTTATTAACTTTTTTGACAACTCTGTATAAGTATATATAATTCCACTCCACCCTATGTACCAACCATCCTGTACATACGACTGCCCATGGACAAGCATAAATTTGTTAACTGCCTACTGTACATTATAGGACGGAGTAGAATCCATCCCATATTTACGGAGTCAAATCCGTCCTATATTTCAACCATCGTATTTAACTCCTAGTGGGATACCCCATAAATTATTTCATTTTTAACATTTTATATTATAAAATAAATATTTTTTTAATCACACTAAGTAACTATGAAAAAGCAGTATAAATAATTACAATACATAAGTACTTTCCTACATATTAGTACACCTTAGACTGCAACATTAGTTAAGATTCAGTATAAATTCAATAATTTAAATTAAACGTGCAAAGTTAGCGATAACTATTTTTGTTTTATATAAAACATATAAAGAAATACTATGCACCTGTTATTAATTTATGTTAAATCTTTATATGTTGACAATTTTTGTAAGTGTATTGAAATTGAAATTTTGACAATAATACATTGATAATTTTCACATTAAATTGTAAAGGTTCCTTATCCTAACGGCTAATCATGTTATGAAATGTTAAAGTGAAAACAAAGCCTTCTACATCGGCGATGGCCGTGAACATTAGAGTTATTACCATGATGTCGGATCTAACTATTTATCTTAAATCTCGCTATTTCTATTCATATCATAAATTAAAAGTATAATGTTAAAATAATAAAATATCGGAAACATATTGATCAGTTGCCACACAATACACAATTCTAATTTTACTTATAATTAGTTTGTTTTTCTCTCCACACAATCTGGCGGCACTGTTTGGCATTGACAGTGTGGACGTAAATTGTGAATTTTTTAATTTTATTTTATGAATGAAGCACTATTATGAATGAATTTAAGCATTCTGCTCCGAAGGTCTTCAGTAGCTATTGAACAAATAAGAAAATCGGTTGAAGGACACAGGAGAAAATGGTACCGAACCGTTTTATCTTTGCCAATTTGTATACAGATTGTCATTATTTTGTTACAATTCAAAAGTATTGGTCCTAATGTGTAATATAGTTCCTAATTTATATATAACTGCAAAGGACCATATGACATGCTAAGTTAATTTTTAATTAAAATAAAATTTATTGAATTAGAATAATTCAAACTTCACGTATTTGGCAACATATATGAGGTCAAATGAGTTGTAACAGATAAAATTAATCATTATATAGAATGATTATTAAAATATTAGTTTTTGCTCTAGAGTCAAGTTAATTTTGTGTTTTTTAGTCGGGTTAGTTTTTTAAGTTATTTTAAGTAAATTTCTATTTTTATGGCCTGTCGATGCTAAATATTGGTAGATGTAATTTCCTAATATTTACAATAAATATGTTGTGTGTGTCTTAATTTACAAAATATCAATATTACCCATAAATGATCGAAATTATCGAGCATACAAAATGTTTATTTCACTATAAATTAAAAAAAAAATCAATTTTAATATACAAGCATTAGTTAGATGCCTCATTTTTCCTGAAATACTATATGCTACAATTTTACAAACAAAACTAGTTAACTTTTTTTTTAATGTGGTACGCATTCTCAGTTATGACGACATTCTGATATTTTGCAGAAACTCTTCATCTAATAATAAAGTCTATAGTCTATACCTAAACTTGTATGAATAATTAGTGGAAGACAGAGACTGATTATAATAAAATGTGGTTTACAGAATTGTATCTGGCTATACATATTTATATGGCCAAAATCACATTAATTTTATAACAAGAAAAAATAAACTAAATCAAATTAAATTCGCCTATTATACAGTGGGTTAGTGAGAGTTACCTACATGGTCACGTAATGTTTGCGTTAGTGACCCATAACTGTCGTGTAATTTAGTCACCTTGAACTTTACTCATTACTCACCATAGTTGCTAACCTTAATTAAATTCAGAAACGGTATTCTTACGTTTAAATTCAGAATCTCCAAACTGTTAGATAACACCAAAAAAAAAAATAAATAATGTACCTAAACAAAACCAAATTTTTATTTTCCAAAATTTGTAATTAATAAGGAAACCATTAATCGAAATGATGTTTGGAAAAATATTAGGGTTCCGTATATACAATATACGGATACCCTTATAATATCACTCCGGATTCCTCTTGTCACATCACAGCAATTTTCTCCTAAACTACTGGAAGGAAGAGGTTGAAATTTGGTATCAATGTACAGTTTGGTAACCCGATCAAGAGTACATATTGTAAAAGAAGAAAATTTGATTTTAGGGGACTTATCGGGAGAAAAACTAAAAAATCGTCCGCTCCCCCGCTTTGATCTCCAAAACTACTGAGCCTAAACTTTTGAAAAAAATAGGAAATGTAGAACGTTGCCCGAACTTTACAGAAAAAATAAGGAGAAACCATTAATATTAATTTTGGAGGGCAAATTATAGAATTAAATGAAAATTTAAAAATATATTTTTTTCAAACGCATCATGTAATACATCAAATGAAAGATCCCATTCTGAGGAACACAAATATATTTTTTTCATATTAAAAAAATAGTTAAAAATATATTAACGAAAATATACCAAAATTTACCCATTCCCCCTCCCCTCTTATCACCGAAACTATAAAACGTGAAGTTTTGAAAAAAATTAGAGGTATAGGGTCTGACCTGAAGTTTACTGGAAAAATAAGTAGAAACCTCTACTTTTAATTTTGGGAAGCAAATTACAGAATTAAATGCAAAATATAAAATTAAAATTGTTTCTAACGCATCATATTATATAATAAATGAAAGGACTCATTATGACAAAAACAAATATATTTTTTACACATTTATAAAATAAATTAATTAAAAGATATTAACAAAAATATAAAAAAAATTACCCATTCCCCCCCCTTATCTTTGAAACCATACGCTGCAAAATTTTGAAAAAAAATAGAATTTTAATGAACAAATAAGGAGAAACCCTTAATATTCATTTTGGGGGGCAAATTCTAGAATTAAATGGAAAATAAAAAATTATAATTGTTTCTAACGGATCAAGTAATATATCAAATCAAAGGGCTCATTGTGCCGAATACAAATATATATTTTTTACTTTTTTAAAATGAATATTTTAAAATATATTAAAACAAATGTTTAAAAAAATACCCATTCCCCCCTTTATTACCCAAACTATTTTTTTTTACATAAAAAATGCGAAGAAATCCCTAATATTAATATTGGGGACCAAATTATAGAATTAAACGGAAAATAAAAAATATTTTTTAACGCATCATCAAATGAAATGAGGAATACAAATACATGTTTTTCATATTTTTAAAATTAATTGTTACAAGATATAAACATAAAGATATAAAAAAATCTCATTTCTCGCTTAATTTCCGAAACCAACCTACCTAAAATTTTGAAAATATTTAGAGGTACTGGGGGTCACTTGAAATTTATAAGAAAAATTATTAGAAAACCCCCATAGTAATTTTAGGGACAAATTATACAATTAAATGGAAAATAAAAATTCAATTTTCAAAGGCATCATACAATATATCAGATAAAAGGCTCATTATGTGAATAATAAATATATCATATTTTTAAATCATTTGTTTAAAAGATATTAACAAAAATATTAAACATCGACTTAATTCCCACTTTAGAAACCACACTATTTAAATTTTGAAAAATATATTTTATTTGTATTTTTAAATAATTTGAATAACAGATTTAATAATTTATAATTTAAAACTCTACCAATTTTGCCCTTTGTCTTCCAATCTACAGAGCCCCAAAGTTCAGACAGTAGATTATAAAAGGCTTCCCTGAGAGTTTATTAGTAAAATAAAACTCTAATGTTAATTTTTTAAAATCCTTATGTATTTCTATAAAAATCAAGCGAGTCATGAAGCAGATAAAATAATAAGTCTATGTATGAAAAATGAAAGTATATATTTATTATAAATTTAAAACGCTTCCTTTAAAATATATAAAGGTAAATATAACAAAATGCACTCATTCCCTGCTTGTCTGAAACTAGAATATTAGAAACTTGAAGGTAGTATGGAACCCTTAGCATGCGAGTTCAACTCACACTTGACCAAATTATTTTAATAATGAACCTACTTCAAATAAATTAAAATGAAAACTGGACAAACACACTACGCGATAAATAATTGTTTAAAATTCAGTATTTATGAAGAAAATTTATTAGGCACTTCGTTGACATTTCTGATTTTCTGAAAAAAAACGGGAAGTTTCCCATTATACGAAAGTGTACCCCGTCCGGATACTGCTAAACAGAATTCAGTTTAAGTTAGCCAAATCGTTTTTGAAATAATTGGTAAGCGTAGACAATATAATAATATTGTTTTTTAATGATAATTGTGGCATCTGTACGTCATATTTGAGAATTTTCATAATGTTTCAGGGTCCAAAATGGCATTAATAACACAATGAAATTAAAAAAAGATAATTACAGGGTTCGTAATGGAAATTATAGAATTTCAATTCTGTTTTCATTTTCTATCTAATTCTTCATTGGATTTGCGTATATGTTTTTTATGTAAGATGACTCGCTTGTTAAATTTGATTCGTCATTGTACACCGCCCCCCCCCCCAAGTAGTTGCATAATTTACATTTTTACTCTGAAAAACTTTGAAACTGGATAAGTAAAGAATTCGTTGTCACCTTTTCCATTCTGAAAAACAATGCTCAGAATAAATATTATTCTCTAACTTCCAATCAATTGCTATTGCATTTTTAAGTATTTGATAAACAAGAATAACTTTTAAATATGTGATCAAAATATAACTAGCCTTTTAATGAGAAATTAATAATAACACAAATTTGTTGAAGAATCCCTTAAAGGTTTATTAGAACTTTTTAATTAATTGAGTGGAAGAAAATAAGAGAAAATAAAGATAAACAATTTCGTACCACCCATTGTGTTGGATCGTGTTAATATTTATTTGTAAACTTGAAAATATTATTAATAATAGCCTTAATACATATATTCATGTACTTTCCTTTTCATCATAAATTACATAAATTAATTAACTCAACACTATTGGTAGTGTTTTGAGAATTATTATTAAATGTTAATTAACAATACAAAAATAATTAAGTTTTCGTGAATGATGAGCATTTGTTTCTGTTTCCGTATTTGCACGACTTTAATGTTTGAAATTGTTGGTAATTGGAATCACGATTACTTTCATTTTTTTTCGCCGCTATCACTTTCAATATCCTCAAAACTATAATATGTAACTTACATTGTCGTATATTATTTAGTTCTTGGGGATCATAATCGGCATCTATTTGTTCGGAGAATCTGGTTGATTCTTTAAGTATGTAATATAAAGTAGAAAGTATTTAGTACCTAAATGACTGCATGCGAGTGTTGTCTGGTAGACCAGAAAACTTAACATTATTTTAGCCTATTTTTGTAAAAAACAAAGATGTTTTTCTTTAAGAAATGAAATTGCATACTACATAAAAATATTAATTATACGGAATATTTAATGTGGTAAAAATCTTATTTTATCAGTATTTGTAATATTTGTGCAACAGTATCTATTAGTTTAGTTTTATACGTATTTCTAAGACTACAAAATGAGAATTTGATCTGTTCAGTTGGTTAATTGTGAAGTTAATTGTAAAATAGGCACATTTGTCAACGGATCATAGCTATTGTCTAAAAAATGTTATTATTGTATAGAGCATTTTATTTTGCGCGATATTTACGATGTTCACATTTAGCTACAAATTAATTTTTGAATAATCTGAAAGGAATATAGTAATTATTAAATTCTTCAGCATAGAAACATTCATTTGCGAAGGTATATAGTAATTATGAAATTTATTTAAAGAAATATTCATTTGGGTTTGTTTTACTGTCAGTATATTCACTTTCAGTCTTCGGCATCAGAAAAAATTCAGTGGAAACGGAAGCCAGCACGACCCCTTCCTTTATCTATACATAAATAGCCAAAGACAAAATAGTTCGGTACCGTTTTCTCTTCTGTTCCTCAACCGATTTTCTTTAGTTTTGTTTTGTTTAGTAGCTATTGACGACCTTCAGTACTGAATGCTTAATATTTTTATGATATTGCTTCATTCATTAGATAAAATAAACTAAAAAATTCATAATTTATGCCCACACTGTCAATGCCAAATAATGACTGGAAAAACAAAATTAATTAAACAAAAATTAAGACATTTTGATCGGTTCCGATAGTTATTCCACATTATCACGCTATTCAGATCTTAGGCATGAGAAGTTATATTATATGATAATAATCATTTATTTGGTACTCGCAAGTTTGAAACTTTCATTTCTTTCTAAATATCGTTTGTCACCTAAAATGAGAATTGTGTATGGCAAATGATCAATGTGTTTCCGATAATATTTTATTATTTAAAAATTTTGGTTTTATTTCATATTGTTTCTATTTTAAAGGCTAATAATTTCTAATAATTTAACTAAGTTACAACGCCCATGATATGAATACAATTAGTGAGATTTAAGAGAAATAGTTAGATCTGACATCATGGCAATAATTCTAATGTTCACTGCCATTTAGCGAATTTAATTATTTTGATTTTGGTTTGAGATATAACATTGTTAGCGGTTAGGTTAATATACCTTTTCAATTCAATGTGAAAATTATAAATGTATTATTTGAAAATTTTCAATTTCAATCCACTTCAAAAATTGTGAACATAAAGTATTATGTAACATAAATTAAGTATTTCTTTATATTTTTGATATAATACAGAATTAGTCATCGCTAACCTTGTGTGTTAAATTGTAATTATTGAGATTTATACATAGATTGCAGTTTAAGGATTACTAATATGTAAGTACTTATGTGTCTTAGTTATTTATACTGCATGTTCATAGTTACTTATGAGTTTCTTCTTAGAAATTGAAATCGTAATTGTGAAATATCTGATTAACCGTAAAGCATTTTGGAAAAACTAAAGTTTAAAACTATTATATTTAATATTAATTTATTATTTGATATACCATTCCTGCAAAGTCCTGCCTCGGAATACATGGTGAATGACTTTTACCTAAAATGAACATAATAACATTTTAAATCTGTGTATTTTAATAAAAATATATACATAAATACGCAAATAACAAAGAGTTCGGTACCATTTCCTTCTGTTTGTGAACCGATTTTCTTCAGTTTTTAACTGTTAATTGACGGGCAAAAAATTGGATCAAACGGTCAAACTTTTCCGTTAATAACAGTTATTGCCCCATCTATTCCAGAAAAGCTGAACTAGCGCCATTAAATTTTCCACCGCTAGAGGACAAAATTATTTAATATATTATCAAATTTATAAATTCTTGATTTTTATTGACCTTTTGAATTCTTGGAGTGTATTAGTATTTTTAATTTATTAAAAAATATTATGATGGTATGAAAATTTATACATGTTTTTTTTTTACTCAGGAATAGAACACTATTTGATTTGTCCGTAAGACAACAAATCTGACATTATTATCTGTCGAGAAATAATTTCTTACTTAATTATAACGGTACTGAACAACAATTTTGTATAAGTACACAAAAAAGTGTATAATAATAGAAAAAATTGGGAATATGCAAATTGATATAGGTATATTATCTTCAAATTTGTAACATTGATTTTGGTCGAATTTCGACCACTGAGCGACTGCAGTTATACAGGTTTAGTTAGAAAAAATACCAATTTTTTTACTTTAAAAGGGAAAGCGAGTTATTTTTGCAACTTTTAATAGTCCCCTAAGAGACAAAAACAATGGTTTGTAATTTTACGAACATAGTTCTAAAAATGTATGTCAAGTTAACGAATTAGAAGGAGATATTATATTCGGACAGTGCATGTGTGAAATGTGGTACTAATAAGGAAGAAAAAATACGAAATGGTATATTGTTTTATATGGAGTAAAAATATTCTTTTTGAGACTACACCTTACTGTTGACATGTACGTTAGGCCCACGAAGTGTCTTTTGCTCTAGAATCAAAGTAAAGCTGTATTAAATGTGCCTTGTAAGGGCAAATTTACTCCTTTTTAAATAACTGGTGAGCAACATCGTGATCTAATCCCTCCTGACGACTAGAATTACTGGATATCTATTAACGTATCATAAGTTTTTTGCCCATTAGTTACCCTTTTTGGGCGCCAGGTTCCTTATTTAATGCTCCCAGTTCTGTGAAATTTCTATAATAATTTGCTGACACATCACTGGGTTATTCCAGTCAAATTTGGATAAATTCTTTTGAAGAAGATACACACTCTTTTTGTGTTCTTGTGCACTCAACGTAACCAATAATCATTATGTACATAGTACACCCTCTGAAAGTTTAATTGTGTTGGACATAAATTTGTAATTTTAGAGAGAAAAGCATAAAATTATATCCCATTGAATTTGTCTCTGAGTGAAGTCTCACAATCTGCAAAAATATGCAAAGAGTTCAATTTAAAGTAAAAATTTAGTAATCTTCCTGGTTCACTCTGTACTTACTTACAAGGTAAATTTTTTACTGTTTGATTTGAAAAGAAAATTGATAAAACAATTTTCGAAATGTTCGCAATTTTACAGCTTTTTTGCCACCTTCCTAACATAAATATGTTTTACTAATATAATGCACATTAAATGATAGACCGAAGGGTGATGACTTATTGATGCCAAGCGTTTGCATAGCAATTTTCCAGTCGCATGGAAAAAAGTTCCTATCTCTGAGAACATTTCATTATTCACCTTTGTTCTTTTACTGTCTTAGGTTTTTATATTATTTATATATTATATAATATACGAACGTAAATGAAGATTTTTCTTTTGTTGTTTATTGATAATAAAAGTAATTTTAAATACTGACGAAGTACACTAAATTATATTTTGTTTGGGGGGTTGCATACTTCCATCAGCTGTAGATTATAATGCTTAGCATTTAATTTTAATTTATTTTGTCTATTCATGGGTTTTCTCTCCTCCAAATTTTTTCCTGTAACAGATAAGTATTTAAAAAATTGTATATGTAGAACAAAGTGTAGTAAGGCAATTTCGTAAAATTGCCCGGATTACTGGTTGTCTGTACAGAGATTCTTCCTCACAGTTTTTCTGAGAGAAAGAGATGTCTATAAAATGATCAACCAGTATTCCTGTATATAAGTAATGTATTGTATATTGTGTAATACTTATCTGTGTATGGAGACGTTTCAACTCCGAGTCTGGAGTCGTTGTCAATCGTTTAGTGTTGTTTTCGAGGCTTTTTTCTAAAAAATTTTCGCTTTGATTTTGAATTTATTGTTTGTCAAAAAATTTGACACTGACAATTTTATTGTCAGTGTCAAATTTTTTGACAAACAATAAATTCAAAATCAAAGCGAAAATTTTTTAGAAAAAAGCCTCGAAAACAACACTAAACGATTGACAACGACTCCAGACTCGGAGTTGAAACGTCTCCATACACAGATAAGTATTACACAATATACAATACATTACTTATATACAGGAATACTGGTTGATCATTTTATAGACATCTCTTTCTCTCAGAAAAACTGTGAGGAAGAATCTCTGTACAGACAACCAGTAATCCGGGCAATTTTACGAAATTGCCTTACTACACTTTGTTCTACATATACAATTTTTTAAATACTTATCTGTTACAGGAAAAAATTTGGAGGAGAGAAAACCCATGAATAGACAAAATAATTCAAGACCTCCTCAACAATCTTTTCGAAATTACTTAATTTTAATTTACTTTTACTCTAATATATTTTTATATAATTAATGTTTTCATTATTCTTAAGTTAAAAATGGGTTTTTTTGTGATGATAATGTGATGTGATAATTGTGATAAAGGTTCCCAGAAACTAATATTTGAACAGTAACCTCAAGAGCAGTTTTAAATGTAGGTACGTCATATAAACTAACCCAATCGCCAGAAATAGGTTAAAATGGTTGATAGTATTAACAATTGTGAATTTGGAGCTTGTAAAATCACCAACATTCACTATAAATAATATGTAATTTGTGTTAGAAAAACGCCTGTAACTTTATTTTCTGAGAAAAAGGAACTGTTGAATATGTAACTTGTGATTTTAGTGAAACAGAAATTATGTATTATGTTAAATTAAATGGTTTTCAAGTTAATTGATATTAGTGATATTACATAGTATAAATACAGAATAGCTTTTCGTTTTAATAGAAATATGGGTAATTAACTCAGTTTATTTAACATTGAGTTGGGTTCATTATATTTATGAAAAACACACAGTTATTGCAGTTATTAATAAGCGGAAAGTGTTCCGCGACTTATAGTCTAGTGTACAAGAGCCATTTTGGTGAAATCCTGATAGAGTTCACCGAAAATTACAATTTTGGTGTCATTCGATTTGGATTGACGTCTAGCAACTTTTTGAAAAAGTTAAAATGGCGCCGATAAAAATTGCAATAGTTATGAATAATATAGTGAAAAAAGAGTACTCAAAAACCATAAAAGATTTTTGAAATTGAAAAAAAGATCTGAAAAAGCAGGTAATTTTATAAAAAAAAAATATCAACACCCGAAACTGTATCTACAATATTAATAATTTTAACACAGCCCTAAAGTTATTGCTAAAAAGGGGAGTTTGGCGTTCACGTGTGTCGCGTTAAACAAACAATTATTTAAACATGTTAAATATAAATATTCAGGAATGAAAACATTTACGTGCTTTTGGAATAGGTTAATAAACAATAATCCGCATACAGAGAATTTTTATTTGCATTGTTCCATGTTTTAGGCATTTGTTAATTAGCAATATTTCTGAAATGGAAAGTTAATATAAAAACCTTAGTAATTATTAAATTAAAAACCTAAATTTTTTTGCTTCTGAAGAGGTGAAAAATAGATTCCCGTTGGAATTTTTTTCTCAATTTTCCACTTATTTATCAACAATCGCAAGCTGATCCAGGGGTGGTTCAAGGGGCTGAAGCCCCCCCCAAATCATATGAGTGGTATGCTTTTTTTAATTTTTATATTTTTATTGTGCTAAAATCAACCTTCAGTGACGTCAAGCCCCCCCAAACGAGATCACCCCCCCCCAAATGAGAATCCTGAATCCGCCCCAATCAACAATCACTGCATTGAAAAATGAATAATAACAATAAAGCGTTTGTAAAATAGATTTTTTAAATATCATGATAGTTTCGATTTTTTATCATTAAGCGCCACCTGTAAATATATATATTTTTAATATTGTTTAAAAAATTGTGATAAATAAATGCATTGTTTATGAGATAATAATTTTTTTCGTTATTCGAAGGATTAAAAAATATTATGATTTTTCAGAAAAAAAACGTTTCTTAAAAAAATTGCAAAAAAATGTATTTGTAAATTAACTATTTATTTGTAATTTATTATTAATATTAAGAAATCCTTTTTTTGTAAAAATCATTATTTATATTGTACTTTCATATTCCTAAGAAAAAATAATTGTTTATTAACATTTAATTTATTTATTTAATAAACAATTTGTTATAAACAAAAATATTTTTGTTTTATTTTTGTAAACTGCAAATATAAATAAAAACAACTATGTATCTCATGATTTAT
Source organism: Octodonta nipae (assembly GCA_034190945.1). Lineage (NCBI taxonomy): Eukaryota > Metazoa > Arthropoda > Insecta > Coleoptera > Chrysomelidae > Octodonta > Octodonta nipae. Next base: position 12,382,593 of record CM067222.1, read on the forward strand.
AAAAAAAATTGTTTAGTTTTTAGAAAATTTTCAATATTTTCTTTAAGCTTCAGATCAGTATTTTTTAAATAAATTTTAAATATTACAGAAGTGTTTTTCTCATATCTGCAATAGTTTAAAGTTATTTAAATTCTGCTCGAATCTTGACCCAAGTTTTTGTTTTTAATTTAGTTACCATTATATCTACCACCGTGTAAGCACCGTGTACAAATGGTACACATACACGGTGTAAACACGGTGTTCTCGCGGTTTGCACTATGAGTCTAGAGCAGCAACGGTAACTATGTAAACAAATCTCGGACGTTGATTCTAATATACCTCTAACTATCGCATAGTTTTTGAAAAATCCGCATTGCGAAATATCCCTGGTCGAATCTTGACCCAAGTTTTTTTTAAATTTAGTTAACATCATGCCTATCACCGTGTAAACACCGTGTACAAATGGTACAGATACACGGTGTAAACACGCTGTTTTCACCGTACTCCCACCGTGTTTACACCGTGAATATAGAGCCGTAAGAGTAACTATGTAAACAAATCTAGAGCGTTGATTCTAATAGACGTCTAATTGTCATATAGGGGCTTTAGTGCGAAACTCCTTCAGCTCACACAATTGCATAAAAATTGGAGCTTGATAAGAGGTCTTGACTCCCCAGATCGAATCCCAGTCAAAGTTTTTTCAATTAATAAAGAATTGTGAGACAATTACATGGGGTACAGTCGTCTCAGACATTTGTTCCTTACCAACCTGCACTGAGGCAGTGTGGTAAGGTATGCCTCATGTCGCCTGTAAAATTCCAGAAATATTCTTGTTCTTCTCAATTTTTCAAGACAATTCTTTCCACAAAAAGACATTAAGCTCTTCATCTGTTTCTTTAAGACCTTAAGTGTCCCCGATCAGCTCTTTAGCTTTTCTCTTCATTAATACATATCTTCACGTATTTAGTTATTCAAAGGCCAGTTCCTCAACTCTAATCTTGATTTCCCGATAAAAACAAACTGGAAAAAATATGTTTTTATAAGTCCTTGGAGCCAGTTCGTCAGTTCTTTAGTCCTTCCCTTCTCCTTCATGTCAGTTAGTAAAACACAATTATCTACCTATTTTCAATTCTCTTTAATACAGTCCTTCAGTCTTCTTACAGATCTTAAGGTCTTCTTCTTCGTTGCTTCTCAAGACCTTAAGCTCTTCATTCCCACCGCTCTTCAAGTTCCGCTGCAATCTTTCAATTCATCAGAGTCGTTACACCATAAATTGACAAGTTGTAAAAATGTAAGTAAATTACAATATTTTGTGCCTTTAGTCCATTAATTCTGCAAATTCGTTATTAAGAATTTTTAAGCCACTAAAATCCGTACCATTTTTTCAATAGCTTTTTATATCTAATTCAACATTTAAGTTTTTTATCATATCTTGTAATTTATGTGTTCAAAATTTAGAAATCAGTATGAATATTATAATAAATAACATTTATGTTTTTGGACCTTTATAATTTTTAATAAATATTTACCAAAATGTTTGTAAATGCAGTAAAAATAAGTAAAACGAATTGAATTTCTTAACATATTTAGAAATTTCAATCACAAACAAATTCACAGGTCTTGCGTTTGTCTGCAAATTGTTAGCAACAATAGAAATTGCGAAATATAAATGATAATTATGCGACAATTAAATACCTACGCAATAGGATATCTTACCCGTAAGTAGCAAAACAATAGTTAAAATCCAATTATCATTCATTTTGGCCAATCTTGAAAATTCTCAAGTCACAAACCACATTTCGATTTCACTCGGAATAGTAAAACAAATATCACTTCATCATCCGTATGGAATTCACTCGATAATGCATCAATACATATACAGCTCTCGGGCTGACTACCGCACCACGGTCGTATCGTCAATGTCTTGAATAGAAAGCGGGAATTCTTGTTCGTAATTCTTTAACAATACCAACAACCAACAGCCGCACAACTACCAACGGTTCTTACCTGTGTGATTCAACTACCAATCCATTCAATGAATAGCCAAGTTTTACCTTACCTGTTTGGTAGGAGAGCGAAAGTATGCGAAATTCGACTGAAATTGAAGGTTGATTTAACAGTTTTGTATCGAAATTTTCGTTTAGTCACGATAAATCAGGATATTATCAATATTTTATAGCCTTATTAAGAAATCGAGATTATAAGAAACTATTAAAAACACTTTTGGCCTAACCGAACCAAACTTTCTACCTTCAGGTTTGTAGATTGAAGAAAAATATTTAGAACTGAAACGGTTAATATTTTTAAGTTTCAGTTTATTTGCCAATGTTTCCTGCTTTACAGTTATACTCAATATTGTACAAACACAGTTTTGCAGCCTAACACCAAACCTTATTTTAAACACTCAACGCCGTTTCAACAACTCTAAGTTGTCCTCTTCAAGGAGTGGTTTACTCCTTGAAGATGACAACTGCAAAACTGTGTTTTTACATTTGTGACACACCAAAGGTTCCACAGTTTTTCCATAACTTAATATTATTAATTTCGTTGATAATAATCATTCATTGATTCAATAAGGTGGCTTATTTTTTCTTTAGGAATACTATCCCAAGCTACGTTTATTTAATGTCTTAGAACCTATAAAGTCCGTGCCCCTCACCCCCTTCCAGGATAAAATTCCGAGCCTTGTACCCATCATATCCCAAACACGTTCTATGGGCGAAAGTTCGGGGGATCTGGGCGGCTAAGGCAACAGATTCACATGGATCGCTTCAAAAAATTGAAACTAACTCGAGCAATATGAGGCCGAACATTATCTTGATGAAATATGGGAGTTCCATGAACCAATTAACTTAAGGGAATACATACACATACAGCTCCACTACTTCCTGAAGATAACGTTGCGCTGTCGTGGTGCCTCGAACAAAGACTACATGAGACCTACTTTCATGTGCAATAGCACAACATAATATAACGTTCGGTATACATGTCGCTCAACATCTTTGACGTCTTCTTCGTTCATCATGTCCACCCAAACAGAATCGAGAATTATTAGAAAAGATGACCTGATGACAATCCATGTTCCAATGTTGTCAGTCTCTGCTCCACTCTAGTCGTTGAAGTCGATGATTAGCTGTCAGAGTCCAAAATACGTTATACGGTGGTAAACCGCTCGAACACTTACAAGATAACCTTGTTCTCCTGCCCACCCATCAGCCAAATTTCCAGTTGTTGAAAATTGGTCTCTAAATGCCGTAAGTCTTAGACGTCGATCTTGAACTGCTTTTGGGCCCCTTCCACGTTCGGCGGCTACTCTTCTTCGATTTTGGGTATTAGTTAACCACGCTTGACAACATCTTATAAGTGTAGTTAGATTTCTTTTCATGGGGTTAGAGCGTTTTCTCGAAATTCGCCTCATCTAAACCAATAATTCCACCTCTTTCAAATTTACTTAGCTGGCGATACATTCGGCGTACTCGTACTCTAGGCAGTTTGACCTTACTAAACATCGATTTTGGATCTTGAATAGATAAAACAAAAACAAAAACAATTTGTTTTTTGATAAATATTGAAAACGACAATAATGGTTACGTTGATAACAAAATTAATAAGATAAAAAATATATTTTTACTTGAAACACTTTAACACTTTGAAATACTTTTAATTAATTATTAAAATTGTTATAATGAATATATGCCGAGCATTGCTCTCGCGGGAGAAAGATCTTGACGTACTAATATCAGTACTAATATCAAAAAATGAACTAACTACTTTAACGTTGAAGCACTCATACCAGCTCTCCTACAGCTTTACAAACAATTTATGGGTTCTGTCATGATAACTAAGGTGGCCTTAATAACACGTGCATGTTTACTTAAACGGCGGAATATTGTTAGCTATTAAGCTCACCTCTAAATAAGCAAATTTGAAATAAAGAAAAATATTAGTTACATGAAAGGAAATGCCAAAGATAAGATACAATATTGCAACAAAGGGGTCTTTCAGTTTAACTGATGTAACATAGTTTTAATTGATAGAAAAAATTTACTTGAAAAAACATTCACTATACTTTACTAGTTAACAATCATTTACTCCTTACTACTGTAATGTTTTTATTTTCACACTCTTCGGGTTCAGTTTCGTTCTTGGATTTATTTAAAAACACAGTCCAACTCACTCTAATTTATTTTCACTACTTTAACCCCATTTATATTTACAGAACTATTTAGAATTTATCTTTACTATACTAACAGCAGTCCAATACTGAATGAATGAATCTTCAGATCCCTGTATTTATATATTTCTTCTCGGAATTCTCGAGAACGTCAAGGAGCCGCCGAGACCAAACTAGATTCTTCGTGTAATACATCAAAGCTAAGCCGCCGACCTCGATGCGCCAGCCGAACCATATCCCGAATTCCCCGAAAAATCGGAGGAATGTTGCTTCCACGAACCATCGGATGAACTCTCGTAACACTGTTTTATCAAAACAGTGTTAAATTTAAACATCTGCTCCTGGGTGTTGCCATTTCAGTGAGTATAGTTATTACCCTCGGGTTCACTCGCATATGGCGTGTAAATGATATGAATATAGTTGAACTGGGAAGAAACTAACTACTATAACAAATAAGTAGTAGCAATTACTGACCTAGTACCAGATGTGAGATAAACCAGTGTTTTTCCGCAACAGGTACAACCATTGCCAGTTCCAAACTAGTACTTGTTACAAATACCTGTTCCAGTTCCACAAGTTATTACCTACTCATTACAATAAGTACAACATTTTAGAAGACATGCCGGCATTTCAAGAAATAAATAGCAGTACCATGTTACAGAAAGAAAGCGTTCTATCAATTCCCATTCCTGTATTAAATTCGTAATATAATTTCATCTATAAGTGCTTTATTTTCATTTAATCATTTTGTATTCATTTTTAATTTATTCATTTGACGAGAAAATGATAAGTGCAAACAATTTTTTCTGCCTATGTCATATTCGGATTATGAGATAAAGAATTTTCATAAAAGAAGAAAATGATGAATCTTGACTATATCCATTTAAAGAAACGAATCCTTTTGTTGATTATGATTACCAGAAATTACAAAAGTATAAGCCAATCAACAAACATATTTTACTTCTTTATATATTAGACTAGGTTGCCCGTCCAGGCTTCTCATGGGATAGACAAATCGGACAAATTTGGTGTAGATATTGTTATAAAATGTTAAAAAATTCTACGAAGATACACATAATCTTTCATCAAAATCGGCCATCCGTCTAGCAGTTGTAAAAAAATTCTTCATCAAAATTGGCCCCACCTTCTTATCTAGGATTAGAATTTTTTTCCTAGAATCCTGTCGCAGGGCCACCTACCGGGTCCAATTTTGAATATGATACAAAACAAAGAAGTACCTACTCATTTTAGCACACAACCATTTAGGATAATTTCAATGACTTGTACACACACGTACAGAAGAATTATATATTTAAAAGATATTACTATTTATTATAGATTTGTCAGTGTCAGTTCCAATTTGGAATTGTAGTCTATCTTATATATTCCATTTCTGACACTCCGTCCCTTACCTTCAACTAATAAAATATGTTGCAGAATTAAATTATTACGTTATAATTTCATCTATAAGTGTTTTATTTTTAAAACGACTTCAAAAAGAATGAGGTTCTCAATTCGTCTGTATCTATGTTTTTTTTAATTTTTTTTACGTTTGTTCACCGATTGCTTGGAAACGGCTAGAGGAAATTTGACCATTTTATTGGATCCTGTTTGGGTGGATAGCGAAGTGGTCCCATATTTTTTTCGTTAACATAGCTTGTACCGAAAAATGGAAAAAAACATTTTTACGTATTCTCATATATTCTATGCCTTGGTGGAGACGCCGGTATTATTAGAAAAATTTTGTTCCGAACGTGGGACAAATTGAAGAGAGATTGGAAATTGAAATCTCAAAGTGGTTGGAAATTTTTTTCAAATAACAAAGCATGTATCGTTTTTAAACTGTAGACAAGGTTTGTCATCAAAGAGGACTTTACCGTATAAAAAATTTTCTTAATACATATACATATCTACAAAACAAGTTATTCTATTCAACAGAAATCGAAGTTGGTCAAGCTAATACATGACTAAATACTCGTATTGCAGGCGCTTAAACGAAGATTTTCATATGTTACTAACTTTTCGAGATTTTTCTCTGCTCGTAGATTCACTGAATCTCCTAGATCTCGAAATTCATTCAGCGTTTGGAATTGGTTTGGAATTGCAGTGCATACTAGTCTAGTGTACTCCTATTCCAAATCTGTTGTGTTTGAGAATTGGTTACACGATTTCCGAGTTAGCAGAATTCGGCGCCAATTTCTGAGCACTCCGTATAATTTTTTTGAACAATTTCAAAACTTCAAGTGTTATTCAGGCAAATTCAGGCTTTTTTTTTCCTGGACTTCTTGGTTTCGAAAAATTATTTTTTTGTGGAGGACTGCATCTGTCATAATTTTCACAAAAATTGAAAAACACTGGAGCCCTTCACACATATGATATTTTCAATAAAGTAATATTGCAATTCATTGTAAATTCTAAAAATGCTATAAAAAAAAACAGGTTGTCCCATTTTGAAAAACAAACATGAAACCAGCTCCTCAAAAAACCCCCGTAATATGAATTTTCAGACTAATGCTTCCAGTAGTTTCCGATATATTGACTCAGCTAACCGTGGTATACTTGTAGAAAATCTTAGATAGTCATTTTAAATTACAATGTTTCAATTATATAATATTAATTATCACAAATTCTATTTATAACATTTGTGTGGTAGTTAATTTAATTCAGAAATTGTAGCTCAGTTGACGTGAAACAGTTTCTTGAGATATCACTTTTAGCTAATATCTGAGTGATCTTCTGGTGAATAACGTTATTTAATTTCAATTTATTACTTTATAATATTGTATTTGTATTGCACTTCGCACAATATAAAACAAATAATTAATTGTTTTCAGACAACATTCTTCAATCAAATACCAGTTATAGCAGGATAAAAATTCCAACAGTTTTCTTTTTTCGAATTCTTCACAAGTTGCAACTTGTTTCCCAACGATTACCACCATCAAATTTTAAAATTTACGGAATGAGCGGTATGATAATAACACCGAAAAATCATTTTCATAGACCAGTCGCTTGGTTATAGTTTTAGTTCTTGTAAGAGTCGTTTTATTTTGTGCAAGTATTTAAATGATATGCAACCAAATAAAAATTTGTGGAACCTGTTGCATCGAATTATTTTTTTCATATTTGCAGTTGTCATTATGAAGTTTCGGTGTTAATTTGTTTGGTTAATTATTTATATAGTCATTTGTTTGCTAAAAGGCATTGAAACTGGACAATAGAATGAAAAATTTCTTACACCATGCATTCATCCTCTCTGTCCTTCTCTGCTCCTTGCCCCATTTTATTACAAATTTTGTACTAATTCTAACGTGTAATTTACTTTGCAGTTGAAGTATAGGTAATACTTTTGAACATTTTTGAAATGTAAACAGGAAATTATTTGCCAATGGTCGTTTTCTAAATTTCACGGGTATTTTTTAAACCTGTAAAGATTCTCCCTTACATATCTTACATGAATCTCTGCTTATTTCACTCTCCATGATAAGTGTCAAGGTCACGGTGTTGGTGTCCAGATCATTTAGCCAAAATTATCATTTGAAAAGTCATTTCTCCCATTCTTGCCGGTGTAAGTGGGGCCTAAGAAGCTGTGCTTCTAAAATGTTCAATTTCATTTGTTCCAATTCAATTCTGATCTGTTAAATTTAAAAAAAGTTTGGCGATTAATTCACTCATTCTAAAGATTGTCCCTAACGTTTTCTTGTTTCTACATATGAATAATATTAATGAACTTCATAGTTATACAAATTCTACTTTAATTACCGACTTAAAAACAGAGGCAGAAACTACACGAATTATTTTAAGGGTGCTTTTTCTGTGGTAGAAGGTTTTAGTTATGAAATAGAGATAACACTATTGTTTATTTATATTGTAAAGTTAAAATGTTTGTATTCTCAAAATAACAAGTCCTATTCAGTTAAAAAGGTAATAAATAATAAAAAACTTGCCATGTTTCCTCATCATAAGAATTTATTTATTAACTGCTTTCAAAAAAGATACAACGCGATTTTTTTTCAGATGCTACCCTGCAGTTTTCTAAGATTCTTTCACTAGGGCAATTCTTATACTTATGGATGGGCATAGCCAGGGTTTAATTTTAGGTAAAAAACTGCTTTATATATTTACTCATTAATCAATCTTATCGATTTCCATACAAATAAAAATCATGTTAGCTTTGGATATTTAAATTTTTGTTCAATTATCTATAGACTTGAATCTCGAAAGATCATGCATGAGCCAATCAGCCAGGCGACCGCCCCACCTTGCCCCACTGTGGTCCATTATTGCTATGCAGATAGGGAAGCTGCCCCTCGCTAGACACCTACCGTAACCTAAGCTAAAAAATGTTTGCCTTGCCCCTATCTACGAGAATTTTTTTTGTCTCCTCTGACTAAGCACATTTTTTCACAGAATTAAATGTTAGTATGGCCCAGTGAATTTTATGACAGGTGATATTTGTAAGACCATAGTATAAGAGAAAGCTACATAATAATTAAAATAATTTTAATTTCATTTAATCAAAATTATTACATTTAAATCTGATGACAGACATTAATAAAATATATACTCTATTGATAATTTATTTTCAACATTGGCGGGGGGGAGGAATTGTCCCCCTTTAAAGTGGATTCGGGGGATTCGAAAGTGGTCCCATATTTTTTTCAAGGACAGCTTATACCGTTTTTTCAGAAAATTGGCAAAACATTTTAACCGACTTTCTTACATAGTAAACTTTGGTGGAGGCCATAGCATCGGCGGCTCTAGGGGGGAGGCACCAGGGGCACGTGCCCCCTCCGAGACCATTAAATTTATATATACACACATATATACACACACTCGTATATAATGTATATAAACGATTAATTTTTCTGGACCCCCTCCCTAAATTGGGATTTTGATTCATCGATATACTCTGATGGCATTCTAATGCTCCCTCTGAGATCTTTAGCTGGAGCCGCCACTTTGTGATTGTATTAAGAAAAAGGTAATGAACCTCGGGTATAAAAAATTGAATATAGATTGAAATCAAATTCAAATAAATGTCAGTTAATCAACTTCTAGATGGAGCCTCTCAATTAGTCTCTATATATGGTATGTCTTTATGGGTTGGAATCAAATGGAATGAATAATATTCAGAGAAAAATTTATTAATCATAAAATGCTTCGGATAGTCTGAAACGTATACTCTAGTCATTACATGTCACTTTTCCAAATGTATACGAGATTTGTGAACAAATAGAATTTTGCTTATAAGTGAAGTACCTACCTTTATTTGTGGTAATATCTAAAACTGTTATAAAACAGTACTAATTAGAATTAAAAGTTGCATCTCATTATGCCATATAACTTTTTCAACTGTGTACATGTTTGTCAAAAAGTATCAATTTGTTTAAAAGTGAAATACCTTTCTTTTTGTAAATATCTCAAATTGTTATTCAACAAAGTTTATTTAAAATTGAAAACTGCATCCAATTATGCTATATCACTAAAAATTGTAGAGTTAATATTTTTTTAATAAAAAAACGTATTTGTTACGAAATTTCGCAGAGGATAGACTATTAAATGAATGTAATTGAAATTAAATCAAAATGTCTGATAAATTAACACAAGTAAAAAAGTTGAATATTTTCAAGTCACCTACAATGTAGTGGGAGTCATGTAAAATTTTCTTATTATATATAAATATTTAGATAACAACTTATTCCATTTTACAGTAAACGGGATTAATCAAAATAATGGCTATTGCTTAAACGTAAAATACCTTATTTTTCGCAGTATCAATAAAGTTAATTAGATTTGAAAAAATGCACTAAAAAATTGTAAAATAAATACATTTTTAAACAAACAAACGTTTTGTTTTTTGAAGTCAGATTATTTCGTTGTTTAAAATCTAAATATATTTGCCCCAACAGAAATAGGTGTGCACAAACCATAAAACCCCTGTAGTTTAACCAGTTATTAGCACAAAGAAATCAATGAAGTCCGTCCATCTATTAACATCTGCTGGATTCGATTCTTTGAATGAACGACACATGTAGGGAGAAGCAGAGTATCAGAGTGAAAACATTCAGTTGAATGTGTAATGTGATTAGCACAACATCAGTTAACTGGACCAAATAAAGAAAGCAATCTAATTTTAAGTGAAGTTGCCATGGCTGCGAAAAATAACAGAACTAAAGAATGCAGCAGTAAACAATTGATACATAAAAACAGACGAAAAAGATTAAATTCTCAGGAACAGCATTCATAAGCGGATTAATAGGTGCACCTTATTTTATGAATTCATACTTGATCTACCTAAAACTTGCCTGATTTTACGCGTGTTGATGTCTATATTACTTCCTGGTATGTAGCAGATCTGCAGAGTTAAATTTTTTACAGTTCGTGACAGCAGAGGCCGATCTAGAAATGTCCTGAGGGAGGGGCGCAAAATAAAAGTTGTGATAATAAAACGTATTACCAAGGGTTATTACGTGGACATATACTCCTTCAGTTTAACAAGTTATTGCTTTTCTGTCTACTGTTTACGATGCTGTAACTAACTCTTTCAGTTTATTAATGTTATGACAATAATCTTAACCTGTTGCAACGGTTACAAAATAGAATATGAAAAATTGTGAACAAGAATAAATATATTTCTAACAAAAACCTACTGAATTTGGATCAAATTTTCTCGCTTCAATCTCTATTCTATCACTATAGAGAATTAAGTAATAGATACATTACATCCAATTCCAAAACCAGATGTAAAAGTATACAGATGCCGAAGATGAAAAAGAGAAGCAGCCAGAAAAGAAGTCTTGTCATGGCCATTAAATTGTTTAATGACCTTCCTAATGAGTTCAAAACAACAGAGAAAAAAGGAATTAATACAATGGATTCTGAACAACGTTTCATGATTTTATTGATTTTCCTTTCAGTAAATATCAAACAAGAGTATTAAGAGTATAGGTATAATATCAATATAAGTATAATATAAATATAATTTAACTATAATCTATACTATTATAAAATTGTATAAATATGAAACAAGAGAAGTCTATATACTTATTTTGTTTTTATATAATTTCGGATTTTGTTAGCAGTTGCCAGTTTGAGCTTTTAGTTTTAAGAATGATAATTAGCAGTTATATCCCAGTCCTACGCGCAGGCAACACTAGATTGCCTCTGTAGGTGCAGTACATTATAAATCTATTTGTATTAGCATTTATTACTGGTTTTCAAATAAATAAATAATTAAATTAATGTACAATCTAGTGTGATCTATTATTAATATTTTTTCCATTTTTACAAAGCGTCAGGGAGGGGCGCGCGCCCCCCGCCTTCCTTGCTGGATCCAACCACTACGAGACAGTACTATAAGTTATATATAAGTATCAAGTATTTTTGTTACACTTCACAAAATTAATATTCTGTTACTTAGTGATAGTATCTTATCTATTTTTACCATCTTCAAGAAAGGATGTACTGTAATAGACGAGCATGTTTATTGTTTTATATATTTTTTACCGATTTCTGGAAATATTTAACAGATTTGGATAGTTTATATCATATTCTGTTAAGGAAGATCTCAAGATATTCTTATATTTTTTTATGACTTGTAACACAATGTTTTTCAAAAAATCGGCTGCAAATCCCATTAATAAAACGTCCAGGAAGTGGTCATCTACTAACTTGAATATATTAGGGAATAATTAGTGAGAGTTTAATTGCAAAATAAGTATAATTCACTGTAATAATTTTTGATTGCATAGTATAATGTTTTTATTTTCACACTCGGGTTCACTTTATTTAAAAACACAGTCTAACTCACTCTAATTTATTTCCATTACTTTAACACAATTTATATTCACAGAACTAGTTACAATTTATCTCTACTAACTGTACGAACGTCGAATACTGAATGAATGCTTCCTCATCTCTCCGTATTTATATATTTCTTCTCGGAATTCTCTAGAACTTCAAAGAGTCGACCAGACCAGGCTAGATTCTTCGAAAAATATATTAAAGCTAAGCCGCCGAGCTCGATGCGCCAGCCCAGCCATATTTCGAATTCCCAGAAATATTGGATGAAATGCGATTCCACGAATTATCACAATAATGAAGCCTTGTATTCAATCTATCTATCTATATTAACATCAATCCCACCCTACAAAACTGGCGTGGGTCGCCTATGAGTAACATTTACAATAATCATTTGTCTGTCTCATAATAACTCTAATAAGTTATTTGCAAAACTTGAAAAACAGTTTTTCACTTAGTTGGCTGAGAAACAAAATTCCGTGTTTGTTGTCATAGTTATGTTTCTCTCTATCAAAACTTTATTATTTATTTGGTTCTATCTGTTAAGAATTTAATAGTTAAATTAAATATGGATAGGTATTCAAATTGGGAACAACTATATGTACTAGCGGTCGCCCAGTGGTCGAAATTCGACCCTAATTCATTAAAATTATTAGTTGTACATTATTGACGTTGTTTTTTCTGTGTATAAGAAATAGAGTTGAGGCGAAATTAGAAAAGTAGGCCAGGCCTTTGCTATCCTTATTATTTCATTTGGATTACCTTTGAAGAGATAATTCACAAAATTATTTTTTTGTTATGTGTATTAATGTAGGAAACGTAGTCACCTGGTTTTAAATGTCAGAACTTTGCAGCAATGGGACCATGTAATGTAAAATAAATCAACTATACGATACCCACATTGTCAAAAAACAATAACTTTCAGTATGATTTTCAATATAAAAAATCTTTTCTGAATTGAAATCTTTCAACATAATCGCTACAAAAGTAATGAAATGTCAACATTTACATCAAATTTCCTGTAGGTGACCAAGCATGCAGTGTTGCCAGATCTACCTATTTATCGTGAATTTGTGCATAATTTCACGATTTTTTGTAATCTTAGTTAAATTATATGAAAGTTATCAGACAAAAATAAAAAGACTCTAAATTAAAAGTATAAGGTAAAAATTAATAAGACATTATCAGAAATAAATTGACCAGGTTCAACATAATTCTGATTTTAGTTGACAGACCATATTTACAATGCAATGAAAGTTGCAAACTGCAAACTTGCGAGCGCCGAATAAACGGCCATTATTATGTATATATAATTTTTGTTGGTTCTATTTCAATAAGATGACTATGTACGAAAGCGAAGGGCCAAAACTTTAAGTTTTACATTTAATTTTGTTTGTCTTTCGCATTGGAGTCAACCTATGTTGTGGATGTAAATTATGAATTTTCTTTTTTATTAAATTTAATAAATGAAGCAATATTACAAAAAAAAATTAAGCATTCTGCACTGAAGGTCGTCAATAGCTATTAAACAAAACAAAAATAAAGAAAATCGGTTGAGGGGCAGTGGAGAAAATGGTTTTGTCTTTGCCTATTAATAGATACAGGGCAAAGATAGTACTACTGCAGGCACTGCATCTTATTAAGACCAGATATCAACACGTATCGAACGACATCAAAAGTACGATTTTAAATTTTAGTTAGAGTTTATTTTTTTGCTTACGGGTGGGGGAATTTACCAAGTCTTCGGTCTAGATGGAGGTAAATCAGAAATCTTCTGTTATCATAGAAATGTACGTTTTGTACATTAAGTACAAACTAAATAAAAATAATTTGGTCAAATGCGAGTTGGACTCGCATACTTAGAGTTTTAAATTTATAAAAAATATACATTTTGATTTTCCACACATAGACTTTTTATTTTATCTGCTTTAGGATTCGCTTAATTTTTATCAATTTTTATTTTTTATTTATGAGATGCCTTTTATAATCGACTGTCTGAGTTTTGAGGCTCTGTAAATTGGAAGAAAAACGGCAAAATAGGTCAAAGTTTAAATTATAAATTATTAAATCTGTTATTCAAATTATTTAAAAATATAAATAAAATATATTTTTCAAATTTTAAATAGTGTAGTTTCTAAAGTGGGAATTAAGTCAATGTTTAATATTATTATTAAAATTTTTTATACAAATGATTTAAAAATATGATGTATTTGTAATTCACATAATGAGCCTTTTATCTGATATATTACATGATGCGTTTGAAAATTGAATCTTTATTTTCCATTTAATTGTATAAATTGTTCCTAAAATTACTATGGGGGTTTTCTAATAATTTATTTTCCGTTTAATTCTATTATTTGGAGGCCAAATAATAGAATTAGGAATTTTTTTCATATTTTTCCTAAAAACAAAAAAAATAGGTATATTTTAAAATATTCATTTTAAAAAAATTAAAAAAATATATTTGTATTCGTTATAATGAGCCCTGGGATTTGATATATTACATAACCCGTTAGAAACAATTATAATTTTTTATTTTCCATTTAATTCTGTAATTTGCCCCCCAAAATGAATATTAGGGGTTTCTTCTTATTTTTCCAGTAAAGTTCAGGTGAAGGGTTATACTTCCAGTTTTTCAAAATTTTTCAGCTTATGGTTTCGGAAATAAGGGGGGAATAGGTAAAATTTGTTATATTTTTGTTAATATCTTTTAATTAATTTATTTTATAAATATGGAAAAAATATATTTGTTTTCTTCATCATGAGCCCTTTTATTTGATATATAACATGCTGGGTTAGAAACAATTTTAATTTTATATTTTCCATTTAATCCTATAATTTTCCCCCAAAAAACATTAGGGGTTTTTCCTTATTTTTCCAGTAAAGTAAAGATACGGGGGGGGGGAATGAGTAATTTTTTTATATTTTTGTTAATATCTTTTAATTAGTTTATTTTAAAAATATTAAAAAAATATATGTTTTCATCGTAATGAGCCCTTTCATTTGATATATAACATGATGGGTTAGAAACAATTTTAATTTTATATTTTCCATTTAATTCTGTTATTGGCCCGCCAAAATTAAAAGTAGAGGTTTCTCCTTATTTTTCCAGTAAACTTTAGGTCAGAACCTATAAATCTATTTTTTTTTCAAAATTTTACGTTTTATAGTTTCGAAGATAAGGAGGGGAGAATGGGTAAATTTTGGTATATTTTCGTTAATATCTTTTTAAATATATTTTTTTTTAAATATGAAAAAAATATATTTGTGTTCCTCAGAATGAGACCTTTCATTTGATATATTACATGATGCGTTTGCAAATTTTTTTATTTTTAAATTTTTATTTAATTCTATAATTTGCAAAATGAGTAAGAAATAACGAGGGCTCTCCTTCTCATTGTCCAGCAGCTGGGGCGGTTATCCTCACAACATCTTGCAACACTAAGGATTTGATTTATTATCTACGCAAAGGACCGTTATTACATGGTATTGTATAAAATTTTCAAATTACATTTTGTGTAATGGTTGTAACGGTAAGTATTAATCAAATTGACTTCTATTTGGTGGAACACTAGACTTGGTCCGTAGCAATCACAAAGTGTTCCTAAAACTGAACAAATTGCTTTTTGGAATAGTTTTTAAATTGGAAATAATGCTGTCTGCCATAGAAGTCGGAAAAAGTCTCTCCTGAGAGGCCACGAAAATACTAGGGAAATAAACTTATTATAAAATTTATTTTTTAATATTACACAAGCCCTAACCCCTAATATTATAAAAGGGACGAGGAATCAGATTCTCGTTATATACAGAAACCTTGTGTGCCTATCTAGAGTCGTTTAGAACCAATATGTAAATAATATTAAAAATTATTTTGAATTGTTCATATATTTTTTAAAATATTATGAAATTCCTAACCCCTAATACTATAAAAGGGTGAGGGACGTAGCAAAGTAAACATATTATTGTAATATAAAGGAACCGTGTGTGCATATTAAGAGTCGCTTAGAACAAATAAGTAAATAATATTTAAAAATTGTTTTAATTTTTCCTTACATTTAATTATTAATATTATCAAAGCCCCAACCCCTGATATTATTGTGACCAGAATTCATCCGATAATTTGTGGAATCTGATATTTCGGCGAATTCGAAAGGTCAGCAGCTCGCTTTGACGAAGGTCTCGAAGAATCTAGTCTATGAGGGAAATCTCTCGGCGGCTCTTTGACGTTCTGGAGAATTCCGAGAAGATATATGTGAATAAGGAGAGCCGACGGAAGAATTCATTGAGTATTCGTCTACCGTATAGTTAAGATAAATTGTAAATAGTTCTGGGAATATAAATTAAAGTAGTGGAATTAAATTTTAGTGAGTTGGAATATGTTTGTAAATAAATTCGAGAATTGAACTAAACCCGAGTGTGAAAATAAAAACATTACATTATAAAAGGGTGGGGGATGTAGCAAAGGAATCAGATTTTCGTAATGTACAGGAACCTTGTGTGCATATTTAGAGTCGTTTAGAACCAATACGTAAATAATACTTAAACATTATTTTTGGATTTATATTTACATTATGATGAATTCTTCGTATTTATTTGGGCATAGTGACTGACCTATACAAAAGCAGCATTACGGGGCTGCCAAATACCTCGAGTTACCTGCCCTCAGAGCGAGCTCAAAGGTAGTAATTTTACAAATATTTCTGTGGCATTTGTTGAAGTTTTAAATGTAGTCTATAGATACGAACGGGCCCTTCGGTGGTCTTTTATTATTCGCTAGCGGACCGGATAAAGATTCTTTCGTTAATGCCCCCGTTTTTGACAAAATCTTTGTTGAATACAAAATATTAAACAGTGTGGTCTTCGAATTCTTTGTTTCGTATACAACAGATGTTGCATGAGAACCACCGAACGATAATATCGGAAACATTAACATAATTTCGTACAAATCGATTTTAAAGGACTAATTCGTTGAGATTGGAATTTTTAGATGAAAAACCGTCCCACGTATGACTGTGTTTGATCTGTGCGTATGACCGTTTGATTATGTCAACACATGTAATGATAACGATAAATTTTGATTAGATTTATCAACTTTATTTCAAAGATATAACGCAATTACACTTTTTTATAGAGGGACAAAAAAGCGTTAAAACAAAAATACAACATCGAAAGTATAATTTTATCAAAACATCTAAGACAGTAAATGATAAGAATAATGCAGATGTACCTATCTTGGGATTCAATCATAGAGTGTGGAACAGTCAAATGGAATAAATTTGATAAAGAATAAAGGAGAGCTTGTAGGGAAAAACACTTGGACACATCGATTTTTAAATGCGCATTTTTTCAACAATAAACAATTATATAAGATGTGTAATGTGACAGTAGTTAATACCAACTTTCTTATTTTAAATACAAGCAAGGGCGTAGCCAGGATTTTTTTCGGGGGGGGGGGTGGACACTTTTTTTGATTGGTGATGGGTTAATTAGGACTGCAAAATGTATTTTCAGGATATATAAATTCGTATAAATATAAAATTTATTCTTATGAAGAACATGATTAATTGGTTAAAATTGAATCTCGAAACCAAAAATTCCAAAACTTCGGGGGGGGGGTTAAATCCCCAGACCCCCCCACTGGCTACAGGCTTGAGTACAAGCTCCTGTATTATATTTATTTTTTGGATTCTTTAGAAAATTCTAGACATAATTCATGTACAACTGTTTCGGAAATATTAAGTGTTTTCACATTTATTACGAAATTTAACATTAAAAATAATTTGGTCAAGTGCTAGTTGGACTCGCATAATTAGGGTTCCGTACCACCTTCAAGATTCTAATATTCCAGTTTCACACAAGCAGGGAATGAATGCATTTTCTTATATTTACCCTAATATCGTTTAAAGGAGGCGTTTTAAATATAAATAATATACTCTTTGATTTTCCACACATAGATTTTTATTTAATCTGCTTCAGGATTCGCTTGATTTTTATCATACATACATATGTTTTTAATTTTCTAATTTGGGCCCCAAAAAATAACATTAGAGTTTTATTTTAATAATAAACTTTCAGAGAAGTCTTTTATAATCTACTGTCTGAGTTTTGAGGCTCTGTAGATTGGAAGGTAAAGGGCAAAATAGGTCAACAACAATACATTGGGCTCTATCCTCACACCTACCAAACCATTTAACGCAACTCAGAATTCCAAAAATTGTGTGTATAGTGTTTTATGTGCCTGTGGCCATTCGTATACCGGTAAAATTTCAAAACCTTCAGAAGTAAGGGAAAAAGAACATCAATATAACATTTCCAGAAGATATGTGGACAAATCAAATTTGGTCAATCATGTACTAATCAGCACCAGCAGCTATAGGATAGACTGGGATAAAACAAAGATTTTGTTGAAAGAGGAAAATTTAAAAAAGAGAAAACTTAAAGAAACCAGCTGTATGATGATAAATAATTTGGTCAAGTGCGAGTTGGGCTCGCATATTAAGGGTTCCGTACCACCTTCAAGATTCGCTGTATTTAGTTTTCTAATTTGGCCCCCAAAAATTAACATTAGAGTTTTATTTTACTAATAAACTTCCAGGGAAGCCTTTTATAATCTATTTCTGAATTTTGAGGCCCTATAGATTGGAAGATAAGGGGCAAAATAGGTTAAGTTTTAAATTATAAATTATTAAATCTGTTATTCAAATTATTTAAAAATACAAATAAAGTATATTTTTCAAAATTTTAGATAGATAGTGTAGTTTCTAAAGTGGGAATTAAGTCGATGTTTAATATTTTTGTTAATATCATTTAAACAAATGATTTAAAAATATGATATATTTGTATAATTCACATAATGAGCCTTTTATCTGATATATTACATGATGCGTTTGAAAATTGAATCTTTATTTTCCATTTAATTGTATAATTTGTCCTAAAACTACTATGGGGGTTCTCTATTAATTGATTTTCCGTTTAATTCTATTATTTGGGGCCAAAATAATAGAATTAGGGATTTTTTCATATTTTTCCTATAAACAAAAAAATTTAGGTCTTATAGTTTGGGAAATAACGGGGGAATGGGTAATTTTTTAAAATATTTTTTTAATACATTTTAAAATATTCAATAAAAAAAAATAAAACAATATATTTGTATTCGTCATAATGAGCCCTGTGATTTGATATATTACATGATCCGTTAGAAACAATTATAATTTTTTATTTTCCATTTAATTTTATAATTTGCCCCCCAAAATGAATATTAGGGGTTTCTCCTTATTTTTCCAGTACAGTTCAGGTGAGGGGCTATACTTCCATTTTTTTCAAAATTTTCCAGCTTATGGTTTCGGAGATAGGGGGGGTAATTTTTTTTATATTTTTGTTAATATCTTTTAATTAATTTATTTTAAAAATATGAAAAAAATATATTTGTTATCGTCGTAATGAGCCCTTTCATTTGATATATAACATGATGGGTTAGAAAAAATTTTAATTTTATATTTTTCATTTAATTCTGTAATTTGCCCCCCAAAATTAAAAGTAGAAGTTTCTCCTTATTTTTCCAGTAAACTTCAGGTCAGAACCTATACCTCTAATTTTTTTCAAAACTTTACGTTTTATAGTTTCGGAGATCAGTGGGGGGGAATGGGTATTTTTTGATATATTTTCGTTAATATCTTTTTAAATATATTTTTTTAAATATGAAAAAAATATATTTGTATTCCTCAGAATGAGACCTTTCATTTGATATATTACATGATGCGTTTGAATTTTTTTTTTATTTTAAATTTTTAATTAATTCTATAATTTGCCCCCCAAAATTAATATTAATGGTTTCCCCATATTTTTGCTGTAAAGTTCAGGCAACGTTCTATATTTCCTATTTTTTTCAAAATTTTAGGCTCAGTAGTTTCGGAGATCAGGGGGGGAACTGTCATTTTTTCAGTTTTTCTCCCCAGAAGTACCCCTAAAATCAAAATTTCTTCTTTTGCGATATATACTCCTGATCGGGTCACCAAACTATACATTGATACCAAATTTCAACCTCTTCCGTCCAGTAGTTTAGGAGAAAATTGCTGTGATGTGACAGAGGCAGAAATCCGGAGTGATATTATAAGGGTATCCGTATATTGTATATACGGAACCCTAAAAAAGGAAATTATTTTATTTTACAAATTCGCTACATTATACTCAATACTTAATTCCCATTTATCTCTTGATATTAAGTCTTGATATTAAGATAGTACGCAAAAACCATTTCTGCGTTCCTTTTCACAGATTTGAAAAAAAAACAGTTTTGTTTATTTTCGTTAAAACTCACAGCCTTAGTAGCATCTTGTTGTCTGCCTGCATGACAGTGGTGATCAGTGTCAGTGATATTGTCGTTTGAATTTTGTTAACTGTACGTAATAATATCAGAAAAATGGTTCATTTTAGAGAAATGCACGAAATAACCATTCTACAAATGATTGGTTATGGAGATAACACACGGACACAAATGGATGCGTTATTATTTTAATTTTATATTAATATTTATATTTAATTTTATATTTTCCATTTAATGCTGTAATTTGCCCCCTAAAATTAATATTAAGGGTTTCTTCTTATTTTTCCAGTAAAGTTCGGGTGAGGTCCTATAATATCCCCCTTTTTTATATTTTCGTTAATATCTCTTAAATAATTTATTTTAAAAATATGAAAAAAATAGGTTTGTATTTGTCATAATAAGCCCTTCAATTTGATATATTACGTTTTTTAATATTTTACTTCTTATAGTTTCGGAGATATGGGGGGGTCGATTTTTTTAGTTCTCCCCCCCAAAAAGTAACCCTAAAATCATATATATTTTTTTCATTTACAATAAGTACTCCTGATTGGGTAACCAAACTACACACTGATACCAAATTTCAACCTTTTCCGCCCAGTAGGTTAAGAAAAAATTGCTGTGATGTGAAACAGGGAAAAATCCGGAGTGATATTATAAGGGTATTCCGTATATTGTATATACGGAACCCTTTTAAATTTTTAATTGGTGCTTTAAGAGTCTAATACCTAATGTTTCAGTAAAAAATGTCTTCAAGGAAATTATCAAATTCGAAAGAAACAATTTTATTAATAAACTTTAAAGTTTAATTTTGTCAAAATGAAGTGTTCATCACTGCCAGTAATTTAAAATATCAAAATGTAGAGTACTGATAAGGTAAATGAATATTTGGGAAATCGTATTATCAACCTTCGATAGCTCAGTTGGTAGAGCGGTGGACTGTAGTGGAATACAATTTGTAGACATCCATAGGTCGCTGGTTCAAATCCGGCTCGAAGGAACTTTTTTTATTTTTGCAATGTTTTGAATCAAAATGTAATAAACGTATCGCCAGATAAAACAAATGAGCTGAAAAATAAAATATAATACCAATATTTGGCAATGTATTTATATTTTTATATGGTGTTTGATAGTTTGAAAAACTAATATAACCCAACTAAAAAGTAACAATTAATTTTAAATAGGTAATAAGTATTTTTTCATTTACAGTAGAAAGTCTCAACTAACACAAAAAATGAAATTATTCGTAATATGTTTAAAATAACAATAATGTGATTGACAAAAAATCTCTTTAGTAAAAAACGTTAATTTTTTTACAGATAACTTTATTTTTCAATTAAATAGGGCTGAAATTAGGGGTTCAATACGAAAAAATCTGATCCGGTATTTTGGTGTATCCATCACTAATTGTTTACTGGATGTGATACCAATATACGAATATTAATAACCGCGACATGAAAGCATGCGGGACATCGGTGACAGGGTGCTAAGAAGAAAGAGCTACAGCCAAGGAACCACAACAATACTGACGAGGTCAAAGAAGAACGAGAACTCCGGCCGCAGAAAGTGCTGAGCATGATCAACAGCCAGCGCTCACTCAAGCGGGACTGAAAAGATAGCGCATGAAATGGACTACCGCCATGAATGACAAACATTGGTCAGTACAAGATTGGAAATCTCGATTAAGAGTTCTGTAGTGAATACCCATAGCTTCAAGTTACCGAATACAGAGTCGTGGATCAACAACGTGTGGCATCTTGAAAAATTGCGATATTTCGGCGGAACGACTGTACATAATAAAGAGCTAAGTTGAGCGCGAACTATTTGGCCAGAATACAACAGATCCAGGGCCTGAAGCACGTTTGGCACAAAGAGCGGACGAAACTCAAGAACTTTAGCAAGTACAGAATCAAAAATGTATAGAGTATACTGGAATAGATTCAGTGATTAGACCAACTCTTCCCAAACTAATATCTTCAAAGAAATTGGCTATCGTCTTGCAGACCATGAACAAATTTATCTTGCAAAACTCTGGTTTAGGTGATAATATGTTATAGAGTCTCTATACACAATCATCTACTCTGCTGCAATTACCATCAGCAGAACAATTGGTGTCACAATAAGATCAAAGTAAGACCCTCCCCAATTTCGACAAACACCTCGAATACCACCTTGCCAAAGAAGGCTTGAAGGGAAAATCGATCCGTTTCGAAAAGACATTGTAAGGCTGGCCGAGTATCAACGAGGGGTTAGGAACAACTGAATGGAGAAGCTTGTCATGATTGTCATTGACAATAACCGAATACACTCTCAAAGAGATGGACATAATATTACATCTGAGCAATGTCTTGGCAGTCGATTAAGAACGTCCAAAACTACTAACCAACGGAAACTAAACAATATAATATTCAGGCAATCAGAAAAAGGGTTTTATAGCAAATTTAACAATAGCAATGATAATGAAGGTCATAGTTATCCCAGTAAAACAGCAATCGAACAATTCCGGAAAACACAGCTTTCCACAACAATTTCGCAATACTCCAGAGCCAGCTAGATTAATGAGGAGGAGGCTGCATTACGGAATTGTAGTAAGATGCAACACCATTTACAATGGAAGAAACAACAATTAAATATAATCAAAGCCGTAGCCAGCGAGGGGGTCTGGCGGGTTTGCAATTTCGGGTTAAAAGATCAGACAAATCAAAAAAATTCTGGCTTCGGCCTTGAATATAATGATGAATCTCCATATCTGGAAACAAGCAGGACCGGCTGGTTTGCAAAAATACTCAATAAAGAATCTGTACTCATCCACGAAACATTTACAGCTCCTATAATTGACATAATTGTCCATCCACATAAAGATAAAATACAACAGGGACCCATGGAGGAGTCATACTTACAAATACCTTGGAATAAAGCAGGCTCAACGATATGATCATTCCACCATGTAAAAGGACTTAACAATAGAGTTTTTCAGAAGGGCAAGACGACTGTTTAAAACCAAATTTAACAGAAAAAATCTGTTTCAGGCTATTAACATCTACGAGTGTTCAGTGCTCAGTTACTCTTTCGATATAGTTTAATGATGCAACATTGATATTGAACAATTAGAACGGAAACTTCGAGTTCTACGAACAAAAGCTAAAAAATCGCCATTTCCAGAAATTCCCCAAATTTTCTAATCTGCAAACAGTCATATGCCAGGCTGATGACTCAACACCACTGGAACTGACAGAGCAAGAAGTTCAATTACACCACCAGTCAACTGATCAGAAACTGCTCAAATGGACAGAGAATTCTCTGCATGGAAGATGGGTATTTGTGATCAACACGCTTAAAACTAATTGCCACATTTTGCACAGTAGACTAAAAAAAAATAAGACTACATTTTAAAATTCGTCTGAAATTATAAAATAATTTCTACTTGCTTTATACAGATTTATAAGGTTTTGTGATATTTTTTAATTATGAATTCTAAGCAATTATGAAAATATTAAAATAGAACATACATAATTAACGTATGTTTGATATAGTACATCAGAAAATTGTATTTCTAACCTTCGATAGCTCAGTTGGTAGAGCGGTGGACTGTAGTGGAATACAGTTTGTAGACATCCATAGGTCGCTGGTTCAAATCCGGCTCGAAGGAATTTTTTTTCACTGAAAATAAATGTAAGAAGAAAAAAAACTTTCAAATGATATTGGCATTATTTTTTAGTTTGATTTTTTAGTGCTATTAACAAGGTGACAAGATGTTACTTTCTATTGGATAGAAACGAGCTAATAGCTGATTGCCACACATATGTTATTAACAAACTACGTAATTAATACGGTCAAAGAAACTCAATTAAAAATATTGTTAATTAAGTATAAGACAAGACAGCTGTATTACAGGCAATCAGTGAAGTACTATCAGGCATTAACATATCACATTATTTAGAAGAAAGTATCTATACTTAACTCACAGATGCACAGGTCACAATTCAAATTTTAATGGTTTTTACATACTAAACCACAAAAGAGAATTACTATTATGGAATGTTACAGATAGGTGCCATATAATTTTCTATAACGTGAGATTTACGATTTTCCAGAAAATCAGAAAAAAAAACACTAATTAAGGTACTACACACGGCTCAATCAATTTGAATATTTAAAATTGTACTCTACAAAGAGATGTTCTAGCTGGATTCCGTATAATTTTCTATAACGTCAAATATACCGTTTTTCTTAAAATCAGAAAAATATGTTTAAAAAATATCAAGATATGCCATGGAAGTATATCGTACAGGGTGTTTGTAACGGTTTTCATTTTATTGGACTTAAAGTCGAGTGAAACAGGGGTGGATCTGGACACGTGTTTCTGGGGGGGGGGTGATCCTGCACTAAATTTTCCAAAATATAATTTTAAACCCATATTTCTTGGACTATTACATTAGAAATAGTCGTTATGTGGTTTAAACCCTTAAAAGTAACCTTCTTTTAGGCTCTTGGGGTTAAGATTACCTCGTTTTAATATTAAATTTACTAACTTTGAGGCTCTCGGTGGGGTCAATCCCCTTTGATTCGCCCATGGAGTGAAATGTATCGAAAATAAAATTGCTATATGAGCGATCTTTTCCCAACGGTATACGATGGTAGGTGTGTGTGTGTGTGTGTGTGTGTATAGAAATTCAAGCAACAAGCAATATGCGCAGTTGAAATATAGGGCGTAGTAAAATTACTGTTATATATGTGGGTTCAAAATATTTTACAAGTAAATGTGATATCGGGTAGAACAGGTGCATATATAGGATGGTTGAAACGTAAGATGGAATAGAATTAAAGTTATACAGGGTGGATCAAAAAATGATGTGTTGGATGATACATAAGTAGTTGCGTATACTATGTAATTGAAATAAGAGTGAAGTAAAACTATAGTTATACCGAGTGGATCAAAAATCTTACAAACATTGTTAAATAAGCTTATGTAGCAGTAAGGATATTTGAGTTATAGGGCGGAGGTTTCAAAAAATGTTAGATGCAGTTGCTTATACAGGATGATTGAAATATAAGGTGGAGTGGAATTATAGTTATACAGTGTGGTTAAAACAATTTATATAGTGTGGAACATAAGTAGTTGTTTATACTTGACATATGGGGCGAAGTAAAATTATAGGTATACACTGTGATTTAACAATAGAAAAATAGAAACAGTCAATATGGTGGAGAGGATTAATACATATACAGGGCGGTTGCAAAATTGTGTGGAGTTGAATTATAGTTCTTCAGGGTATAAGTTATTTTACATAGCACTATTGAAAGTGGAATTTGGAATTTTTAAATTTTCATAAATAAAAAAAAGTTACAATTTAAATATTAGAAAAGTATATTAACCGACTTCGAAGTAGAACTAAAAAGTTGACAATAATTAACAAAACATGACACTAGACAATAAATACCATATTCGTTGGTGTTAGGTACCTACACACAAAGTACAAAAAAATTTCCATATTTCGGGGGGTTTTGAACGGTCTTGATTCTGGCTCCGGTGAGTATAGAGTGTGGTCAATAGTTCCCGCCCCCCATTAAAACCTTCAATGATACCAGACAGCTTCTAAAATTCATCTGTTTGTAGATATCAACATTTAAAAAAAATGTCGAATAACCTCCAAACGATGAATTGTAGGTAAGATTTATGATGAATAAAGTCTAAGTAAAATTGACAGTGAATCCAAATATCTAATAATATACAGAATGTTCCATTTAAAAAAAAATGACACAACATGAATCATCCTATATATTTCTCGAAATTCCAGTGAAAGCAATTTTAGTTTATATTTCTCTCTACCCCTCACTCTCCCCTGGCGACAGATTTTCAAGATATTTACCAGTACCTATAGGCACAATCTTCCGTCCACGCACTATTGGCCAACCCTGTATATATTTATTTCTCAATAGATCTATCTTTAACTTACTGACAAGCCTACATATTTTTTTCGTATATACAACAAATGCGCATAAAACCATTTTATGCGTAATAATGCATTTTTTCCATCAGGAAAACCTACAATCTCTAGAGGGCGCGTTCCCAAGTGGGGGATAGGGGAATGCCTTTCATATATGAGTGGAAGGAGAAAAATTAAATCGCTTCCGCGGACCAACAGTTATGCATCGATGAAGAAGAGTGGGCCTCTGCAACTAGGGTCTGTCCTCCTATTAGTGGCTGCTGAATTCAAAACGTGCAGGCACGGGCAAACCCCAATGTTAACATTTCCCAAGATATTGCTATGACGAGGAAAACAGCTGTCACTGCCCCTAGTTGCGGGAAGGCCTTTGATGGGCAAGGAGTGCCATGAATCCCCAATCTGTCCTTAAGTTTCTTGCAATAAACGACAGAATAATACCCTTAGAGCTATATGCATTTCCATTAATGTCAATCTATTACAAACATATGGTCCTGCTGCAAAAACAACGAAATCACATATATAATTGGTGATTTGAATGCCAAAATTTTACCATTTTTGGCCGTAGACAGAGCTAGTATAGCTTGAGATAATGCAATGCAGGAGGTGACAGGCTATGTAATTTTGCCAAGAACACAACATGGTAGTAACAAACACATACATAGAGTGAAGAAATCATCGACAAACGATTTAAGAACTGCATAGAAAAACCCCCTGGCGCGGAAATTGGGTCTGACCAATATCCCTTAAGTCGCGTAGTAAAAGGCAACTTAAAATGGATAGAGAAAATACACCAACACAATCTAATCTTACTATTTCAGACAACAACAAGGGAAAAATTGACAAAGACGTAAACAATTACATGAAAGAAACTACCGAAAATGTTGAGCGAACATGCAAATCATTTCATGAACGTAATAGAAAAACATAAACTAACAAATAGACACAAGAAATAATAATGGATGAAGGAATAGATCTTGTGGAATTAAGAAGACAGTGCAAGAACAAGGTAGAAGAAAACTAAGAGAAATAAAACAAAAGATACGAGAGCCTAAAGAGAAGTTGATGGCGGATAGATGTTGGGTACTTCGAAAGAAGGCATGCCATGTTCAGCATGTACAAAAAAGTTGGAGAAGTTGCTGGCTTGTATAAGACTAAAGCCACTAACGTACTAGTAGACAGAGTTAGAAAAAATATTATTGATGAATGATGAATTCTGAAATTAAAGAGTAAACATGTAACTGAATTGTTTGCACACGGCATGCCAAACACACAGTAATGTAAACTACGAGATCAGAGTAATATAGAAAATTTGTGTTGAAGGCAGAAAGTACTGTTTCGAACCTCTGGCAGACTAATCAAAGAATCTTGAATTCAACTAGAGTCAGACTGGGATGCATTTTATCCCTATTATTGTTCAACATTTAACTCCATAGAAAGTAAAAGCAGGACTTGCAAGATAAAAAACTTGAAGTGAAGATGGTACGGTCATGTTATGCGAACTCTTGAAGGCCCTGAATACTCAAGATCCCTTAAAAGTTGTTGGATTCTGCAAATACGATAAGCCATTGGATGCTTTATCACCGAACAACTATGCCCAGGTAAAAAGATTACGTGCATAATTGAGAAGGCTGCGACGATCATTCGCCTAGAAGCGCTCGAGATTTGCTTAACTATGGAGACCAACAAAGCAGAGTTAAATAGAGCAAATGCTGATCGTGAGATATTTAAAACTATGAAGATACGAAAGATATCATACCTTCAGATTACAATGAAAGGTAAAATAGATGGCCACAGAGGAATTGGAAGAAACTAGATGTCATGACTGAAGAACAACCGCCATTGGACTGGAATATGAAGTGCCGAATAACTATTTAGATTTCCCGGAAACTGTGAACAACTAGTCAATGTAATTAAGTAAAAAGACGAATATGGTTTTGTACTTTTCTTCAAAAATAATTCAATATGCAGAAATGTATTGTCAGTGGCTTACTCTTAGTAATCATATGAGAAGTCCCATGTAAACGGGAATATATTGTGGGTATTAGGAAAGACCTTTTAAAGATTGCTATAAATATAATACCGGCAGTGTTGACCGTGACATGATCTATATCGAAATTGGAGAAAATAATGCCGGGCGACTTACTTAAGCAATAGAAATCCCAGCAAGCAATAAAAAATTTGATGATTCATTAACTTGCCAATTGAAGCTCATATCCGATCAATTGTGAGCCACCAAAAATTAATATCTGATGAATTGTAGGTGCGGCAAAAAATATAACAAAAGGTGTGCGAAAGTGCCATATTAAGAAATTTACAGTGATATGACAACCTAATATCACTGGAAATTTAAAAATGCCCCAAGCCATTTTTCTCCCTTGCTTAATTAATAGTGGCGCCATCTAGTGACGAACGGTAATACAAATACAACAATAATAATTCATGAATACAACTTTTTAAACTTTTACATGTTAAGCTTTTGCACGCAATAAATTTCAATTAGTATTCAAACGTCTTAATGTAAAATGTTTACTTTATAATACGACGCCTTCTGAGGTATGTCAAGTCTCTAATTTAAGATACTCCAAAGAGAGAATTGGAGTTTTTATTAGAGCGAAGAGCAAATTTTGTACAGAGTGTCTTTTAATTGGATGTTATTTTAGTTTATTGCCTAAATATTATTGCTTTTCTATAAAAGAAGAGACTTTAATATATTACCCAGTCCCTATTTCTTACACAGAGAACTAAATTGCATGGGTATTTTAAGAACAATTTATTGTGTGGTGTCGGTGGTGGTGTCAGTCATGATGTCGGGCGTAGTGTCTGTCGGTCGTGGTGTCGGGCCGAACGTGTCGAAACAAATGAAATTTCAAGTTATGCATTTAATTCACTTGCTCATCTATTTTCATATGTTTTACTGTGGGCTTTCGTTAAGAAGCTTTCGCTTCAAAACTTATTGATTGACTTTGTATTTCAGAAACATGTTTGAAATTAACTATTTATGCCACAGAACCCTATGTTTACTCTCTATAGCTTCTAAAATGTTTGCATACTGACTTTAAAGTCAGATCTTTGATACAAAAAAGCATCCTGTTTATATAAAACATATTACAAATACTTAAATATTTGGTGATTCCTTAAAATCGAAATAATATTACTTTTAATCAAAGTCAATTTTCAATTGACTAAGAAATGTTTCAGCTTTGACCACAATTTACTCCACTCTGTGATTTCCTCATTTTAGAGTCAGTTACGTACAATCTTATCAAGAACCATTTCAAAATATTGTCGATCACAAATCAATTTCAGACAATTTAAGCTGCGGAGATGGTCAGATGTTTTGCAAGCACTCATCTTTCGGTTATAGCGTAAAAAAACAAGCACTGACATAAATCATAAAGAATGCTTAGAAAGTGGCTTTTAAGGACGTTTATTTATATAATGACTTATAAATGGAAAACAAGATTAAATTAAATACATAAAATATGCTATAGAACATTTATTTCTTTTAACCAGATGGTGTTATTGAATGTCTAACGCGTTTGCTTGAAGAAGTTCTTCTTGAATCTTCACTTCTAGTCATGCACACAATAAAGATGTAAGTAATGTAGTGCTGTTCTGTTAAAATGGAATTTTCATTATTATTTAGTATAAATAGATGACGCAGATGCGTTGTTTATGCAGCTTCGCCACCTTCTTCATCCTCTTTGGATGCTGTGAGGAGGGTAATGAGGGCCTGGGTGTCGATTCTGCCATTGTCGTCGATTTCCATCGCGTCGAAGGCATCATCTACTTCTTTGGATGAGAATTTGTCTCCCCAGGTCATGAGGGCATGACGGAATCTGAAATAAAACAGTGTTTATAGAAATGAAATTCAATTTAGATGTGGGTATGATTAAATAATATTCTACAGTCACTTGGTCTTTTATGGAGTCCTAGGCAGCAATAGACGTTAAAGTAAGTGAGGTGTGGATGAAATATATGTACTAAGGCCACCCCACATATAGAAGAAGTTATAGCAAAAAACATAATATATGACTCACCAATAAGTTAATCCGGAAAACAAAGGACTATACATACATGAAGAATACTTTGCCTGTGATACTGTTTTATTGCTAAAGAATGAGTACTATTATAGTTACAACTAATCTAACTGATGGGTTCTGGAAGATATAAAGATATAGAGAGAACTAGGTCTACTAATAAATATATCGGGAATTTGGATAATAAAATACGGACAATTGAAAACAGGACTCTTGCTCTAGAGCTCCACGATTTTTGCCTGTTTTTGATGCAGAAATAGAGTCTGCTATTTTTAGTTTGTTCCACAAAGCTTTTATGGCGTCGAGTTTGAAAAAAGGATTGCTGTTAGGGTACAAAATTTTGGATGTATACTTTCCTGGCATACTAAAGCTGCTAGTATATTTCCACTACTCTTAACGAGATTCGGAAGAAATTTGATCATCTACTGTACTGTGTGAATTAATGTAAGCATATCATAATTTCCCCCATATTACTTTATTCAAAGTGGGCTACATCATGATGTCAAAACTACCAGTCAGTTTTGTTCTATATTCTGAACAGTGAGTGGGTACTAAGACATACCAAAATATAGATGTTTTGCTCTTTCATTTATTCTAGGATTATCGTGTTTGTACATACATAATTACATAGAATTTGACATTGATAATTTTTATTTTTGTTATTCATTTGTGTTAAGTTAATTACCATTGAAAACGGAGTCTGATTTAGACCTTGAAAAGTTTGGACTATTTGAAGTTTATGTGGTGTTATTCCAAAAAAACTCAGAAAACATAAAAACCAGACATGCTGCAACTATCTTTCAGAACATAACCTGTTTTATGTCAGCAAGATTTCCAGAATTTTGTTAGAAATGCAAAAAGTTTCAGAAATATGATCTAATAGCTTTTAAAAAATCTTGAGCTAAAAGAATTTGCTGAATTGTTTGTCAAGAAATTTGTATTAACCTTTCGTAACGTTACACACTTTCAACGCAAGTTGACATACTGTTTCTAACTGAGACCAGTCATAAATTGCTCTATCCTCAAAAGACCCGAATCTCCAAAAAATATTTATATAGCTACTTCTATCACATAAGTAAACGCGAAGCTTCTAGAGATCGACACATTTTTGACAATATTGGGCTAATATAGAGCAACTAGTTATTTTACTGTAGACCCAAATCTCAAGAGCACTTGAGAAGTAATAGATTTAATTGAAAAAGATCATTTAGTGGACTTTTTTTAGAACTGTTTTAGAAGACAACCAGCAATCCAGAAATGCGGCCAGTTATCTGAAATGTAGTTAAAGCTAATATGGTAATCAGAAATAGGTTTCTGACGAAATTATATAAACTCTCACCTTTCACTGTCAATTGTGCCATTTTCATCGTAGCATCTGAAGGCGGCAACAACGACATCGTCATCATCGGAACCACCAGAATCAGCCATACGGTTGCCGAAGAGAGCCAACAACTGTGTGAAGTTGATTGGTCCAGAGGCTTCGTTGACCATTTCATCGAGTTCCTTTTCGTTGGCAAGTTTGCCAACGGCGTCACAGGTAGCTCTCAAGTCACTCTTGCTGATGATGCCGTCTTTGTCATGGTCCATGAGTTGGAAGGCTTCTTTGAATTCAGCCACTTGTGACTGAGAGAACATGGAGAAGACATTGGAACCAGAACGCTTGACTTTCTTGGAAGAGCTCTTTGAGGAAGTTCTGGTTTCGGCGGCTGGTGCTGGAGCAGGTGCTGCTTCCGCTCCTTCTTCCTTCTTCTTCTTCTTTACCTTCTTTTCTTTATCCGCCTGAAAATGACAAACATATGAAAGATTAGTGTCACTAAAATAAAACGATTTTAATCAGAACTAAAGCCCACTTGCTAATACTATTCTAACCTGTACAGAGATAAAACATGGAGATCTCGGAACACTTTTAATACTTAGTCCCAAAATGAAAGAAATTATTATGCCAAATATGCAACCAAAAATAGTCTGCTACAAGTGCTACAGCAATAATACCGAAAAATCTCGGTCTCATGAACTCATAATCAAAATGATAAATAAATTTGGGGAATATAATTGAATGCAGAAAGGCCAGGATCTTTAATCTTTATGAAAAACAATGTATAACTGAAAAAGGGCAGGAATGCAGAAGAAAAACGAGAACCCACAATAATAAAATAATAAATTATTAAAAAGAGGCAGAGGCCATTAATTTACAGAACTTTGATCAGTTGTCCACAAAACAATACTAAATGGTAAAAACTTTGAATAAGGAGAGGAACAGTCGTATGACAAACAGAATAAAAATAACAAGAATACATAAAAATACTATGTTGTTCAATTAAAAATTTGGAAACAAGATCTTATAAAATAGAGTATCCCTACAGAAATTAAAATCATCAGAATGATCACACTGAAAATTATTGACTTGATATTAGAGTTCATAATTTATTGTTCAAGTATACAAATAACAACGAGAACAATGATTATAATATAAATATGAAGAACATCTATTTTGAAAAAAATACGCAAGAGATATTTACTAAAATATTAGAAAAAGGGCTTGAAATATTAGGCAAGATTTCACAGCCAGGGGCCTGTTTCGTAATCAACTTGTACTTGTAGAATTTCGTTACAAAACTACAAGTTACAAGTTGATTATGAAATAAGCTCCAAGTATCAATAGCCTTTAACTAAACAAATCACAATTTTAATGTATAATAAAAACCACTGTTTTAAAAGACTACTAAGAATTTAAATGAAAATAAAGTCAAATTCATTACAAGATCTTTATGAACTAAGGATTATTAAGAAATGTATAAAACTAATAACAAAAATACAAGCAGTTTGATTTCAACCAATTCCAAATTATTAATTTTGAACTATTTAATAATTATATAACGTAGCTACTCTGTTTCATACGTTAAGTTAAATTTAGCGATCTATAAATAGATCAACTAGGTCACAATCACCTCTACTTTGGCACACCACCAAATAAGCAAAGTTTGTTAATACGACCAAGTTAAAAATACATTTAGAATGTGATCATATTACATGAATGTATACAGTAGGAAATCAAAAAAAGAAGTGATATTAAATACATGGAATAACAAAACTGTAGGCAAGAAATGTCTACCTGTGCACAAGTTTATACTCACAGCTGAAGGTTAATTCTAGGTATCAAGGGGCTATACCTAATTTTTTGATAAGAATGAGCTAATAGAATAATTTTACTTAGGCTTCTGCGAGAATTGATACTCAGAAAAGTAATGACTGTCTGTAACAGGTACAGAAGCATTATGAATAAAACTAGAAAAAAAACAGCGCAGAAAGTGTCTGTTAACAAAAAAGTAATTGTAATATGAAATATAAATAGGAAGAATGCAATTATGCAACAGTGAAGAAAATAATAAATAGTAAAATAAAGGAATTAGGGACAATATTGAAATGCATAGAGTTACAACAAAACATAAAAGGAAATAAAAGACAATATTAGTTACAGCAATTGTATAAACTACAATCAGTTAGGAAACTATTGAAACTAATTTCAATGAAAATCTACCTATAGAAATCCATACAAAACTAAAGAAACTATAGTAGTTTGTATGCACCCTATCTGGAAAGAAAATATGCCAGATAATGGCATTAGAACTTATCGGAATCTATCTGCTAGTACCATACAGATAGCGCTAGTTTTCTTTATTGGAATTAATGGACTTTTAACACATTTAGTAATTGTATGGATTCTGAATAAACATAACTTGTGGGAATGTATCTGTTTCTAATGAGTAAGTTCAATGTTTTCTATTACTGTGGATTCACAGCGAAAAAAACACGTTAGGTTCCCATACACTATTTGTTGATGAAATTTATAAGATTTTTCTTGACCCAGATGCCTAACCCGAGCAAAATGATTGAGATTAACAGAGGCTTGAGCAGTGGAGGAGATAACCTGCCATATGATGATGATGATAATAGTTTTTTTTCCACAGGGAAACAAACTTGATACCTTAATGGAAGCTGGAAACTAAATAGCTGAATGTGCAGCAATGTGTTTAGTATTTAAAGGTTTTGGTAATTATAACATTTGTTTAATTCTGACAAAGAGAAAAAAGAATAGGTAGCCCAGAAGAAGTGACAAGTGTACATTTCTACTAGACCTTAGAATTGTATGTATTCAGTAGCTTGAAGAAGATTGAGACTACCAGCTGTAAATAACTATAAAAAATCAACAAAATCTGGTTAAGGACTTTCCGACCTTCGTTTCTCTTTCCAACACCACAGGTCCCCATTTTTTGACACACACTGTATGATTAAGACCTGAAATCTCATTAAAAACTATTCATTTAAACTCAAACATAGATTAACACTGGTAATTAAAACTAACACGTATTTGTTTCAGCACATTCACTAAACACTAAGACACTTGTATTCCAAATTTAGGTCGGCCATGATTGCGTGCCTCTAAAAACTTACCATTGTGCCGTTGATGTTAGATTCTCCAAGTTTCACCCGCGACTGGGAATTGGACGAGACTGTCTTACTTAAATAAATTCAGGCGTCGATTTACGAGCTATCCCGAGACGCCTAAGAAGACGTCACCCGGGAGCGCGCCTTTTATAGCGTCCGCTTATAATAGAAACATTTGTGTTTGGGGTGTCCGGATCGAGGTGAAGGAATTCGATGGGTAATGAGTAATCCGTTACAGGTATACCGGGTAACTCAACACTCATTTGGGAACACACTTGAGTTAGGTGTTTAGTATGAGATTTAGGTCGATAATTATACAGGGAGAGTATAATTATGTAAGCCTAACAATCACATTTTATTTTTAATATTTTCAATATCGTTATCATTTGTTATATAGTTATATTAAGCTCATATATAAAAATTTGTATATGTGAACGGTAATATGACAATTTTAAAACTGAATGGGAACATCGAGTCGCTTCAACGACAGAGGATCCAGAAAAAATGTTTGTAGGAAAATATTTTCTTTATATTTTTGGATAATAAAACTACTGATGAAAATACCGCTTTTTGG
Source organism: Octodonta nipae (assembly GCA_034190945.1). Lineage (NCBI taxonomy): Eukaryota > Metazoa > Arthropoda > Insecta > Coleoptera > Chrysomelidae > Octodonta > Octodonta nipae. The sequence continues at coordinate 12,417,877 of CM067222.1, forward strand.
CTCAACTGACGTTAATTGTAAAAAAAATCGAGGCGGAGATATTCCCTTTATCCCCAGCGAGTATCCGCCACTGGGTGGTAAGTATGGAAATGCTGTGGAACCTTTGGTATGTCCCAAATGTAAAAACACAGTTTTGCACCCTAACATCAAATCTTTATTTTAAATACTCTCAACACCGTTTCAACAACTCTAATTTGTCAGTATCAGGGAGTAAACCAAACTCTCCTTGATGATGAAAACTTAGAGTTGTTGAAACGGCGTTGAGTGTTTAAAATAAAGGTTAGGGTTAGGGTGCCAAATTGTGTTTTTTCAACTGGGTGGTATGCAACCAGTAATATTTTTAACCGACTTCCAAAAAGAAGGATGTTATTAATTCGGGCGTATTTATCTTGTATGTATGTTACCTGATTTCTTTGCTTGTTCGCAAGCCCGTAGCTAGCGGGGGGGTCCTGGGGGTTAACCCCCCCCCCCTAAATTTTGGCATTTTTGTTTTCAAGATTCAATTTTAACCAATTAATCGTGTTTTTCATAAGAATAATTTTTTTAATTATACAATTTTATATATCCTGGAAATACATGAACAAAAATATGCATTTTGTAGTCCTAATCAGCACATCACCAATCAAAAATATTAACCCCCCCCCGAAAACCCACCCCGAAAAAAATGTCTAGCTACGGCTTTGGCTTGTTGTGAACCGATTTGAATATTTTTTTATATTTAATATAGTGTACATCCGAACTGGCCCCACCCCAGCCAGGTCAAGGTTTTTTTATATGTTCTTTATTCCAGTTCAAAATTTACCATAAACACAATATCTGTTGCAAATCTTACAATGGTATTGAATGAAACCTGTGCATAGGATCTGAACAAAATTACCTAAAAGTAAACATACATATTAATATACAAAATAGAGACATTAACTACTATACCAAAAACGGTACTGACTAAATTATATGCATGTATTGCTATTTTTTTATTTTTACACAATACTAATTAATGCAAAACTTAATAGTACCCCTTTATTCTGGACAAGATGCATGTTGTATTATCAAAATATTTAAGAAACATACAACAACAACAACAACACAATAATAAAATTAAATAAGCCAAATTTAGTGTCCTCACAATTTGTTTCACAAATTTATCCTTACTTTTGAGATTGCTATTAAAGATTTTCAACTCATTTGGCGTGCTATAAAAAGTCTAATAGCTACAATGAGGCTACTTTTATTAATTATTGTTTCCGTGATTTTTTAGTTAATAAAATACATTTTACAAAAACTCCCGGGGCTACAGTATTTATTTTTAGAACATAAGTTGGGTATGTGGAGATCTATCCTTTCAGTTAACACAGTATGTATACAGCCTGTTAGTTAGTTAGTTTTAATTCCACAAGCTGTTAGACAGTAATACAGCGTATACGTGGGTATACAGGAAATACGAACACAAGATGAAATGAATGCAGTTGTAATAAGTTGTATAAGGTGTAAGTATATAAAATGTATACACGATGCTCATAAAGAGGGTATATCTATGTATACGGTTTGGACGTATACGGGTTACAGCACTTGTATAAGGGCATAAACGAGGTATAAATATACTAGGGATTAATATACCTATAGAATTTATTTTTGAGAGTGTATGATAATAATTATAATTTATTCATTTCATTAACTGCAAAACTGAAAATTAAATTCAGTCGTTCGTTTGTTGTTTAAAAGCCTATGATTTACAGAAGCCGGAGGTATAACGATACTCAAGTGTAACCAATATAAGACGAGTTCCAATTTAAAAAATATCTACATAATTTAACACGTCATACGCGGTTTCGTGCAATTAATTGCTAGAACATCGACGGATATATTCTATCTTCGAAGTATCTAGATGAGTTTTTAGAAAAGTAGTCTCGAAGAAAAATTTTATAGATGAAAACTTACACATCATTTCAAAATCAAGAGATATATACAGGTCAATTTGAAAACTAAAAATACTTTGGCTAGTGTTAAAAGAAAACAGAAATGATATATTAATTAACAACTTCTCTTCTACCTTTTAAGAGTCACTTCATGTAAAAAATTGAAACGACAACCACGCACATGTGTCACATCTATGCACATCTGGAAAACGGAATCAACGTAACTAATTAAAACTAGAAAATTTTTTCGTTTCAAATATTAATTTAAGATTAGTTGGGTTGAGTATATACAAACCCTAAGTGAGTATATAAGGGGAAGAACAGTACACTTAGCTTTACTAATTTAGGAGGCAATCCTTTGAGATGACTTCTACCAATCTATTGATTTTTGTAGTTATAATTTAACCATTGTCTAAGAAATATTAAATATGGAAGTTATTCATCGTGTAAAGCAATATTACCTTCTCTATCTCTTAGTTGTTTCCAATGTTTCAGCATACACTGCACCATTTGAATTTTGTTAATTTTATCAGTTGATGGATCTCTCCCTGCTTTTTTTTGTTTTTGTTTTCGAGATATAACCAAATTCAAATTTTCATATTGAAACTCTTGTATTTAGAGATCAACTGGTATCAGAAACTCTAAACTGATAAAAAGAAAGTATTGGTGACTTTTTAATTTCGAATGCCGTTTTCTTAAACTTTTGCCTGCCTTACAGAAATCATTTTATTAAAAAATAATTTTGCTATTGGGTATATTGTAATAAAACATTCTGCTTCGTATAAAATAATTTGGCCAGATATTTTATTTAGTGTTCCAAAAAATTTTAATCACTTTTATTTAAAGAGACTATTATATTCTAAATCGCACTTAGAAGTTAACAGTGAGCCAAAAAATGTCTATAAAAAATTTTGCTGGACACTTTTTGTTAAGGAAGTGTCCAGCGAATTCATACTGAGTATTTATTTGATGAGAAATTTTCTGTCCTGTCCTGACAAAGGAAAAGTTTTCATTTTATATATAACCACAGTTTGTATTGTTCTAAATATATTTTAATGATTGGATAACAAATTTTGAAATCAACATAATATTTTTTTCAAAATTATTACTTTAGACAGACATTTTGCAGAACAAACGTAAAAGTTCAACCTCAATAAAAATTAAATTAAATCCATAAAATATTATTACTTACGAGTATTTTTAAATCGAGCACTATTAAAAAATTTTGTCTGTTACAAATTATTTATTAGGTTTTCATGTCTGGTGTTAATGCTTTCCTGGGCTATATATTTAGATTAACCGCCTGCTGTAGATTAAATCCTGAACATTTTGAGAGACTGAAAAAATCCAAAATCCACTGAGTATATTTCGATGATGGTCATGATGGAACATACCTCAGAACGTCAAAAGTACAAATTTGAATATATTAACACATCTAAAAAATAGAACCCTAGATTTTAGTGCTAGCCAAGGAGAATAACTTTTCTAGAACTCATAAAATTGTTCCGTTCGTAGGGTGTTGCAGAGGAAACATTTCTAGAAATTTGCAAAAAAACTAAAATAACTAGCAGAACATCACAAAAAGAAAATAATTAATATAAATATTGAGAAATTTTACTGAAAGGACTCTGATAAGAAAAATCGTGATTTAGGTACTTCACAGTCTACAGTTTACTGAAAAACCTAAAACTCTCGCCAAAAATCGAAAAATGAAGGAAATGCTCTCAAAGTTGTTATTAAGGGGTTCTTGAGGTCTTTGATTACGAACTCATTATTAGGTTGGGAAAATTCATCATGTCGGATTCAATATGGCGACGCTTAATGGCAAGCTTCCCAAAAGTAACATAATTGTGAAATGTGAATATTTTATTTTATTTTATTATTTTCCTTAGGTATTTAATCACTCAATTTATTTACCTACTTTTATTAATTATATACTTGTCTGCTAAAATGACAGAACTTTAAGGCAAAATCTATTTCTTTATTTTGAAGCTAATAATTTAAGCTAGAACCTCCTATATGTTTAATAACTGAACACGACAGACCATTATATCTTTTTTATAATGAAAGATATTTTTTCGATTTGAATGTCTTAAAGATTAGTTTATTCAATGTTTTATTATAGCTTGCCACTTTATCCATACGTTTTCTAACACTGAAATCTGTATTAGCATCACTAGTCGATTCCATTTTGCAGAATAGAAATCAGTTATTCCATTAAAATACTGTGTCTCTACTACTCTACTGCTAGAGGTAATATTGTTTTCAGAATATAAGGACATCCTATAATCGAACTTAACAACGAAAAGTTCACAAATATGTTTTTGATTTTTGGCCAGGAAATTAAGCCTTTGGCCCCATATTGCACCCCAAGAAGAACTGCAAATACACCAACTAAACTTTATTGTTAGAAACAGGCCCAAATCGAGGAAACCCACTAGAAATCACATTCCCGAGTCATACAATATGAGCAACGAATGGAATTCTAGATGGGTAGAGATTAAATCCTCCAAATCAAACAAATCCAACCACACCAATTCCGCCAATGTAGTTGCCTTAATACATATGAAGCTGCTTGAATTGTAGATGGGCAGGCAAATTTGAGGAGGGATAAGATGACTGTATGTAATCAACTGTCTAAGGGGAGACATCCTTATACAAGCACCAGTGCATCATAAATAATATTTAGCATATATGCTTGTTTTGTTTTATTGTACATTGTCTCTGGCATAAATAGGTTTTCAAAATGATTTTGTAAAATGCCCCGTAAAATAAATAAATGAATACAGATAAATCCATCCAGAATTATACTAACGAACTGATCAGGCATCATTGACACTTATTAAGAATAACAGAAACATCGAGAAATCAGAGGTCGAACCATCAAGCCTAGGTATGCTGTTTAACATCCAGTAAACACTCCTTCTCATCATAGAAATTCGGACATTTAGGAGAGAAACTAAACACTCTTGAGGTATAAAGACATTTGTGAGTTTCTAAGAAGTTTACGCATATGTGTAAACCTATGTATGCAAAAGAAGAAATGGAAGACTGAATGGAATTAAAAGCTTAGCAAAATTTTGAAGTGGACTCCATATTAATTCCCATATTGTATCATTATATACTATTAAGAATGATACATTTATCGGTTGTTTCAAAAATTAGGTAATTTATTTGGTAAAAGTATGCTCAGATAATTGAAAATACATGAAATCATGTATTTGTCAATAGCAACAACATAAATGCTTACATAATTACGTAGACACAAATTAAATCGAAAAAAAAACATTGCATCGGCCGGGAATCGAACCCGGGCCGCCCGCGTGGCAGGCGAGCATTCTACCACTGAACCACCGATGCTACATTAAACTGAATTTCGTGTTGACTAATATAATTGACTCTTGTCCCAATAATTTTGATAATTAAAACCATATTTTATGCTCTACAGATATGTGAATGCTAAGCCATAGTGTTACCTTACCTATTATCATCATTAAAATTACTACAATATATTTTATATTAAGTACATTCATATATAATTTCTTTAGTAGGCAAATTTATATGCAACCAACTATACATTGAATGTTTAGAATATAGACAAACCATTATTAACTTTTTAACATTTACTAAAAAAACTTGCTTTATTACAGCTAATTCATGTATAGTGTAGAAACACAGAAATTTACCTTCATAGATATGGTGGTAGTTTTTCTATGTACTTTTTGCTAGCATTAAGCTCATTTTAACCATCTGATTGTTTATAACTATTTTTTAATTTCCTGTTATATATATATTTTTTTTATTTTAAATAGTTTAGTTAAACCTCTAATTTCCACGTATTGTTGCTGGATTATCTCTAACTTTTTAACAAAGCGACATAAAATGGCATTTTGTAATTTTGTTTCAATGAGTAGAATACATTCATTATATTTCCGAATTTTCGAACAACAAAAAAGCATGAATAAGTATTTTTGGTAGTGATCCTGCTACCATTTAAAACAAATGTTATATGATGATAATATCAATGACTTTGAACTAGAGATTACAGTCTCTAACTTTCCCAATTTATAGATACTACTTTCATTATTTATTTTCGGGGAATAATCCGGTCGGTAGTGTTTCCTTCTCTTTGTGTGTAGTGTTGCCACCTTACAGATTTTGTCACTAGATTTAGTGAATCTTGAAGTTTAATTAAGGTTTTCTGAAATAAGTTAAGGCTAAAAAAAATTGATTAGTGGCGCAAATTGAATCTTCTAATATAATGGATTTTTCAACACTTTACTAAACCTTGTCGAGCCAATTGAGACAAAATCTACCACATTCTCTGACGAATGTACTGTTTGATCTAAGAAATGTGGTCCAATTACATGACGTCCAACCATATCCCAAACATTTACAGACCACATAGTTGGACTATGAGTTACAGTTATCGACCACCTACTTTGACTGTGAATTGCCATAAGCAAGATGAAAATGATGACTATTAAGAAAATTTTAAATTGTACATTTTCTTAATAGTCATTGGGAACTTTTTAGTTTATTTAATTTTATTGTGGTATTGCCATCGAGAATTGGGTATGAATTAGAGCTTGAAAATTTTGGTAATTTAGAAATAAACATACTTTTCTGTAAGTGTTATTTCCACTTTTATCGATAAAGGCGTATTTGTTTGTTTGATCTATCGTGATATGACGCGTCAGAACGTTATCGATTTCATGCATTTTGTATTATCCTGTTTACATTAGTAATGTGCGATGTGATGTGTTGGCATGTTGTGCCACATCAGAACCGATCCCGATCTGCGTCAGAGCAACATGGAGAGGAAACAGTGACATGTGCAAGAGAAATCTTAATCTAGAGCTGCAAGCAATAGCTAGACGTTACTTGACTGAAGCAAAGAAGCACTTAGTTTTGTATTTTACTCAGGTGCTTTACGTTTTTCGCGAAAACTGACGTATTTGAATGTCTTCTTCACAATCACTCTTGCAAATATAATGGGACATAACCTAAAACCTCTTCTAAAGAAGTGAATGCATTGATTCAAACTGTCGTCAGGCCTCAGAACACAGCATATAACTGTGAATTTTAACCATCACGACACGACAAATATGAATCCGGCTTAAGTTTGCTTCATAGTGGTTATAATCACCTTGTATTTTAAAATATTTAATTAACAATAACGACTTAATTGTATAACAACACTTTATTTCAGTTTCCCACAAAACATCCATAACAACACTGATTTTTAAGAGATTTATTTCATTTATTTAATTATAGATTAGTTACTTTTTGGGTCGGACTCCAAATATTGACGACCCCACTCTAACGTTTGTGCTACCTAATTCAATCTGAAATATAAAACCATAAATGAAACAGTTGTCGAAAGAATATATTCCAACTTACAGCATGTTCAAAATCATCTGACATTCCCATTGATAGCTCAATATTTTTACAATCTAAATTTAGTTCCTTACACAGTTTTTCTCTGCATTGCTTTAAACTGATGAAATCGGGGTTTGGACCTTTGCTCAAATCATAACCAAATTCACCAATGGTCATGAGCCCTTTGAAATTGAGATTTTCACATTCATTTATTACATATTTTGATACATCACATACATCAGAAGGATCAATACCATTTTTTTCTGAAAGATGCAATCATGAACATATTGTAAATTAAAAAAGTGACAAAAAAATCAACTGTAAGAAGATTCAATTACATTCACTATACCTTAGAACATAAGTCATGTAAACATTTTATAAACTACGTGAAAAATAAATTATTGCAAAATGCAATATCATATTGTATACAAAAATAAACTAAATATTGTGGGCCCATCCACGGATAGTGAAATGACCTTGAATATCAAGGTCAAGACCAAGGTCCCCAAGTAGCTACAGAAAAATCCTAATATTATTGCTTGGAACATTTTCTTCCAAAATGCAAATCAAGTGAAATCGCTGAAAGAAATTATCTTGACCTTGAAATTGCCTTGAACTCAAGGTCAAAAATAAAGTCAACACTGAAGAGTCAGGGAAAAATCCTACATCTTTTGTTTGAAACATTTTTCTCCGAAACGCAACCGAGCGAGATATTTAACCGTTACGGTACTTTGGAGGATACCCTGTATTATTACACTTAACTTACCTTCCTCCCGACTTGTGTTCACTTGAACCATTATATTGAGCTTGGTGCCAGGTGGCCCAAATTTTGGCCAGTTTTTATTCAGCTGTGTTGCTAGTTTTTGACTATCAACTGTTTCAATCAGATAAATATTTGGTAGACACAATACTTTGTTTATTTTATTGGATTGAAGATGCCCAATAAAATGCCACCGGATTTCTTTACAATTCTCCAATATAATTGAATTGTTGGCTTTTTCTACAAGTTCTTGAACATAATTTTCACCAAAATGCCTTTGACCTGCTTCATATGCAGCTACTATAAGATCAACTGGTTTTGTTTTGCTTACAGCTACAAGAGTTGGTTTACTGTTTCCTAACTCCTGAAAGGATAAAAGGAATAGGTTACATAAATTATAATTATCAGTTAAACGTAAATATCATTTTCTGTAGTCATACAAGACTACTATAAATAAATTGAAGAAATAATTTGCAATAATTCAATTATTTCATAGGGAACAGCTAGGGAATATTTTTTGAAAAATTTACTGTTTTTCAGGAATACAGCCATGAGAATAAAGTTGGATACTAATGTGAATCATGATATATAATCTTCTAAAATAAAAACTGGATTTTCTCATTTTGTGAAAATCCAGTTATCGGATAGTGTGCAAGTGGGGTATTTTTTAAGAAAAACTCAATACTTCCTAGGAAGTGTAAAAAACATAGGTATGAGAATTATAAGATTAATTGAAAAAAATATGGTGAGAAAATTCGTATGTAAGCTGTTCTCTTGAAAAGATTATAACAGAAATTTCACATATCACACAAATTTTAAGAAAATTACTTATTTATTGCCTGAGAATTGATAGTTTGACTGTTTTCTTTAAATGCAGTAAATGTCAAAAATGTCAAACATGTCAAAAATATGAAATTATCTCACATGTCAAAAAATGCAGAATTTTGAATGGCAAAGATCTTCATATTAAATTCTCATTTAATGTATTTTTAGGAGGGGTCGTTGGCATATAAATTTTGAATATAAATATAGCCTTTCAATTTATTTTCATAAAAAGCTTAAAGTGTATTTATTTGGTAAGTTTCAAAAATGAAAAAAATGTTCAATAAAAATGCATTGAATTGACTACCCCATATATAGCCAGTGTGGATCAGTTAGTTTAGAATAAAAATAGTGATCTTTAGTGTCATACTTTCAAGGGATAGAAATATTAAATAATTCTTCAATAATTCCTTACTTACATAAATTGTCAATAACATTGATCATGGAAATAACATAAATATTTATCCAACATGTTGCCAGTCCATAAAGTTGAAAAAGATCAAGGTCATTCTGTATTAAGAGAGGCACCCTTGAACAATGTAATGTAGTCAATCTCAAAAATAAATAAATTTTAATGACCATTTTCCATGAATTTGATGTTTTTTAACCATGAGTTTAAAAGGAAATTTGTAGGAAAATTTTATATAAACAAAGTAAACATTGTTAAGTACTCACTACAACAAGTACATAAAACTAAATATGTTGTTTAAGTAAATATCCTGAGTGTAGGGATAGTAAGAAAATAAACTGTTTCTTACTATTCTGAGAAATAGTGTTACATTGTAGGATAATGAAAAAATGTGCAATGGTTCAGTATTGTATATTTCTTTGATGCCCCAGTACTTTACTCCTCTGTGGTTGAATACTCCAGACAAAGACACAAGGTTTCTGAGCCAATTCATGCCAGCTCCTACTGTTTCAACATTAGACAAGGAAAATTGGGTTCTCAAGATTCTACCAAAGTTAGTCATTAAGTATTTGGTAAGTAATTATTACTGAAATGCTTTATAAATGAGCTAAACTGTGGAACTGGTATGCAGTCAGAAAATGTTACAACCAACAGAAATACAAAACTGGACAGTACGGTAAATAATTGACTACCCTAATTAGAATAACATGGGGAAAAAAAGTAAAAATCATATCCTGATATTATCTTGTTGAAAACATCTCTGATATCCTCAGCATTATACCAATTTCCTGTCTATTTGGATGATGTCAGGCAAGCTAATGTTGCTATTTTTCTTGGTATCTACATACTGCCTTTCATTTGAATATGTGTGATATGAGTGTAGATATTAATAATTTTTTACAGCATGATAGCCAGATGTCCTAAAATAATTCAGAAATGAAATTGTGGTGATAAGGAATGCTCTACCTCAGGAAGATACTATTAACAGCATGCAAATGTTTGAGGTGGAACTAGATATTAAGATTAATTTATCTGGCTTATAATTTTAACTATACCTATTTTTTTACTATAAGACAAAGACAAGGCACAATAAACAATTTCTAAATTTAGATAAAGAGAAAATAGCGAGAACATAACCTGACTTTAACAAATAAACCTAGATCGATATTTAACATTTTGAAAAGAATAAATCATATATCTTACAGAGAAAATATGTTATTTTTTTAGCAATAGTCTATTAATATGTTGGTTGTTCTAGAAATTGGAGACATGTAACTAATAAAAATTAGTATTACAGAAATTGTACTTACTGAACTCCTTTTTTCGCATGCTTCTTCAATTTTCTTATAAACTACTCGAAGGGCTTCTTTAACATCTACTTCTGCCATTCTTTTAATCATTACCTGGGTTAAAATGTAACGTTTTTACGAACAACAAATTTTATAGTGTACACAGGCACGTTTTAACATATTGTAAATTTCGTAACTGTTGATCTTAAAATTGTTCTAGAATTTTGTATTTTAAGTTTAAAATTATGATAACAAATTTTTGGATTTAAATAACTTTGTGACATGGAACATTTTTAATATCAATTTTTCCAAAAGACATAGAACTGATAGAACACAAAACCAAAACATTACCATGTTCGAATACTTAATTAGACCTGTTCAGCGCTACGTGACGGTGGATTTAAAAAAATACTTGTTTAAAAAAATTTTCTATTAACGTCTTAGATCATTTACCAACTAAGATAAACGTAACCGTCACTTGTCCGCCAAAAATGGTGCCGCTTTACAATATTAAAATAATAACAATGTAACGAATGTTAAATTTTGATTTACACCACTATAGTTGGTTATTAAATTGCAGAATCTGAATTCAGGCAACATGTTTTACACTTAGAGCATTTACTTTCTAGAGATAGCCTGTAGTGCGCAAATGTCATAGTAAGACTAAGGAGAGAGAGGGCAATAGAGAGGGCAAGAGGCTATTTATTTCACTCAGTTGAGAGCTGCTTCCAATGAAATACGTTCAGCATGTTGTTCAATGGCTGCTTCCACCCACTAAGTGAAATAGCCTCTTACTGTCTCTATTGCCCTCTCTTTCTAGCATTGCCACGATTTTATGCTTGACAGGCTATATCTAGATGGTAGATGATCTAAGGTTTTACACTGATGTGATAGAAATATCTGTAAAAGAATGGGTTATTAAAATTATTTGTATTTAATTTCTTAAAAGATTGAGTGATCATTTTTTAACATAGGGAATATTAGAGTTTTCTAAACTTATATACTTCAGAGCTCATTTGGAATGACTTTATGGCGCCATCTCCTTTTGTGTCATGTAAAATAAGTGTTATCAGGAAACTGCACCTTTGAGGTTTGAATCTGTACTTTAATTGGAAGTGGATTGTATAGATGGCGAAAGGATGCTGAAATGATTAAGGTTACCTAGACTTAAGCCAGATTTCGAGAAACACAGGGTATTAATTACTGCATTCAGTTGATTCGTTGTTTTCGGTTTTTATGCTCGTTCTATTTGATTGACTAGATAGAGTGCTGATTTAAATACCTTTCTTGAAGTTCGTTCTTTGTGTGTTTGGACGTTTTTTAGGTTGACAGTATATAGTTTCGTTTTCTTGAAGCCACAGATAACAATACTTCATTTATGTTATGTTCTACATATACATTTTTAGGAGAAAAATCTTAACTTCCTGAAATATGCCGACAATCTTATCGTAATGAACAAAAATGCAGTAGAAGTGAAATACCAACCCAATATATTTGGCGAGAGAAAAAGTTATGGGATGAACTGGAGACTTCAGACTGGCCCTATAATTTGAGTATGGATCCATCGATATCCATTTCAAATAAAAAAGTTGTTTTTAATGAGCCTGATCGTTAATTTGTGTAAAATCAGCCTCTTGGTCAGTTTGACCTAGGTAGAGATTATGACAGGATCGGATCTAAAATATTTTCTATGGTTACAAAACTCAATTTGGCTGTTTTTAGTATAAATAGCGCAGGAAATATTATGTGTCCAAAACCATAAACAAGTCCTTTAGTCTATTTTGGTAAATTTAGTACCAGATCACTCCCCCCTCTTAGGGAAGTTCTGTTTCTATATACCAACCGTATTACTGAATTTGCTTGAATGGGTTAACTTTTATCTCTGTCGCTTATTCAGCGCGAATCATAAGCAAGAGACACATTTGAACATGTTTAAGGTGAATACTGTAGTTTTTTAACACTCCGCTGATTAATTTATCTATTTTTGATTTCCATATAAAGTTCAGGAAATGTGTTAAAAACTCTTCCGAACAGCGCAAAACGTATGATCTCATATTTCTAGAGGAGGAGTGGGATCACCAAAGCAGCGGAGAAGAAGTTCATTGTCAACCTGGCATGTCCTAATAGCCCGAGAGCTACTGAATACTGATCTTCGACCACTTCGACCAAAAATTCAATAATATTTGGGGAGCAGGTGACACTGTGGTGCCAATATCGCAGAATTGAAAAATGTCTGTATAAATGAAAGTGCACATCATGCAAACTATAGCTTGTCTGCTACGCATGAAACCTATTTTGATGAAAATTACGTATATATTGCCACACCTATTTCTACCCTAACAATCACGGATTTAAAAATAAATCATAGTTCAGGCAAGCATGTCAGAATCAGAGTGATTAACTCTTAATTTTTTTTAAATGAACTGCAAGATGGTATTATTGTTAAATTTCAGGTAGAGATGAGTCGATTTACTATAAGTACAATAAACCAACTTATGACTGATAACCGCGGTATCTTTATTTTTTAATTTCTGGACAATAACACCACACTTACGGAAAAGTCAGTATTTTTCAAATATTTCAAACATTATAGGGTCTAATCAGTTCCACAGAGTACTGAAGAAAAACAAGTGTTTATAACGTCATTATGCAAAATCTACTCATATGACAACGTCCACTTTTGCTTTTGTTAAAGATTCAAAATACTATAAGTTCTGAATTTTTCAAAAATGGATAATCTCAGCTGTTTTTGTCGATTTTCTCGGTAGGAGATATTCCGATTGGGCATCACAAAATTTCATGTTATAAGTTTTTCAGTTCTTTACAAATAACCTTTGGAAGGTATGGTGATATAGTTTTTACGTTATATAAAAAAAAAGAAATCAAAATAGCTTATTTTTTGTAAGTAATTTCGAAAAGATTGTTGAGGAGGTCTTGAATTATTTTGTATATTCATTGGGTTTTCTCTCCTCCAAATTTTATCCTGTAACAGATAAGTATTTAAAAATTGTATATGTAGAACAAAGTGTAGTAAGGCAATTTCGTAAAATTGCCCGGATTACTGGCTGTCTGTACAGAGATTCTTCCTCACAGTTTCTCTGAGAGAAAGAGATGTCTATAAGATGATCAACCAGTATTCTGGAGCCGTTGTTAATCGTTTAGTGTTGTTTTCGAGGTTTTTTCTAAAAAATTTTCGCTTTGATCTTGAATTTGTTGTTTGTCAAAAAATTTGACACTGACAATTTGTCGTTTGGCGATCACTTGACTCTGAGGTTACCGTTTTTTGTTCTGTTAGCAGTAAATTCTTCCAATCAAAATGAAGGTCGGCTGTAGGTGCTCCGATTTCAGTGTTGTTTATCATCATACAGCTGGCTTCTTTAAGTTTTCTCTTTTTTAAATTTTCTTCTTTCAACAAAATCTTTGTTTTATCCCAGTCTATCCTATGGCTGCCGGTGCTCGTTAATACATGATTGGCCAAATTTGATTTGTCCACATGTCTTCTGGAAATGTTATATTGATGTTCCTTTTTCCTTACTTCTAAAGGTCTTGAAGTTTCACCGGTATAAGAATGGCCACAGTCACACAAAATACTGTACGCACAATTTTTAGAACTCTGGGTTGCGTTAAACGGTTTGGTATGTGTGAGGATAGAGCGCAAGGTATTAATTGTTTTAAAAACAGTTTTAACGATGTATTTATTTCCTAACCGCTTAATAATATGAATATCCCCAAGACTTTATAAATAAAACTATAAAGAAAATCGCAACAACAAACCAGTACAAATAACCATCACACTAATACCAACCAATCACAAACAGACAACCAAATTATGAACATAATCCCATATATCCCAGGTGTATCGGAAAAAATTAAGCGGTTAAAACAAATAATACCTTGCGATCTATCCTCACACATACCAAACCGTTTAACGCAACCCAGAGTTCTAAAAATTGTGTGTACAGTGTTTTGTGTGACTGTGGCCATTCTTATACCGGTGAAACTTCAAGACCTTTAGAAGTAAGGAAAAAGGAACATCAATATAACATTTCCAGAAGACATGTGGACAAATCAAATTTAGCCAATCATGTATTAACGAGCACCGGCAGCCATAGGATAGACTGGGATAAAACAAAGATTTTGTTGAAAGAAGAAAATTTAAAAAAGAGAAAACTTAAAGAAGCCAGCTGTATGATGATAAACAACACTGAAATCGGAGCACCTTCAGCCGACCTTCATTTTGATTGGAAGAATTTACTGCTAACAGAACAAAAAACGGTAACCTCAGAGTCAAGTGATCGCCAAACGACAAATTGTCAGTGTCAAATTTTTGGACAAACAACAAATTCAAGATCAAAGTGAACATTTTTTTGAAAAACCTCGAAAACAACACTAAACGATTGACAACGACTCCAGACTCGGAGTTGAAACGTCTCCATACACAGATAAGTATTACACAATATACAATACATTACTTATATACAGGATTTTTTGATAGACATCTCTTTCTCTCAGAAAAGGGAAAAGGAAGAATCTCTGTACAGACAGCCAGTAATCCGGGCAATTTTACGAAATTGCCTTACTACACTTTGTTCTACATATACAATTTTTAAATACTTTTCTGTTACTTATTTTTTGTATTGATTGATTCGAAAAAAGTGCCTTTCGTGATGGATTTTGATGTTTTATCATACTCACTCAAGAAATTGCGTTAATGTCTATAGTGACTGGAGTATAACTAATATTGCAAATTGTAATGGCTGTTTGGCAATTGTTCAAGTGGGGCATATTGCATGTTAATTCTAAGACGTTAAATATTATTAAAGAAGAAAATAGTTACTCAAAAAAATCGTAAAATGTGATAAATGTATGGTTTTTCATTATATATACAAATATACATCTTTTCCATATAAAATGCTTATGATTTTTGCAACAAAAAAATTCTTGGCAACAATGCACGCAACCTAACGATGGCGCGAGGAAGGCTATTTTCAGTGTTAAATTAAAATTATAAATAATGGAGATACAGTTTCGAGAGTCGGAAGATTTTTTAGTAAATTTAATCCTCTTTAATGATCTTTTTCTCAAAATTCAAATATATCAAAAGTTTACAAACTATACGCGAAAAATCAAACACTACTTTTTAGGATCTTTAATTGTTTATAACTTTAGAATTTTTTTATGGGCTAATTTAATTTTTTGTCACAATGATCTAGACATCATTCTGGATCGAATGAGCCAATCCACATAGTTATAGTATGTTATATTACCATCATTCTGAACTTGTAGGCTAGACTAGTTATAACATATCGAAATCTGTGATGATGCTGAAGTAAACTAAAAAACATATTAAATGAGTAAATCTCTGTATGTTTTTCACTACAATTCTTCTGTATAAAAATATATTGTGTTAAAAGGCAGATGAATGAACATTACTTAATTTATAAATACAATTCTAGCCTTATCTGTCTAATTGGATTTCTGAGAAAGGTGATAGACCACTTAACACTCGGCTTCATTTCTATTTAAATTTGCTTCAGATATATCACTGAATAAATTTACTGAATAATTTTCGCATGCCTTGGCGCTGATTTGAAGAACATATCCTGCAACTTGAGCAGTGTTAAAGCCAGTTAAAGGTTCCTCAATTGAATAAGTTTCAAAATTTACATTTCTAATAAACCTTATTAAATGCCAATTTTCTCAGACTGTATATGGCAGCAAAAACGAGATTTTCCATTGGTTAGGCGCTAATTGCTATTGTGAATCCATTCAGGAAAGCGAATGCGCAATACATCCTATCAGGCACCATTTTAATTTGATTATAAACATTTAATTGTTGTACTTTTTATTGCAGATACACACAGTAGGTGGTACGGCAATAACATATAACACATGGAATGAAATTAAATGAATTAACAATTAAAATTCCCCCATAATTGAGTTACCGTCGACGGTTTAATATGAAATTAACGAACTTTTTGTACGTTTTGTTTCGGATTCAGTTTCAGCATTAAGCCTTAGTAGACATAATGCTGATAATTTTAATGGTTGAGACCGAAAAAAATATATTTACACTTATCATATGTTGTAGTTATTTGAAAAGAAACTGTTAGTATAGATGTTTAGTTGACACAAAATGGAATAGCAAATTACTTATGCAATAGCTTACAAGGCTATCATTAACCGACTTCAAAAAGAAGGTTTTTATTATAATTAGGTATTTTGTATTTATTTTTGCTTTAGGTCGCCCAGTGGTCGAAATTCGACACTATTTCATCAAATTGTGAACATTATTGAGGTTCGTTTGTTAAAAGTATATGTCTATTAGAAATAAACTGGAGGAAAAACCGGAGAAGAAGGTGTCAGGAATCCCCCCCCCCAAATCGTTCATGTCATATTGACAAATCTATTGAAATAAAAAAAATATATGAGAATTTCATTAAATTTAGGTATTCCAAATAATTTTGAAAAACGCGTAACCGTCCAGTTTTTGGTGGGATTGCACTTTGTTACCTAAAAGTTTTCGTCATTTGCAGTTTCAATCAAGTTCATTAAATAAAAAATACTAGTTGTCGCCCAGTGGTCGAAATTCGACCAATTGTGTCAATATCTCTGGCAGGTGAAGTACCCTGAAAATTTTATAGTGACATTCTATCTTAGGACTTAAGGGAGAACAGCCATTACACTGAACGGATCCAGATTCTAATGGGCTACCCTACATATTTATTTTTTCTAACCACCCTGTATAACTATAATTGCACTGAATTTTCTAACTTTTATATGTAAATACTCATTATAATAATTCCATCTCATTATATATTTCCACCACCCTGTACATACAACTGCTCATGGACCACGCATAATATTTTTTAACATTTTTTAACCACCCGGTAAACCATTCTGTATATGCGGCTGCCTATAAGCGACCGTATTTACTCTTTTTGTTTATGAAATTTTTAACTATCTTCTGTAACTATACTTCTACTCCGATCTATATTTCAATCATCATATATATGGGACTCATCGTGGACTACTCTATAAATGTTGCATTTCCATTTCCGCCACCCTATATATGCATCTCTGTATAATATTTTTTGCACCACCCTGTATAACTGTAATGCTATTGCGCCCTCTATTCCAAGAACCCTATAAGTTCAACCGCTAATGGGCTTTCCTATATAATTATTTTATTAGTTATAATTGTACTCCACTCTATATTTTAAACACCTTATATATGCAACTGCTTGGGTGCCACCCACGAAAAAAAAAAAAAAAGATTTCTATCATATCTGGAATCGCCCTGTGTAATTATAATATACATCGCCTTATATCTCAGTCAATTTAGAACATGAGAACACATAACTTGTTACCCATCCAAAAATCGCCTAAGCAGCAATTTTTACTTTAAAAAATATTAAATAGCGATACAATTCTTATAAGATTCTATACATCAATTTGTAGAAAATTTTTTTCAAGAGCAGTTTCAACCTCAAGTATGTTACCAAATCATCCTGTATTGAAACTCTTGTAATTTCAAAACTCAGCTGTCATAACTATTGTCACAATTTTGTTCTTTCTCGGTAATACGATTTTTCCCGAGCACTCGATTTCTAGACGCCAAAACCCCGAAATGAAATTTAGACAGTCATTGTGCAGTTTGCGAGAATTACATATAAGATATATGTAAATAAACAAAACATTATATGTATTATATTGCTAGATAAATAAGTAAAAATATATTTGCAGCATATCACATCTCATTAAAAGAACATTTAATATTTTTTGACTGATTGCTAATATTTTAGAAATGTTACAATTAATTTAAAAGATTACCTTATTTCGAATAAGACAGCAATATATTACTAATACTTATTCAATTTCCATTTGCACATGGCATAAAATAAAAAAAATATATTCAATTTGAGAGGATATGAAATCAAATGTATCAATTAGGTTATTAGATTATAACTCTCAATAGTTAGTTTACTTACGTAAAAGTTTTCATCGGGGGATTATATCAAAACATTTAAGAAATACAATGCACCACCTGTTAATTTATGTTAAATAATACCTTTATTTGTTGACAATTTTTGTAAGTTTATTGAAATTGAAATTTTGAAAATTATACATTGATAATTTTCTGATTGCATTGAGAAGGTAATTTAACCTAGCGGTTAATATAACATTGTTAAGAAATGTCAAATTGTAATTCAATCTATGGTTGGCCGTGAACTGGTCGATAAATTATCATTGCCATGATGTCAGATCTAACTATTTATCTTCAATTTCACTATTTGTATTTATATCATAGGCTTTGTAATCTTAGTTAAATTGTATGAAACTATTAGCCTTTAAAATAGAAACAATATAAATTAATAGTATATTGTTAAAATAATAAAATATTATCGGAAAAACATTGTTCAGTTGCCACGCATTTCTGATTTTAGTTGACAAACTATATATAGAAAAACTTGCGAGTACCCAAGAAATTGTCATTATCTTATAATATAAATTTTTGTGGGTGAGTTCTCAATAACATGATAATGTAGAATAACGTTCAGTACCAAACAAAATTTGTTAGTTTTGCGTATAATTTAGTTTGTATTTCTCATTCGAGTCAATACGTCTTACGATTTTCTCTCCACGCAATCTGGCGGCACTGTGGATTTTTTTTATTTGATTTTATTTAATGAATGAATCGATATTATAAATATATTTTAGCATTCTGCACTGAAGGTCGTCAATCGCCACTAAACAAAACAAAAATCAAATAAATCGGTTGAGGAGCAGAGGAGAAAATGGTACCTAACCGTTTTGTCTTTGCCTATTTTTATAGATATATGTCCAACAATCTTATAAAAACTATAATCTTTAAAACATTTTCTGTTGTTCACTGATTGAATAATGTGGTAATAAAATAGTTAAATTCACAACAAAAACTTAAAGAAAATTTAAAATGAAAGTTACCGCTACTTATCGCTTGATGCTGAACAATCAAAGATGGCCTTCACATAATTTGACAGCAGGTAACGCGTTTTCCTACTTAATAGTTTGACCGATTTCCAAGGAAAAATATGTTCAGTAAAAATATATTTCGTTGTAGAATAGATGTATGTACCTAACTTCCCAAATCAAATCAGTAAATGCATTGACTTTCTTTATATTTTAAATACACATCGTTAAAATGTCAATGACATATTTATTAGGTAAAAGTTACTTTGTTATAAAACCAGGATTTAGCAGGAATGAAACCATGTAATAATTACTAAATTGTCTATTAGATAAAAAGTATGAACACCAGACAGTAACTAACAGATTCCCTACCTAAAAGTATTTGAAGGATTCGGCCTTTAAATATATTCAAATA
The DNA here is from genome assembly GCA_034190945.1 of Octodonta nipae. Classification (NCBI taxonomy): domain Eukaryota; kingdom Metazoa; phylum Arthropoda; class Insecta; order Coleoptera; family Chrysomelidae; genus Octodonta; species Octodonta nipae. Next base: position 12,437,822 of record CM067222.1, read on the forward strand.
TGTAGTGATAATTTTTAATATAAAAAAATAAATCTCTTAAAAAATATTAACATTATATGAAATAATAAATTAATATTAAATGTAATATTTAAAACAGTAGCTAATACCTACTGAACTGAAACAATATTCAAAAATATTTGTTGATCTGTGACTGATAAATTTCATTTTGGCATTTCACAGTTAACGATTTCAGCTCGTAAGCAGATAATGAAATCGACCAACTCAAAAGTTATTATGAAGGTGTTATACCTAGTATTACATTCCAAATAACTACAAAATATAAGTACATAAGTACATATTAATAAACCTTCAACGAAAATCTTAAGATTCATTATAATTTCATTAACTTAAATCAAACACGTAGTAAGCAATGACTATTTGTGTTTTGTATGGAAATATAAGCACCTGCTGTTAATTAATGATAAATAAGTAATACTCACATTTGTTAATAACTTTCCGCAGTAAATGAAGCTGAAATCTTGAATTTTACACATTGAATTTACAACATACCTTTACCATCCTGCTGTAATAATCTTACAACAAACAATATTCTGAAATATCAAAATTCAAATCAAGGGGTACATGAAAGATAGCTGTGAGTTCAGGGCTGCTAGATCTATTTGTCTTGAATATTACAATCAATGCATTAATTCACATTTTTTGTAATCTTATTAAAACTGGAAGTTAAACATTAAAATTAATAAAATATTATCGAAAATAAATTCATCAATTGCAACATAATTCTTATTTTAGTTGACAAATAATATTTACAAAGCAATGAAAATTGCAAACTTGGGAGAGCCCAATGAATGGCCTTTATTGTGTAATATAAATTTTCATGGGTTCTATTTCAATAGCATGACGATGTAGGAACTGGTCAACATTTGGTACCTTTTAGTATAATTTAATTCGTCTTTCACATTCGAGTAAATCCATCATCCTGCTACAAAATTTACCAAAGCCGACCCTGTTTCATTTCAGTACGACAACTATCGCTGGGATATAAAAAAAGCTAGAAGGTTCGGACGGGAGAAAAACTTATCTCGATCATAACTCGACAACTGTAAAATTGGCACTGGATTATACTAGAGAATTCGACGTTGATTTTAAAAGGAGCGTATATCGTAATGTTATTGTGAATCAGCTGTTCTGTATAATTTGATGTAAATAAAGTTCTAGAAAAGTGAAAGTGAATATTAGTTTTATAATTTTAAATTGAACCCACGGACTATATTGCAATACGATTTTCTTTCGACACTGTTACTGTTATCTGTCTGGCATTGACAGTATGGACGTAACGTAAATAATGTGTTTTTTATTATATTTTATCTAATGAATGAACCAATATTATACATAAATTTTGGCATTCTGCACTGAAGGTCGTCAATTGCTACTAAACAAAATAAAAATAAAGAAAATGGTACCTAACTGTTTTGTCTTTGCCTATTTATATATGGAATCCCGAAGTGGTCACATATTTTTTTCGAGAACATAGCTTCTACCCTTTTTTTCCCGATTGGGCAAAAACTTTTTAACCGGCTGATATAAGTAACCTTTGGGGAGGCGATGGTATTAAAAAAAGAAATGACTCTGTTCGAAACCAGAGGTAGTCAAATCCACTTCCCAATGGCTGCCCCTAAAACTCTCCGAGTCATGGTAGTCGATTCCAGACCTCGTTTCTGACCACAAGGCGGTGCCCGTTACTAATTAGGGAAGGAGAGGGTCTTCGCCCTCGAGTGGGACTTCTCAAACACTTTACACAAGTAGTACGCCTGACACACTTTCCTTCGGGATCGAGCGAAAGGGAACGAGGTTGGTTGACTTGTTAAGCCTTAATAAAAGAAAAGTAAAAGAGGTAGACTTATAGGGAGTCGAACGTGTCACTCATCGGCGTGGACTTCTTAACGAACTGGAGTGTTCGTAAGATTCCAAAATGGGTAGTACGGGTGAAGAGAAGTCCATTTTGGGTTGGCCTGGCACAGGCAACGGTTAAAACTAAATTATACTCCTGAATTGGATGGCAGTCCTCGTTACTCGGTCGTACCACACATTCATCATTGTAGCGTGGGAAGGTAGACGACGTCCGTTTGAGGTGTCGGACTGGGTACCGTTCCTGGCAGGAATGATTGGTACAGGATCCGAGGCAAATCCTAACTTAGACCAGACCAGCACTCTTGAACGATTTTTTTTTGACAGGTTGAGGTGCAGACCGGTGCCATCATCTGCACATTAGGGGAATTGTCCACAGATCAGACAGAAAGAATGGTATTCGAGTTGATTCGGCCGAGTGGCGAGGTGTACGGAATACCAGGCGTTTGCTGCGACTGTGTAACCTTTAATGAGGTGGTTCGATGTAACAGTGGCTAACACTGTGGTATGTGTGTGTATGTACACTTGAACTTCGAGGATAGACTCGTCGCCTGTCGAGCGACCGAGCCAATCCCAGCGATGACCAGGATCTGTGGTTGTCGTTTGAGTTGAGGTGTCAGACCAGCTGCTTCAATCAAAGTTACTATGACTCTCTCAAGGCTTCATAAGTTGGAATCAAAGGGATTTTCTTATGAATAATATTTAAAGAAAAAGTTATCCTTCATAAAAAGATCTGCATGGTCTAAAATGTATATATACTGTTTCATTACATGCCACTTTTTGACAAAAAATATCAATTTTGCTTAAAATTGAAGTATATTTACTTTTTATAATACCTCAAATTGTCATCAAACAAAGTTTATTAGAATTGAAAGCAACATCTAATTATGGTATGTCACTAAAAATTGTATAATGAATAATAAAAAAAGATTTATTTCAAAATTTCGAAGAGGAGAGACTATTAAATGAATGTAGTTGGAATTAAATCAAAATGTCTAATATTTAACAGACCTAAAAAAGTTAAATATTCTCGAATCGTTTACAATACAGTTCATCAATCTAGTTCATCTACAGCTCATCTAAGGTCATTACATCACTAAAAATTGTAACTTAAATACAAAAAAGTAACTTAACTAAAAAGCAAAAAAAAAAATTCTGAAGTCTGTGCCAAATTAAAGTCAAAATAATTTGTGAAGTCCATTTATAAGTTGTATTTTGCAACTTTGCTGTTCAACTTGACACCGACTTCAGAAAAAGTATTTAATTGTTGCAGAAAATAAAAATTGTTTTAAGTTGAGTTAGTTTTTGAGAAAGTTTTTCAAAAATAGATAATTTGAAGTGCATTATATTAACTTTTAAAATATTGTTATAAATTTTCTCTGACTTCAATAAAAGTTTTTGCACACTTTATTCGTACCAAAATAAATCACAATACGACTTATATTTACATCAACAACAATTATTTATATCCCAACAGATGCTAATGTGTATAATTTCTAATTCCGGTATGTATTCGAATTTCGAAACACTCGTTTTTTAACATTAATTATATTTTTTTGGGGAAATACTTGTTTTTGCCGTCACTGTAAAACAAAACAATATTTTTGGTATACCGCGATCGTCAATTTTATTTACACAAGAATTAACAATATTTTTATAAGCTCTTTGCAATATTAAACGTTCAACCCCAAATTGAAATATTATGATTTCATTGGAAACATGTTCAGACTCAGATCTAAATGGTTGTATTTCTAAATACACAATTCTTATTCTGAAAAAATGAATTGGCAAAATCAATTGTTACAAGAAAATGTTCAAACAGGGCTGTGGCTTATCACTCATATTTGTCTTGTTGTTCGTCAAAGCATTTTTTGGTATTTTTAAAATGTATTTTGTAACATTTTGAATATGAGACATCCATAAGCAAATCATATAATATTAAAGACAGCTCTGAAACTATTGATTGAATGGTACTTATACAATACAATTGACGCTGTTCTATGGACGAACGGAAAAATTAGTACTGGTTGAGAAATACATAGATCCCGTATAGTAACAAGGAATGCTTGAAATATATGTAGGACAAACAAATAGGAGGATTAAAGAAAGACGATACGAGCATGAGAGTGCCACATGGAAGAAGAAAACAATATCAGTTGCCTAACACACTACCAAAATTAATAGAAGGAAAAGAAAATATTGAGAAAAATACTTAAACAGTTATAGAATCAACACTGAACTCATAATCTCATTCGTGACCTATCTTAGTTGTAGAAATATTTATTAATTTAATATCGGGTAGGAAAACAAACTGTATCTTGAAATAATTATTTCACAAGAGGAAACATTTTGCCGTCGAAAACTCAAAATCTTACTGGCCATTTTAAAACATAAGTTAGTTGCAAATAAATTATGTGCAGAGTCATCAAATATTGTTAAAAACATTAATTTGAAATCAACGTTGCTGAAGAAAGTCGCTCATTTATCGAAGAGTAGGTAACGGTATGAGCATTTTGATTGCCAAGCTGATAGGCAACATGAAAGCATTATTTTCAGTGAGTTGGAACCTATTGTCTATAATAAATGGCGATGTAGATTTAACGATATCATCTAATATTAAACTTATAACTACTTTTTACTGTCATAAAGTATTCTTAAATTAGCTACTATACCTCTTGCCATACGTCTACTGACATTCTGGTAGATTGATTGTGATTTACTGTAATTTAGGTCTAGAGAGAGGTTAATTGTAATTGCGAGTAAACAGCGGTTGAGAGAACACAGGGTTATATCTTGATTATATCATGAGTTTTTTTTACTGAATACCGAATGTTTCCTTTTGTTTCACTTCGTGTTGTGATTCAATACTTTTTCGGGAATAGCTACCAGCATTGAATAAAAAGTTTTTCAACATGTAAAAGTTTCAAAGTTTAATTTGACCTCGTTAATGATTACATTACAACGAAAAGCAAGTTTCAATAGAAATGTTGAGGTAATTATGAAATATCAGATATTTTGTTTTTACATATGTGGGAATTTGAAAAATCCAATAATAATGTTGCTTTCAACCTGGATATGGTATGAACTAAAACGATACAGGGTTGCTTTCGCAATGAGTTATAACATTTATATTGGCCAAAGCTCTAGGTCTCTATGTATACGAATAAAAGAACATAAACGTTACAAAAAGCTGTGAACATGTCTGGCCACAAAAACAATCTCAGAATATAACAGTATTGCACGAAGAGAAGTACAACACAAAACACATGTTCAAATGATATCTTAATTTTGTTAAAAGACAGCATTTGCAGACTGTTTAGAGCAATAGAATTTTTTTCTTTGCCGATGATTAAGTCTGAAATTAGATATAGTCGTTACGTATTAAATAAATAATTTCGCCAAGTGCGAGTTGGACTCGCATACTAAGGGTTCCGTAAAACCTTCAAGATTTGATATAATGTAGGTGAATCAAAGTATATCTTTTTCTAATGTTCTAGTTTCAGACAAGCAGAGAATGAGTGCTTTTTCTTATATTTACCCTAATATCTTTTAAAGGAAGCGTTCTAAATTTATAAAATATATACACTATATATACACAGATTGGAAGATAAAGGGAAAACTAGGTCAAGTTTTAAATAATAAATTATTATCTAAATCTTTTAGACAAATTATTGAAAAATAAGAATAAAATATGTTTTTCAAGATTTTACATAGTGTAGTTCCTAAAGAGGGAATAAGGCGATGTTTAATATTTTTGTAAATATCTTTTAAACAAATGATTAAAAAATATGAAAAAAATATATTTGTAATTCTCATAATGATCCTTTTATTTGATATATTACATGATGCATTTGGAAATTTTATTTTTATTTTCCATTTAATTCTATAATTTGTTCCCAAATTTAATATTGGGGTTATCTACTAATTATTCTTATACGTTTCAAGTGAGCTCTAAGGCCCTAATTATTTTCAAAATTTTAGGTAGTATGGTTTCGGAAATAAAGCAGGAAATGAGAATTTTGTATAGATTTTTCTTATAAATTTCAAGTGAGCCCCAGTACCCCTAATTATTTTCATTTTTTTATCTTTATGTTAATATCTTGTAAACAATTAATTTTAAAAACATGAAAAATATGTAATTGTGTTGCTCATAATGAGCCCTTTCATTTGATTTATTGCATGATGCATTTAAAAAGTTATGTTTTTAGTACCTGCTTTATTCTATAATTTCCCCCCAAAATTAATATTAGGGGTATCTCCTTATTTTACCTGTAACGTTCAATAAACCGGGGGAATGAGTAATTTTCTTATATTTTTGTTAATATCCTTTAAACAATTTATTTTACAAATCTGAAAAAAATACACTGAATGGAGTTGGCCGTTACTTGGTGGAAATTAAGACTCATGATGAGTAATATACAGTATTATTGAATTCTATTTTATTTAGACACACTTGTGACAATTGTTTCGTTACATTGTAGCTTCTTCTGACAATAACGTGAGTTTACCAAATGTAAAATATATATATGTAGTATTAACAGGTACAATAAATGAACTAGTTATAATGAAAAAAATGTATTAGTATTCCTCATTAATAACCTCTTTCATTTGATGTATTGCATGATGCGATAAAAAAAGATATATATTTTTTTAATTTTCCGGTTAATTCTAAAATTTGGCCCCCAAAATTAATATTAGGGATTTCTTCGTATTTTTCCAAACAAAAATTTGTAGGTCTTATAGTTTGAAGAATAAAGGGGGAATTGGTATTTTTTTATATTTTAGTTAATATCATTTATTTTAAAAATATGAAAAAAATATGTTTGTGTTTATCATAATGAGCCCTTTGATTTGATATATTACATGATGCCTTAGAAACAATTTTAATTTTATATTTAATTCATTAATTAGACCCTCAACATTAATATTAGGGGTTTCTACTTATTTTTCCGGTAAAATTCATGTGTATTTTTTTTTCAAAATTTTACGGCTTATAGTTTCGGATAGGGGAAACAGTTGATTTTTTTAGTCCTCCCCCAGAAGTACACCTCAAATCAAAATTTCTTCATTTACGATATGTACTCCTGATCGGGTCACCAAACTCTACACTGATACCAAATAACAACCTTTTTAGTCCAGTAGCTTAGGAGAAAAGGGTTATGATGAGAAAGAGGGGTTGTAAATACGGAATCTTAAGAACACTGAATCGGATAGTGAAAGTACTTAGCCGTGTCTGCTGTTCGCGATAAACTCTAAAACTACTGAACTGATTTTCATGCGGTTTTCACCAATAGATAGAGTGATTCATTGGGAAGGTTTATACATATGGGTAAATATTGTTTTGTGTAAATTTGTTTAAATATGATGATAATTGTTGAATCAACGGTGGCTGCTATTCTCATGTAACGGTGACCGTTACATGAGAGAGCACATAAGCTCAATTAGCTATATCTTATTCTTAATAATGTGATGGTTTTGGGTTCGATTTATTGGAAATATTTTGTGAGTTGGTTCCTAGACGGTTTAAATTCACACTTGGACTCGGTAGGTTGGGCTGCGATTGGGTTGTGGGAAAAATGTTTGAACTCCATAACGGTTGAGGAAATTTTGTGTGTGTGTTCTAAACGGTTGGGCCGAGTGTGATACAACATTTTGTATATGTTTGAGTTTGAGTGAGATTTAGATTTACAATTTAACCCGGTAGGTGCAGCTGCCGTCGTGTTGTAGGAAAATTTGTATGAACGGTTGGGCCGATTTTGATAAAACTTTGTGAGTGAATTTGAGTGGGTTAGATTTACAACTTGATTCGCTAGGGGTCGCTGTAATAAGGTTGTAGTAAATTGCTTTAACTCCGCCTAAACGGACCCGATTTTGATGAAATTTTTGTGTGACTCTGAATGAGTACCTGGAAGGTTTAGATTCACAATTGTACCGTGATCAGGTCCTGGGATTCTAAATTAAATACCTACCAATATTTTTTACCACGTATGAACCAGGGCGGGCCAGCTAGTGTATAAAATAGAAACCAAAAGTTAATTGCCTATAATGAGAATTGTTAGTACTATTGTGTGGTGGTACAAAAATTCGACGGATTAAATAGTCAATAAATTTGCAGAAAAAATGAAAGCTACTCAATAGTGAGATATAAATAATATCAGGGATCTATCTAGAAGATAAGGCACGCTATTGTACTCGACTAGAATGCAGTAGGTGGATTCTCTATACCAATTAACATATTTTTTTTGGTGAATTTCTTTAGCAATTAAAGACAATTATGGTACTGACATCTGTAATGTGGCATCATTGGTTCAAAAATAATTCTTGAACTGTTCTCGCCTTCTGTCTCAGCTGGCCATTGCTACTTGTCGTCCACTATTATATTCTTCTACGAGTTATCACTTACGCCCATATCGCTGAAGTTTCTGCAGCAGCCTAGAAAACAGTAGTCTATCGAATAACAAATAATTGTTAAAAACTTAAGCTTTGGATTACAATTTGAATATACTACGTTATAACTAGAATAACTATATTTTTAATATAAATCAAAACGAAACAAAAAATTGTAGAATTAACATTTTGATTAAACTGATAAAAAGTTTGGCTTGTTAGGAAAACTACTAAGTGGCTGATCCAGGAATATAATTGGGGTGGGGTTGTCCTTGTTGAGGGGGAGGACTTAACACCACCCCCACTAAAGGTCGGTATTAGCAAAATAATCACAAAAAAGTAAGGCTTGAGCTCCTTTGCCTCCCATGGATCCGACAGTGCGGCTAATGGTACACTGTACCTTTCTAGGCCAATTATTTTTTTCTTTTTTGAAATGAACTGTAACAATAAAAAGACCTCAGCCGCTCAAGTAAAAAATTATACATCTCCAATTTAGAAAAAAAAAAGAAAATATTTGATCAAATATTTGATGTAGTGTAATATATCATTTAATGAAATTTGCTTTGACATTCATGTCTTATATTTGATAAAATCTTGCATAAAAGATCTACACCAGTCAATAGAGATTTTTAAGTGGAATAAAATTCAACAGCAAACCGCATAAGCCATCACGTAAATAATAATTTATGACATAACTGACATAATGTTAACAGCAAACTCGTAGAAGTAAATTTTAAAACCCGAAAAAATATGTGGGGATCTTTTCGATTTTTGATTATAGTGTAAAAAGGAATGATCTGGTCATAATGCCGTCAATAGAAAAACTGTAGAAAATCAGAAAATCTTCATTTTGGGTGTTTATAAATTTTATTCGCAGAATTTTTCATAAAGCTAGAAAGGTGGTTGTAATGACAGCTGGAACTTTAATCTGCCTCCTAATGATAGCTCATGATGTTGAGATTAATTACTGCAGAATTGCAATTTAAATAATTTGTAGTAATATTTTGCAGAACGTATCGTATTAACTAGGAAAGTTCGATAGCGATATACAAAATATCTTTTGAAAGCTCATAAAATACACTTTACATGGCATATCTCCGATTTTTGGTATAGTGCCGTATTAACACTGCTTATAAAATTTGGCTTAAATGACGGGGAGTCTTATTTCTCCACCGATATTGACAGTCGAGGATCCAGTTAGTAGAAAAAAATAATAATATCACCAAACTGTGTACAGGTAAATACTAACTTAATAAACCAATGGAAAAATTGGCTAATGTGGACATGTAATAGTTATGTAAATAAAAACGTAATAAACTGGTAAGAAAGAAAGTAATACAATTTACTTAGATCATTTACCATCTAGATATAGCCTGTCAAGCATAAAATCGTGGCAACGCTAGAAAGAGAGGACAATAGAGACAGTAAGAGGCTATTTCACTTAGTGGGTGGAAGCAGCCAATGAACAACATTCTAAACGTATTTTATTGGAAGCAGCTCCCAACCGAGTGAAATAGCCTCTTGCCCTCTCTATTGCCCTCTCTCTCTCCTTAGTCTTACCTCTAAATTTGTGCACTGCAGGCTACCTCTAGAAAGTAAATGCTCTAAGACAATTTACCCCTCCTCAAACAAGTACTAGATCCGTCCATGTGCCTTGACAGCTATTGTCAGTGCACTGCTGGCTGGCTGTCGCATATTCGTACATTTAATGCAATATTTACTATTATTTTAAACCAATTTCTCCGTGTTATAGCGAAAATGCAAGATACACAAATTCAAGTGGAATTTATGAATTTTCAAAATATCTTTAGTATATCCCGGTCGGATAAGTATCGTTAATACGGTGGGATGTGCAAACTAGGTCTCTAAATTATTTAAATTCCAATTCTTCAAAAACTACCAATTCAATAGTATCCATAGTGAGCTCATATAAACTTAACATTATAAACTATCGCTTTAAGGATGATTAATGTTCTAGTATTAGTTACCAAAAACTTTTTTTTTCTGAGTATATTCGGTAAAAAATGATCTAATCAGGATGTATAAACGCTCGTTTAGAAGGATTTCTAATTCTCTACGACTTTCCTGTAGAGGATTGGTCCATTACTTTACAATTATATAAGCACACAACAAAAAGAAATTCCTATTTTTGTTATTTAAATCGTTCACTTCTACGAGTTAGCTGTTAAAATCTTAGTAATAATTGTTTATAAACTGTTACTGGCGTGATGGTATAAGCGAATTGCTGTTAAATTCTATGTCAAACAAAAAATGAGTTAAATACTGCTGTATAAACTGGTGTACCTATATCAGTTAGTTCCTGTATATAGACAAAAGATGTCACACAGTTCAGCGGTTAGCACAGATCAAAACCGTCAAAAGCTACACCGATGACATCGATGCCAAGTTTTCTTTTTCTATGGAGAAACATTCTCGCTACAAAAAATAATAAATAAATAAATAAAAAAAGCAAAAAACAGCAGAACTTCGTATTTTTGCGGGTTTTTATTATTTAAATAGTTTACTTCTACGAGTTTGCTGTTAAAATCTAATACTAAGCTATAAACTGTTACTGACGTGATGGTATAAGTGAATTGCTGTTGAATTTTATGCATGAAATTTAGCTATATAAACTGGTGTAATCTTTGTTAAAGATTTTTTAGAATGTAATACCAGCCTTATAAACATATGATATGTTACGAAGGTAAAGTGATCAGTTAGAATGTAAATTTTAAAGGATATTCTTTATAAGTACCTAACATAATAATTTTACAGTCAAGCCACCGCAAACACCTAATATTATAAAAGTTATTCACGTTGGATAAATATCCGCAACTTCATTGTGGCGTAAATGGCAGCCATCAAAAATATGGCACATGAGCAAACACAACGAAACATAAACATCCTCCATTCTAAGTTAAACACCCCAAGGATTAAACCATTATCCTGCTCGTGCACAAAAATCGCCCCTACGGCCAAGAAAAATAGAGCAACTCTTTATCGTTCCAACGTCGACTATGTTGGGGTGTAGCGTACGAGCATAACAAAAGAGCGCTACCGAACAATACTCCCGACAATTGACAGCCCTAAACTCATTATTGTAACAAAAGACTGTCATTGCCTGCATAAAAACCTCATTAAATTCGGTTCGTATCGTTATGAGTTAATAGCTTGTGGATGCTGTCCGTTCTCCCAAAGGAAATTTTCCATTAAATCGCATTACAAGGGTCGGGGAAAAACCGTGTCTGAAATTTGCTCCAATAAAAGCGTTCCGGTGGTATTAAAAAATCTGTGTTTATCCAGAACAGATTGAGAATTGAATAAACACAATGGTTTTTGGATTAGTCTTTATTTTTTCGTTTTATATGAAACTGCATTTTTAAAAGTAAATATTGGATTTTTCAATTATTTCAGTTGGGATTACACTTTTTAGGGATCTCTAACTAACAAATATTCATTTATAGAAAATTTCAGGTTTAAATAGCTTTTTTAAGCTAATTTTGGATTATATACTATCTCAAGTAGAGACTTGCTTAATCTAGACAGGGAGCCCACGCTATTTATATTTTTCTGATTAATAACAGGCTAAAATTTTTTGAGTGGCTTAATTTCGTCTAGGCGCCCAACTTTTTCCTCTTCGCAAAATTTTAAAAGAGCTACCAGGTGTTTGAATATGGTCAGTGATTTTTTTATTAATATCAGTGAAATTTTTAGTTAAATCTTCTAATAATCATATTATTAATACGCAAAGACGGAAACCCATTACCCCTTCTTTGGCCTTTATTTCGAAAGGATGGTAATAAAACGTATACCATTCGAAAGGTATTGTGCCGTAGATGTCCAGAATATATAAAGAATCTTTATTTATTTATTTTTAAAATAAGTAAATTAAATATAAATTATTGATAAAAACCAAGTGAGATGGCGCCCAATATGAACAACTAAAAAGGTTGCCTTCAGAAACTATTGTGTTTTGAACAAATTGAATGTGTTTTTAAGAAGTTTGCGCCTGAGAAGAATCCACATGAAAAATTTTACATAAGTACAATCAATATTTAGAGATTCTAAAGCTAATTGATAAATTTTATTTCCGATTCTGACCAAGTTGAGTATATACATTTCATCAGTCATGAATTTATCACAAATCTAATAACAATTTATTAATATTTTCCATTATTGCGTTCAAAGGCAATCTTTTAAATAAATTTTAAGATGTCATCTAAAATAGCAGTTAATCAAAAATTGTTTAATGTTTCTTTAACGAGATGTGATATATATGCTGCAGATATATTTTTACTTATTTATTTAATAATATAATACATACAATGTTTGTTTATATTATCATTTTGTCGAAATTCCATTTTGGGGTTTTAGGCATCTACAAATCGATGGCTCGGGAAAAATCGTATTACCGAGAAAGAACGAGACTGTTACAATTATGACAGCTTTGTTCAATACAAGGTGATTTAGTGACCTACTTGAGAATAAAACTGCTATGAAAAATTCTTGCAATGCAAATTAATGTGTAGGATCTTATAAAAATTTCATTACCGTTTTTCTAGCATTACATGTTTATAGCTGAACCTTTCAAGATTTTAAAATGGCAGGTTAGGCCATTTTTGGATGGGTAAAAAGTTATGTGTTTTCAAATTAATTTGAGGCACACAATAAAGTTGTCTTGAGAGTCGTTACATCTGCTTATATAAATAGACTGAGATATAAGGCGCTGTGGATTACAATTATACGGGGTGATTCCAGATCTGTTAGAAACCAAATGTTTTATTGGGCGGCCCAGTTGCACATTCAGACTGTTTAGAATTTTGACAGGAGTGCAATTATAGTTATACAGGGTGGTTAGAAAAAATAATTATATAGGGTAGCCTATTAGGGGCTGCATTTACAGGGTACTTGGAATAGAGGACGCAATAGAATGAATCATTGTTAAACAGGGTGGTGCAAAAAATATTATATACGGATACATATACAGGTATGTTGGAAATATGTGCTAGACAAGAATTATAGTACAGTGTGGTTTAAAAAATGCAACATTTTGTAGCCCATAAGCAGTTGCATATATAAGATAGAAGCAATATAGGGTGAAAGGAATTATAGTTATACAGGATGATTAGAAAAAATATTAGACAAAGAAATGATTTATAGGGCGGCCACCGTGAGTTGCATATATTTAATGATTATAAATATAGGACGTACTAAAATTATAGTTACAGAAGGTATTTAAAAAAATGTAGAAACTAAAAGAGTGTATATAGCCCATTAGTGATGGAATTTACAGGATTCATGGAATAAAGTGCGCAGTAGAATTACAATTATACAGGGTATGCAAAAAATATACAGGGACGCATATATAGGGTGGTGTAAATGTGCTGTAGTAGGGTTAAAGTTATATAGTGTGGTTTAAAAATATTAGAATAAAAATGCAACATTTCGTATTCCACAACAAGCGGTTGCATATATGGGATAGACGCATTATAGTGTGAGAGGAATTATAGTTATACAGGGTAATTACAAAAAAAGTTAGAAAAGGAAATGGTATATAGGGTAGCCCATTATGAGTTGCATATATATGATGATGGAAATATAGTTATAGAAGATAGTTTAAAAAATTTAGAAACAAAAAGAGTAAATATGGTAGCTCATAGGCGCATATATAGTTTTACCGGGTGGCACAAAAAATGTTAAAAAAATATGATGTGTGGTCCATGAGCAGTTTTATATTCAGGGTAGTTAAAATATTTTATATGAAAGGGCTCATTATGACGAAAACAAATTTTTAAATATTTTTAAAATAAATAAATTAAAAGATATTAACAAAAATATAAAAAATTTTACACATGCCCCCACCTCCGAAACCATAAGCTGAAAAATTTTGAAAAACTGGAAGTATAGCCCCTCACCTGAACTTTACTAGAAAAATATGGAGAAATCCCTAATATTCATTTTGGGGGACAAATTATAGAATTAAATGGAAAATAAAAAATTATAAATGTTTCTAACGGGTCATGTAATATATCAAATCACAGGGCTCATTATGAAGAATACAAATATATTTTTTTATTTTATTTAAAATGAATATTATAAAATATATTAAAAAATATTTTAAAAAAATTACCCATTCTCCCCGTTATTCCCCAAACTCTAAGACCTCATTTTTTTGTTTATAGGAAAAATATGAAAAAATCCCTAATTCTATTATTTGGCCCCCAAATATTAGAATTAAACGGAAAATAAATTATTAGAAAACCCCCATAGTAATTTTAGGGACAAATTATACAATTAAAGGGAAAATAAAGATTCAATTTTCAAACGCATCATGTAATATATCAGATAAAAGGCTCATTATCTGAATTACAAATATCAAATATCATATTTTTAAATCATTTGTATAATAGATATTAACAAAAATATTAAACATCGACTTAATTCCCACGTTAGAAACTACACTATTTAAATTTTGAAAAATATATTTTATTTATATTTTTAAATAATTTGAATAACAGATTTAATAATTTATAATTTAAACTTTGACCTATTTTGCCCTTTTTCTTCCAATCTACAGAACCTCAAAAGTCAGACAGTAGATTATAAAAGGCATTTCTGAACGTTTATTAGTAAAATAAAATCTAATGTTACTTTTTGGGGGCCAAATTAGAAAATTAAATACATATGTATTGTGATAAAAATCAAGCGAATCCTAAAGCAGATGAAATAAAAAGTCTATGTCTAGAAAATCGAAAGTGTATATTTTTTATAAATTTAAAACGCTCTCTTTAAAAGATATAAGGGTAAATATGAGAAAATGTACTCACTCCCTGCTTGTCTGAAACTGGAATATTCGAATCTTGAAGGTGGTACGGAACCCTAAGTATGCGAGTCCAACTCGCACTTGACCAAATTATTTTATATTTAACATAATTTTAAGTTACTGTGTAAAGCAGCATGTAATCCCACATTCGTGGAAAATAAAGAATTGTGAAGTTTTTAAATTTTGTTCTTGAAATTAAAGCACACTGTAATTTCATTGAATTTAATTCAGATTAAGATTTATATCAACTATTTGGGGTGATATTAAGTGTTAACTATTTCTTGCTGTTTGGATTTTCACGAAATATATTTTATGGGCGCACCCAAATCTTAATTCAAAATTTCGTATAAACTAGTTATTATATGACTTCAAATATTCAAACAAAATGCTACCAATAAAGAAACCAATTTATATAATATCGTTGAATTAAGATCGACTTTAAAATGAGCAGATAAGAAAGTTTGAACTTTCTTTTGTTCGGCCTTAATTAAAATTCTTTCCACCTTCCGCCGACCTAATTCTACTGCAAATTTTCCACAAATCTCTCGGTTATAAAACAGACACGAAGAGCTATGATTTTATTGTCCGTCCACGGGGAACAATACAGTC
This sequence comes from Octodonta nipae, assembly GCA_034190945.1. Classification (NCBI taxonomy): domain Eukaryota; kingdom Metazoa; phylum Arthropoda; class Insecta; order Coleoptera; family Chrysomelidae; genus Octodonta; species Octodonta nipae. Next base: position 12,453,510 of record CM067222.1, read on the forward strand.
AGCAGTTGAACATCGCAAAGTACGCTTTCAGCTTTTTAAAATGGTCCCCTTAGTCCCAAATGACGATCGATCTGGCGCTAAATCTGCGAAATTGCAGTGGGCTTTGGAGATTACTTCCTCGACTTCGTGGTTTATGTGGTGATGTAACGTTACAAATTTGGTCGGTTTTCTTGAATACAAATCATCGGTTTTGTAAAACAGATAAGGTTAAAATAAAAATTTTCTCTGTGGAATACTCTTGTAAGAAATATCTGAGTCTGTTCTTTTTATATAATTGGGTTTATGTTTGGAATTGCTAAACATTTCAAATGTTTTACAGCGAAGGAAAACACAAAAAGTGGTTTATGTTTAATATTTTTTCGAGAGCCATAATGCTTATGCGTTGATTTTTAATAAATTTAAGCCTAATTTAGGTTACGCTAGTATTTTAGTCGAGTGATTAGTTTTTCGTAGCAATAGTAATCACTATTGTCCCAAAATCATTCGCATAACAGTCGAGGTTGAAGAGGTCAGAAAGACAACAGAGATAGTCTAAGAGGCTAAACGGCATTGAAGCTCAACAGGACAAGAGAAAATTGTACAATAATGGAATCGACTTATTTAATTGAAATATCTCAAAAACGATTCATGTGGTTTATCTCAAACAGTATAAAATACTCCAAAATCACGAGTTTCCAGCGAAAATTGAATGGAATGGTGTAGTGTCCATTTCTGCAAACACCAAATCCAGTCTAGTGAAGCAAAGTCAAGAAAGGCTAATGCTCCGTAATGACAGAAAAAGTACTTGGAATCGAGTGAAATATTGAAAAAGAGCCCACGTTCAAGTTTGTGCTGTAAAAGTGTAAAGTGTTAATGCTGTCAAGATTCCGTTTGAAAAAAAAGGTATATATGTGAAGTATCTTAAATATCCTCGAAGTTTCCTTGGACTGCCATCGTCTTAAAGTTTCACAAAGTTTCAATAGCTTTGTATCTGCTATCGTCCTCAGGTGAATGACAGGAAATTCAGATTATCCGTAGTATTTATACCCTATATCTGGCCCAATCAGCGTACTCGTACCTGCCGGTTGGTTGTCGGTGATGCGTAGCGGCAGAGGCCGAAGAAGAGCTCCCCAAATGTTTTTAATTTGGATGTTGTGCTAGCTAATTATGCTTTCGTTGGAGATTATACATGCTGTCTCTTTTGTACCAGAGCTTTTCTTTGTGAATTACCCTGGCCTGGTCCCTGTTGATATTATGGTCCATGCGTGATTAGCTAGCCCAGATTTCGTTACCTTGAGTAGCTATGCGGTGTTCCTTAACCCTGGTGTCCAGCGGTCGCTTTGTCTCTCCAATGTAAAGACTGCCACATTCACAAGGTATGCTGTATATACAGTTATTTGGTATTGCTGGTGCGTCCGGCTTTGTTCTTGTAATCATACTTCTCAAGGTGTTGTTGCTTTTGAAGATCATTCTAATTCCATAGCTGTGTGCCTTCGTCTAAGTTTCTCCGACAAGCCTTTAGTATACGATAATAATAGAATTGCTACCGTGGTGTCCTCTTCCTGCTTAGGTGGTTTGTCCAGTTCTTCAAACGCCTTGGTAATGATGGTTTCCGGATATCCATTCGCCAAAAGGTCTTCTCTAAGTTTCACTTGTTCTTCTTTAAGGGCTTCTGATGTGCTGCAGATATTTTTGGCTCTCTGAATTAGAGTTTTGATGATGTCAGTTTTCGTTGCTGATGGGTGGTTGGAATTGTAGTGAAGGTATAATCCTGTATGCTTACCTTTCCTGCAGACTGTTGTTTGGATTCCGTCTACAGGCATGACCGGTTAAGGGTATAAATACTACCGATAATCTGAATTTCCTATCATTCACCTGATGACGATACAAAGCTATTGAAACGTTGTGAGATCAACCACTTAAAGATGGAAGTTCAAGGAAACTTCGAGGAACGAGTTACCTTGTCTACCAGTTTCAGACATATATCTTAAATATATTGTTAAACACTTTTCTTGATATAACTGCTGTTGATAAAGAAGACCTAGATCCTGATATCTCTAAATATATTAATAAGGATTTTTAGTACACTAACTTAAAAACCAAAATGTTGATACTCAGTATCTTTATCTATCTTTAATCTGTATTCTCTCTTACCCAACAGGACAAAACTCCCATTTATAGGGCTACATTAAAAAAGTACAGAGGTGAAAAAAGTAACTTGAACACAATATTTAAAACTAGATAATTACCTAGCTGTAAGATAAATAATGTTAGAATCGTTCTCTTAGACAGGCTATTATGGGATTTAGAGCTCTATCATTATATTATTAGCCTTTTTACAAGATCTTGGAACATCAAAGTTAAGTTTGCTAAGTAAATCAGGTCAGTTTATTTTATTATAAATAAGATCGTATAAGAATTTTACTGATAAAAATGCTCATCTAAGTTCTTAGCTGTCGACATTAAATAATCTTAATAAAGTGACCTGATCATAACCTCTTTTAGGATGCGTATTATAAATATTAAAAAATAGAAATTTAAAAAATTTTCGCTGAACATTCTGCAATGTATAAATATGAACATTATAAAAAGATGTCCATATTAACGAGCAATATTCTAACATACATCTTACATGAGCAAAGAATAGTGTTTTCAAAGCTATTATGTTATTAAAGGCTTTACAATTACGAATGATGAAACCCAATAATTTCAGAGCTTCCTTTGATTTGTCATTTATGTGGTTTTCAAAGGTTAGTTTTGAGTCAAATGTGACTACTAAATCCTTAACAGAACACTGTCGACAGAGCGGTAAGTCATCTATTATATAACAGTAATTAACAGTGGTCTTTTTCTGCGTCAATGACATGATTTTATATTTTTTTGCATTTAGGTGTAAATTATTGATTGAGCACCACTGAGACACTTGGTGTACATTTGACAGAAGTTTTTGACAATTAGTTGAATTGTATATTATATTATATAATTTTAAATCATCAGCGTACAGCACGCGTTTATGGTCCAATAAGCTGGATAGGTCATTAATGAATATTACAAAAAGTAACGGCCCAAGATTGGACCCTTGTGGACCACCAGATGTTGCGATGATATTTGATGAAGTGTGATTGTTACAGAACACAAACTGTTGTCTTTGATGCAAATATAACTGAAAGAAGCCAATCATAATCTCCGAAAAGCCATTAGCACCAAGTTTTTTCAATAAGATACGATGGTCCACCTGGTCAAACGCCTTTGAAAAATCTGTATCTATAACATCAACCTACGCTTGAGAATTAATTGCTTCAGAGACATGTGAAAACTGTTAAATTTGTTAGCGTAAATTTGATACGAACAAAACCATGTTTATATGGGGAAATAACGGATTTGACTTTTGCAAAATTGTACAGCATATATATTGGTCGGTAATCAGTGATTTCAGTGATATCTATTTTCTTGAATTGGACATATGTTTGCATTTATTCATTTTTCCGGAAATGTTAATGTTTTCAAAGATAAATTATACAATATTGTGAGAGGATGAGCCAACACATATGCACAATATTTAACTAGAAAGGATGGAATTAACTCTGGCCCCGATGTAACCTTATCTTTTAATTGTCTTCTAAATGTTATTTGTGGCATGTTCTTGATTTTTTTATGTTTTCTTGAGAATAACATCATAATTGAAATAAAAAGTTGTATATTGAAAGAAAATACCAAAGGTTTCAAAGTCGATTCTGACTTCGTTGTCAATGGCTTTAAAATATGCATTGAAAATGTAAATTGCAAATTGAAAGTTTGATTTTTGACATTTAAGTTGATATAAGAAAAATTTTTGTTGTTTTTAAATATACAGGTAGCACAAAAAATTATAAAGATCATGTGTTAAGTTAAACAGCTTTCAAGTTGAAAGAATATGATAGAGTTGTCATTAAAATTTATAAGTGGCATTCCTAGATACGATTTTGTTATAAGATAGATCATTCGTCAAAAATGCTATCAAAGAATTCTGCTATTTCAGTGATCCCATTAACGGCTTAAGGGAAAACCTAGGAAAAACCTTATGAACTATCCCGATACTGGGTTGTTCAAAAGAAGATGACCATTAATAATTTCTTCCTTAATTGTCGGTAACCAGATACGATTGAATTCTAAAGTAAGGCAGATTCTTTTATTTTTTGTTTTGTGTTATGTTGTTCTTTATAGTATAGTCAAATTGTATTTTATGGCCTCGGTCCCATGCATGTCTATGTAATTCTTGTGTTCATTTATTCGTACGTTTAATGGTCTCGATGTTTCTACAATATAAAATTTATTACATTCGCAAGGAATCTTGTATATGCAGTTTTTTGAACATCCCAGTATCGGCGTAGTTCATAAGGTTTTTCCTTATAACGTTAATGGAATCACTGAAACAGCAGAATTCTTTGATCGCATTTTTGGCGAACGCGCTATCTTATAAGTCGTACCTAAGAAAGCCACTTGTAAATTCTAAAGACAACTCTTTCAAATTCTTCCAACTTGAAAGCTGTATAACTTAATACATGATCTTTATAATTTTTTGTGCTACCTGTATATTTAAAAACAACAAAAATTTTTCTTATGTCAACTTAAATGTCATAAATCAAACTTTCAATTTGCAGTTTACATTTTCACTACATATTTTAAAGCCATTGACAACGATGACAGAATCGACATTGAAACGTTTGTTACTTTCTTTCAATATACAGCTTTTTATTTCAATTGTGGTGTTATTCCCAAGAAAACAAAAAAACTTTATCTTTTATTTTTTAATAGCATGTAACACTTCAGGTTCTGTCGAATTATGAATATGTATTACGTTATTGTAGCTATTGAATTTATATTCGTAGTTTAAGCTATTGTTGATTTCAAAAAATTAGCAAATGCATTGATTATTTACTCGGGATTTGTATAATCTTTACCATTCTGATACATTTTACCGGAAATTCAAGATTCTTTAGATCAGGCGGGTACCATATAGGAAACTTTCTCTTAAAATATTTATATTTAGGAACATAGATGTCAAATAGTGAATACAGATTTTATAAAAAATAACTAACGCTTAGTTTGCATTATTGTATTGTTTTAGAAAAGAACAGTTTACTCTTATTTACTAATGATAATGATACAGTCCTATGTAATTAGCTTTCTTAAAATTATACATTTCACCCTCACAACCAGAAGCTAAATTAGCTTGTTTAACAGTCAAGTTTACATTTATGAACAAAGCAGGATGATACACATAACCTCTTCTAATAGCGGTACATCATCTTTCAAAACTGAACAATCAATATTAGCTAAGATCAGATCAAGATATCGATTATTTACGTTCATGACAGTATTAAATTGATCTAAACTATTCTAAATTATAAAAAGCTTAAAATTCACTTATTGCTAAAACTTTAGACTCCAGACTATTGTTATTACTTATGTTAATATAATTTGGTATCGGGATAATTAAGTTAGATAAGTCTCTTCTGAATAAACTTGTAATAATTATTCTGAGAATTTGAAGACGCGTGATGTAAGACCGACATCTAGGATTTTCGAGAGAATCAGCACCCAGAGGTTCCGAATCTGGAGCCGTTCCGTGTAACTGCTGTTCTCCCTTAACTCCTAGGACAGAATGTCACGATAAAATTTTCAGGTTACTTCACCTGTCAGAGATATTGAATACTCTCTTCGAGGTGTCATCCCTTTGTACGCAAGACAATATATATTATATATAATATACATTGTTTCTGGTCAGGGAATCTTCATCAGTTGCGCTTCCCACAATTGAATATCCTCTCGAACACTTCTTTATGTATTTAAAACATTTCGTTAAATTTCAAGACGCGAGAGGTAAGACCGATATCTAGGATTTTCGAGAGAATCAGCACACAGAGGTTCCGAGTCTGGAGCCGTTCCGTGTAATTGCTGTTCTCCCTTAACTCCTAGGACAGAATGACACGATAAAATTTTCAGGTTACTTCACCTGTCAGAGATATTGAATAGTCTCTTCGAGGTGTTCTTCCTTTGTACAAAGTGTTCGAGAAGACATTCAATTGTGGGAAGCGCATTGATGAAGGTTCCCTGACCAGAAACAATGTATATTATATATAATATATATTGTCTTGCGTACAAAAGAATGACACCTCGAAGAGAGTATTTAATATCTCTGACAGGTGAAGTAACCTGAAAATTTTATCGTGACATTCTGTCCTAGGAGTTAAGGGAGAACAGCAATTACACGGAACGGCTCCAGAGTCGGAACCTCTGTGTGCTAATTCTCTCAAAAATCCTAGATGTTCTTACATCTCGCGTCTTCAAATTTAACGAAACGTTTCAAATACATAAAGAAGTGTTCGAGAGGACATTCAATTGTGGGAAGCGCAACTGATGAAGGTTCCCTGACCAGAAACAATGTATATTATACATAATATATAATATATATTGTCTTGCGTACAAAGGAATGACACCTCGAAGAGGGATTATTCTGAGAATCTCAAAAATATTAACTAAACTAGTTGTTTGAGTAATTTTTTTTAACTTTAATGAAAAGTTGAGCAAAGTAAAGCTTCCTATACAAATCACTATAATTGTTCTTAGAACATTGTGTCAAGAAAGTATGAATGTAACGTTTGGCAACCCTCCCGTATCATACAGGTCGTTAAACATTCTAGAAATTTATTTGTGACCGTGTAATCTAATATAGACAGAATTGATGATGACAGTGCCAATTCTGAACTAATAGCACCTATTTTTCTGTATTCTTTGACACTATACAATAAAGAGCAATGACAGTTCCACATACATTGTGGCCTGACACAACGACAATAGCGTGATAATTTTGTATAGGGCTGTGAATAGCTTGAACTATATTTTAATAGAGCTCTAACATTCCCGGCTTTCTAAAGAGTGCAAATTGAAATACGTAAATGTGTTTTAATAGTTTGTAACTGTTACCACATACATATACCTAAGTGGCTTACCTGTACACGATGTTGACACCGTACAATATGTCGTGATATATTATTGTATAGAGGCTGTGAATAGCTATAGAACTATCATTTTGACACCTAGAGCTCTAACAATATCCCGGCTTTCTTAAAATGAGTGCAAATATTGAAATTTAGCTTAATGTTTTTATTAAATGACGTGTTTATAATAGTTATAGTATTTACTCGTTAGCTCCTCGCATTTTGGGATGCAGGTAACCTTCCCCTATTTTTCTTCCACTATGTTTTGAAACGTCAACTGATGGAACAACGGTGTTAGGATTCTTTCTTCTTTTTTTACACTCTGCATTCCATACCGGCCTCTTTTAGCAGTGGATTTTCCAAATTTATAGTAATTTTCAATGAACATTTTAAATGCAATTAAATGGTTAACTTCATATTAGCTTTAGGGATGTACAATATTTGATATTGTAATAATTTCTGGACATGTGATCGATGTTCGAGCAGTGGTTTCGGGTTGTTGTCCAGAACATGTAGACAATAAATTTACGATTTTATTGTCTTTTCGGTATGTCGAATAATGTAAAATCCGACTGTCATAATAATTATAAGCGGCAAAGAAGTGAAGTAATTATATATATTTTATCGTTTATTATAATTGTGCTCGAACTATTTGAGCTTGTCTGGTTATTGTTTATTGTCCTTAAACTTTCCATAAGCATGACAATCCACATTTGAATCCCATTTGTGAGCCAATATACTGCTTTAGATGAATCGAACAAAACTGACATGAGAATAGGTTGAGATGGAGAGTTGATCAGCAAACTTGCGTCTCATTGTCATTGAAATGTAGATTCGCACGCAGTTTTTCAAAACTGTTTAGTGACTTTGTCTCTTTTACAAAGTCGTTTCCAGTTCAGCCCAGTAGTCTCTATATTTATAGGAAATTTAAAAATTATACCCAGGAATTTTAGGTCTTCTTTTATACATGTTCTGGTTTACTAGGATACTGGCATATCCATTAAAATATTTTAACCATAAATAGTTATATACTATTGTATATAGATGTAGATTGTAAGTTTAACATTACATCTTCATCAATCGCATTAATAGACACCTAAGGCAAAGCACTTTTGTGTCTGTGTCACTTAAGAAAAATAAAGTATCACGACAAGTAATCAACAATACAAGTCAACTAAAATATACAATATGACACACGTGTGCACAGTCGCAAATTTTTTACCAGAAAATTAAATATCGGTATTTTTTTTGTGAATACATAGTAATGCAGTGTTAGGAATGCAGTTTCAAGAGCACATCCCGACAAAAGACTATGCGATTAATTTTTTAGAGCGGCATAGTTCTTTGTCACGAATTCTTTAAGTTTCCTATTAAACGAATGTTTGTTACAGCAATTTTTGACGTCCAATGGTAAGGTGTTATACATTTCTATACCAATATAAAAAATACTTTTCTGCCCTATAGTTTTATTGTATCGATCGTATTTATATAATTGTTGGTCATTTCTTCTTGTTTGGTATAAGTGATTTATTTTCGGTAAGTTATTTGAATAGTGTATACGTTTAATAGCTGCATGCATGTAAAGTCCTTTTACATCCAAAATCTTTTCATCAATGAATATGTTTCTAATTTGTTGTTGCCTCTGCATTTTGTATATGATCCTAATTATATAATTTTGGCAGACCTGTACTTTATCTAATGAATTTTTATAAGCAGATCCCCAAGAGCTTACTCCGTAACTAAGTATAGATTCGAGAAGACTTCTGTAGAAAATTAATAACACATTTTTATTCAAGATATTTCGCAGGATGTAAAATCTATAATTATTGATATTTTTAAACATCGCTGTTCTGAAATCTTAATTTCACTTTCAATTAAGATCCGTTTATATAAATGCATAGGCCTAAAATACATAATAATAATAATATATTAAAGAATGCAATGCAACTCCTTTGCGACGCAACCACGACCGAATTCAAATTGATTGCAAACCAGTCGAATTCCAATCGCTTCTTTACAGATATCCCAATATACTTACACTGCCATAGTCAAGGTCGAGAATAACTTCGTTGCGTAGCCATACTAAGCATCGCATTGCCGTGGAAAAATCCTAAACCTTAGTTCTTGAAAAAAAAACGTTTAAACCCACATTTGACGAGCTACGCAACTGCAAGTTATGCCATTCTATGACATCTTCGATCTGTGAGGACTATTATACTAGACTGCATCCCATGGGAGGTCAAGTTTTAAAAATGGTCAAGGATATATTTGAACGTAAAATTTTCCGATCTTGTCAGCCATTTCCAGAGATCAGAAATATGTTAGAGAAAAAGTCCCATTATCGAAAAAACATCGACTTGACTCTTGACATATGACCTTAAAGGTCAAGGTCAAATTCAAGGTCACAATTCAATAGCCAGGGACGAATCCTATATGTTTTGTTTGAAACATTTTTCTTTAAAATGCGTTCCTGCCGCGATAAAATGCCGTTCCGGGACTTTTGGGACACCCGTATAATAAAAGTCTTATCAAACAGGAGTAATAAGAATTATAAAATCCATCTAATGATGCCACATCACTAAAAAATGTATAATAAATCTTCATGTCACTTTTGCAAATTATGTACTAAGTAAAATAAGAATATAAATTTTGTTTAAGTTAAGTTATTTATAATAATTACTCAAATTGTTATCAGACAAAGTTAATTAGAATTAAAAACTACGTCTTATTATACTATATCGATTAAAACTGTATAATGATTTATTATAAGATTCCGCGGAGAGGAGACTTTTAAATGAATGTCAGTATAATTAACAGACCTAAAGAATGATCATATTCAGATCGTCTACAATATTGTGGATCCAGCTAAGTTAAAATCATATAAACATTTTTCTTAATACATATACATATGTATATATAGATATAGAAAACAAGTTATTCTATTTAACAAACGAGTTTGGTCAAACCAATAAATGATGCCTAAAAATAAAATAACTTATTTTAGGCAATATAGAAAATGGTACCTAATTGGATTTGAAAACTGCATCCAATTAAGCCATTGCATCACTAAAAATTGTAAAATAAATACATAAAAAAAAAACAAAACCGACTTCAAAAAAATAAGTCGGTGCCAGTTTGAATAACTTATAAATGCATTGAAAACGAAGTCTGATTTAGACCTTGAACCGTTTGGGCTTTTGAAATATATAGACTTTCAAGTTTATTATTCCCAAAGAACTCAGAAAAAATAAAAACCAGATATGCCACAATTATCATTCAGAAAACAATTATAAATGCACTTTCCAAAATGTTGGCACTTTAGCTTGGCACCGACTTCAGTTTTTGTTTTCTTAAAAATGTATTTATGTTGCCTTATTTGAGGTAAGTTATAAAAGTGGCAGTGAGTCCGTCGATTAATGACAGTAGATGGATGTTTCCACATTATTCACTATTTTAAGAGCGTTAAATTTTTTAAGTGTTTGTATAAATTCATGTCTACTTATTGTTTTATGAAAGAAGAGATTTTAGTAAAGATAAGTTAAAAACATAAGTACTTATGTTAATTTGGAAGATCATTGTTTTGCTATCTATATTACGACGTAAATCATTTATTTGTTTTATCCCCAAAAATTATGTCCCATTTTGTCTTTGAACATTCACAACGAAACAATTTGCAAATGTATCAATCAATCAGTCCATAAATTCAATTTCTAAATCACAAAGCCAATTATCCTGTCAAAAAATCAAATAATACACTGCATCATTGCTCTCTCTCTCCAATACAAATTACAACCGTAGCAATGGATGTTGCTGCTCAAATGAATTTATTATTCACAAACGATTAATTTCTGACCATACAATATACAGTATAATGGCTGTGCATTATCTGCTCTATTATACAGTAAGGACTGCATTGTGTCACTAAGTTGCCTATAATTGTTAACAACAGATGACTCTTCACGGTTGGCTGACCCTGGTCGACCGTACATCACGACACTGTTACCAACATGTAATGTCAGTAGGACAATATGGTGAATTTCACTATTAGGGTAGCATGAGCCCGGAATTTTTTTGTTGAGACGATGTCAGCCACTGCTTAGAACAATTTAATGAAGTTCTATGTCAGGGGCGTGTATATGAAAATCGTATTAACTCCTATGTAAGTTATTTTAGATTTTCTGCTTTTAAACGTTAGGCAAATATTTGCTGCATTATTTAAAATTACTGGAGTAAATTCGTTTGTTTTCTGAATTATGTTCTGGCACCTATAATTTACACCCATAGATTTGTTAAGAGTACTCATAGTACACTTGAACACTAGTCAATAGAGATTTTTAGGTTACATAAACTTCAACAGCAAACCGCATAAGCCATCACGTAAATAATAGTTTATAAGTTATAACTGACATACTTTATAACAGCAAACTCATAGAAGTAAATTATTTGAACCTTGAAAACCCCAAAATATTTTCGTTTTTTGCTTTTAGTGTAAAAAATAATGATGTGTTTATAATGAACTCAATAGAAAAATGAAGAGAATCAGAAAATCTTCAAATTGAATGTTTATCTATGTTGATCGCTGCATTTTTCATTAAAAAAAGTTGGAAAAACCGATGTAAAGGAAGTGATTTAAAAAAAATCAATACTTGGTTGCAAGAACAGCTGGAACCTTAATCTGCCTTCTAGTGATAGCTTATGACGTTAAGATTAATAATGTTGAAGATCGATATTGTACTTTAAGTAGATCTTGTAGAATTGCAATATAAATAATTAGTAGAAATATTTTGCAGGATGTATCGTATTAACCACGATAGTTGGATTTTTGTCATAGTGCTTTTGAAATTTGTCTTAAACGATGGACATGGATGTTTTGACAGTGGCGGATCCAGTCAGTGGAAAAAGTAATTTAATTAATAACAGTAAACTGTATACAATACTTCCCTGTATCTATCCCTAACGGTTTTCTAGTTATTATTATTTTCTACAGAGTGAGTTTTTTTTGATGATCAGTATGGGGATCTCGTATACTAGCGGAGATAGAGAAATGGTTAAATTGGGAAAAATTTGCAGTTTTACTGGCCCAATTTAATGACACTTTCGATTTTTGTAAAAAGTCATGGCTTAATAGATATTTTGAAAAAATGAAATTCTGTCGATTTAGTCAAATCCCTTTAGCTCCTTTCTTTTTGATTTTATAAAAAAGGGTAAATATCAAAATTGAAGGGAATTGTATCCCGAATATGATTGTCATGTCCTCGTTTGCGTGACAGCTCTCGTTTTCGAGATATGACACAAACTTATCTTTTTTTGAAAAGAAACCATAGTTGGCTATAACCTCAAAAAATCGGACATTTTTAGAGCTTTTCAACAATATAATACTAGATATAGTTATTCATAAAAATAACGGAGTTATGGATGCTTTTCTCTCTTATTTTCATTTCTAACGTAGTTAGCCATGAAATAGATTGATTTATTAATAACTATTCCAAAAAACTAAATAAGTAGGTACTTGCTAAAAACTTAAACCTTTAATGGAAACTGTCGATTGTCATGGCACATGTCTCTAAACCATCTACAAAACAAAATACGTCGATGTTTGTCACCAGCATGCAAAGTTTGAGAAACTGAAAGTTTGTTCGGGTGGAACTTGTGCGCTTTCAGTACCTTAACTACAGTTCGTTGAGATGTGCCAGCCTCTGCCGCAATCTCACGAGTTGATTTAGGTGGATTTTAATTTACCATTGCCAAAACATTTATTTGTGCTGCTTCGTTAATTTGATTACGTTCCTTTGGTGGTTTAATAAAGGATCCATATCTGCGTAAGCTATCGTAAAGCCTCTTAAATGTACATAGAGCAGGTTGACGACGATTAAAATATCTATGAAAGTAGTCCTCAGCTGGACGAACTGAATTTTTATGGCATATGATATAACATTCTACCATATTCAGTTTTTCTTCGTTAGAATATTCCATTTTATTATAAAAACTTGTCAATATCGATAGTCAGTTCAGCACTACTAATTGAATTACTCTCAAATGAGGAAACATCAAAGTGAAAACAATCTTTTTCATGGGTAACTACGTTAAAAGTGAAAATAATAACTCCGTTATTTTTATGAATAACTTTATCGAGTATTATATCATTGAAAAGCTGTAAAAATGTCCGATTTTTAAAAGTCATAGCCAACTATGGTTTCCATTCAAAAAAAGATATGTTTGTTTCATATCTCGAAAACGAGAGCTCTCACGCAAACGAGGTCGTGACAATACAATTCGGGATACAATTTCCTTCAATTTTGATATTTACACTTTTTTTATAAAATCAAAAACAAAGGAGCTAGAGGGATTTGACTAAATCGACAGAATTTCGTTTTTTCAAAATATCTAGTAAGCCATGACTTTTTACAAAAATCCGAAAGTGTCATTAAATTAGGCCAGTAAAACTGAAAATCTTTCCCAATTTAACCATTGCTCTATCTCCGCTGGTTTCCGAGATCCCCATACTAATCATCAAAAAAACTCACCCTGTATATTTTTTTGTTCAAAACATCCCTCCAATTAAATGTTTGTTACTCATAGAAACTTAAAATTTTAAACGTAGCTTACTACGGTCCTATGTATTAGTCTCAAAGAAAAAAGTTTGTCCTGCGTTATCCAGTGTGTCTTAAAATTCGTGAATTTATTGCTAGATACAAAAATGTTTAAAACTGATTTTTTTACATGGAACACCCTGTATATTATCAACTAACCTGAAAGGCAATTAAAAAAGTTTGTGTAAGAATTGGATTATTTTGGGATATTTAATTTATCTAGATAGCATTAAAATGTATTATCGAGAAATATCATTAGTAAAATTTTAATAATTAGTTCGATACATTTACGCGTTTTGGAAGAAAAGTGACTCAACGATTGAAATGGAAGGAAATAACTATTCATATGAAATTATTCATGGAGAATGTCGAAAACTTACAGCAAGAACATGCTGAAAGTTCAATGATATGTGTCCTGATCTATAACCAATGAACTACAGACAGTTCGTAATATTGCAAAATAATTTCATTAATTATGGGTCAAAACTGAAATCTGAATGACGATTACCGAAGCCTGTAACTTCTGACAACGACATTATAAACGTTCTAGCTTATTTTAAGCGTATCCCCAAGCGTCTATAAGAAGTGCAGAAAATAATTTAGGTTTAGCTCGTAACTCTCTTCAAAGGATACACATATTTCTAAGGTCATTGTTGAATGAGTTTTTAGAAAATCTGCCCTTACATATCGTACCAGTTCGTTGTAACTGGATGGAGCACCGACCCATTGGGGCAGTAACTTCAAAGTTGTTTGAAATGTTCGACGATCGTTGGTATAGACGTTTAGGCCCTGGGATTGGCCTGCTAGATCATCTGATCTCACGCCATTTGATATTTACATGTGGGGTGAATTGAAAAAAAGTATTTAGTACACAAGTACTGAGCAAACAAGACCTCCCCCAACGAGTGACCAAATGCATTGAAGAACTAGTGGCAGTGAAATAAGGAGGGCTACATCTGAATCTACGGGTATAAGGATTCTAAAATGTTTGGAAGTCGAAGATAGTCATTTTGAACATTTAATAAAATAATCTTTTGTTTTTGTATAATATGCTTTTGTTTTGTATTGTAATTTGTTGATTTTATTATATTTATTTTATTTGATGTACTGAAGTTGGTTTGTTTTCAGTTCTTACCCGTAATTTTTTAAATTATTTTACAATCTTACAAAGTTTCTCATGTTCATAGCTTATAGATCGAGGTATATTTCATTGAACTCTCTGCAATTTTGCTACATTGTCCATGTATCAGAAAAAGATTAAGCAATACTTCCATTCAACAGTTATTTCCCTCCAATTTAATCGTTTTCGAGTCACTTTCCTCACGAAACGCGCAAATGTATTGAACAAATAAATTGTCAAAATTTTACTAATTTACATTTCTCGTCAAGACATTTTAACCCTATCTAGAGAAATCTCCTCAAAATAATCCAATTCTTACACAAACTGGATTATTTTCCGAAACCTTAGTATTTAGATTCGAAAGGGATTTTGATTGCCTTTCAGGTTAGTTGATAATATACAGGGTATATTATTAAAAAATTCACTTTTAATATTTTTGGATCTAACAATAAAATCATGAATTTTAAGATACCCTGTATAACGCAGAACAGACTTCTCTCTTCCTGACTAATACATAGAACCTTGGTAAGTTAAATGCTAAGTTTCAAGTTTCTATGAATTCAAATACAGCTCTAACAAACATTTAATTGGAGTAATGTTTTGAACAAAATAATATAAAAAAATGAATAACTAGAAAACCGTTAGGGATCGGTATAGGGAAGGATTAAGAAAAGATAATCAGAAAGTAACTATATGATTCCAAAAATGCTATCATATATAGGTTGTCCCATTTGAAATATCAAAAATGTTACTACTTTTTGGTACCAGCGGCAACATAGCATGGTTGAAAATATTTAAATCGCTAGATTTGGTGCAATTACATAGGTAACCTTGTATATTGATGTGGAGGTTAGCATTTTATATTTTTAGCGTCATATCTTTCACACTAATTGAAATTTAGAGAAACTCAATGGCTATAATTCTGTTGTAAACATTAGCATACAGATGTGCACTTTTCAAAACAATGAAATCATTATAATAAAATTACCTTTTCCAATTTTATAACACAATCTCAAGTATTATTTTAACTATTGCCATATTAAAAGTTGTGGTCTACCTTAGTGTTAAGTTAGATTGTATCTCACCGACATCAATTTCATTTGCCTTCGTGTTTAAAGCAGTGTAGGGGTAGTTTCAATATTTGTTGTCAACGATTTCCAAGTATGCCAACACTATTTTAAACGAGCAGAACAGAAATCTCAGTGTGAAACCTACGTTGAAAGGTTGTTTTCTGGTTTGTATTTTCAAATTAATGTCCTTTAAATTGTATTTTTACAAAATTTTCTAACAAATGTCTCTATTATTGTAGCAAGAATACCTGAAAATGATACTTATCTGCTATGGTTTTGTTCGCCTGAAGTGGTCATTGTTGAAAAATGTGTTACATATATAATGAATAGGATTTTGGACAGGTGAGATTTGGGATCACACTTAATTGGTTGGTTTCTTTTTCATTTTCTAAGAAATGAATATGATTGTTGGAGTGACAGAAGAAGAAAAATATAGTCGGTATATGAGAAACTACATAATGGTTTTGTAAGCAGTTCTTAATGTTGATGAATTTATCTGTAAGTAACAAATAAAAGTAAGGCACTATTTTTAGCGCGAAAGCCCTAGTAAAAAATTATAACTAGTAATATCTACTCGAAAACAGGTCACTTACTATGGGAAAAAATATACCGTATGCGGACATATGTTTTAATTTCTCCATATATGGTAGAATACTTCCTTCAAATATTTATTAATTATTGTAATTTATTCACATAGTGCAGTCATTGAAGCATTATGCCTTTTAAATTTTTTACTAGTAATCGATTTACATGAAATTTTGGAATTAGGCTTATTTAACCTTTAACTTCAAAAGTGATATTGACCCGAACTCCGCTTTCACCCTGGGGGTGGTTGCCACCCCTTCTCGGTGGTGTAATTTTTTTGCAAAATAATTTCGGATATCGATAGAAGACCTAATTTTAAGCAAAAAATGTTCTATGAGGTTTTTCCAAATACTCAATATTTTTCAAGTTATTAGCAACTAAAAATTCGGAATTTTTTCACGTTATTTGTTGTTTTTTGGAAATATCTCCAAAAATATGCATTTCAACGAACATTTTATGATGTAGCAGGTAAAAAACTGAACCAATCGGTTTTTTATAAAGTGTTCTAAGTGCCATATTAAAGATCAAAGCCGTTATTTATTTTGTCTGAAATTTAATCGATGTATTCAATGCCATCTAGCGGCGAGCGGATACATTTTATGCATTCTAATGAAAAATGATTTTATAGGGCTTGAAATAAGCTTTAAAATGAGCACTGTCAAAGGTTTTTTGCAGGTAAAATGAGTGAGCTATAATGCAAATAAGAGGAACATCTAATGTTTTTTTTTAATCAATGGGTTTTATAAGTGCCATTTCCACCAAAACTACAATTAATCGAATTCCGTCTAGAATTAACTGTAATATAAAGAGTTTGATGGATTCTAGCAGTGTGGTTGCTTTAGGACGCATAGTTTTCAAAAAATCACGATTTTAAGAAAAAAAAAAAATTCGAATTTAAAAAAAAATCGCCTTCTTTTCATAATATCTTAAAAATAATGACAGATACGTAAAAAAGTACAGTGATGAAAAATGTAGGTCTGTTTTTGGTAAAAATTTTGGTTTGTTTTATTTTTCTGTCGCATAAAAATTGACAGAGATATGATTGTTTAAAGAGCGCGCGGCAGTGCCATCACAGTCTCTTTCGAGCCCTTTGACCCTTCACTGTTTCAAAATAAAAGGTAATTTTTCTTTTAATTACCTATATAAGTTGTGATAGCTTCAAGATTAAAAGTTATGGTTCGTAGTAAACTGAGCGTGAATATTTGGAGTAAAGTTAAATTACACAGTAATTAATTCACCTTCAGTTAACGGGAAAGCAGCCTGGTAAAAAAAAGGTTTTAGGAAACTTTTTATTATGAAAGCTTTCGGATATACTTTTATCCTTCCTCAGTGTACATTATTATAGCTTCTTAAAAAATTAGAGGTAATAAGATTAAAAGATGTTATGGTCCTTTAATAAAAACTAATTTTTTTCTAATTTTATACTTAGTACTCTAGGACTTTTCTGTAATCTTGATA
This sequence comes from Octodonta nipae, assembly GCA_034190945.1. Taxonomy (NCBI): domain Eukaryota; kingdom Metazoa; phylum Arthropoda; class Insecta; order Coleoptera; family Chrysomelidae; genus Octodonta; species Octodonta nipae. The sequence goes on from CM067222.1 coordinate 12,471,292, forward strand.
CATACCATTTCCAGCTGAAACGGTTTAAAACCCATTGAGCGTGAATAGTTTTCAACTCGGTTTGGAGTGGTCGATCGCCCTCAAGTTAAACTTGCAGCAGTAAATATTGAGATCTCCATTATTTCTACCACTATTGGTTCTGCATTTTTTACTGAACTTTTTTTTCTTTGATGAACTTTTTTTCTCGGGATCACATCTGCCCTCTGTCAGGTCGGTCCGCATAATTCTCGTAGTCCTTCTGTCTTATACTAACTAGTATGCCGTGACAAGTGTTTGGTGTTTTAATTCGACCTGGTATAGAGGGACAGACTGTTGACTCTAGCTCGTAAACGTCGTCATGTTAATTCCATGCGATCCCGGCAGGGATCAGTTTAGAATCAACTACGCGGATTGAATTTCCCGGAAACCTACCTAAAGACAATGTTAGTGCCCGCTTTTAAAAGTAAAAGGCCGGACACTTAAACAGTACAGAGTATCTGTCAATATATAAATATATATTACCCTATATCGTGAGATATATATATATATATTATATATATAATATATGATCTACTTAATATGCATCTGAATGTAAAGGAAAAAATAGTAAGGATACTTAGTAAGTCCAAATGCTTTAACAGAGGCTGAAAATAAACTAATTATCGATAGAGAAGAGACAGGAAACACTTACATCTTACATTGAAGAACTATTCTATGATCAAAGAAGAGCAGATCAAGAAGAAGAACAAATAACTCTTTCACCATATGATATAGCTGCGGAAATACTGAAAATGGCAGACAAAGACAATATAGAAATTGTGATGGGTTGAAGAAAGAGCAAGGAAATGCGGAGACTATAGATTAATAAGCCTAAAGTCGACAAGCTATTGGCACAAGAGAAGCTGTATTGGCATTTAATATATTATTACGAAATTGCAGAGACCAACAAAAGTCGTAGACGCTCGTTTCGTGGATTATAAAAAAACATTCGATAGAGTGCAACATGAAAAAAAATATTTTTAGAAAAACCTGGAGCCAACAGCAGTGGTGATATACGTATATTCAAAAACTTCTACTAGAGTTGCTTCAAACTACGAACCTAAACAACCAAAGAAATGTCAGTAGAACCTGAAGATAGACAGGGATGTATTTCCTTTATTGTTTAATCTTTAGTCGGACTAGATCTTTAAAGAGGTTCTATAACACCAACAACATAAACTGGAGTAATCGTAGTAATTAGATAAGAGGTACGTTAATTTTATGTGACAGTCTAGAATGATCGGAAGCTCTGTTGGAAGGAATCAGCTGCATCAGTGAAAATAAACATCTAATCTATTTAAATCAGCATACGACTCTATTCTGACACCATTTTGCAATTACATCCAACCAAGAAATAAAACACCGAATAAACGTAGCTACAACAACCTTTATCAAAATGAACACTGATATATGGAATGAAGCAACAGCAAATCGCCTTGAAATGTGGAAGAATGTTAAAGAAACCGTGGGTCGACAAAAAAAAACAAATGGAGAGGTATTAAGAGGACCTAATGTGGGAAGAAAATTACTTAATTCAGAAAACACAGAAAGTTTGCATACCTAGATATGTTTTAGGGGGAGAAGAAATGGAATATAGAATCATTTTGAAGCAAAAAGTATAAGGTTAGGAGAACTTGGCAAGTCATAAAGTAGAAGTGTTTGAATAAGACCATATACTTTCATATTCATATTTACAATTACGAAATTTCCCAATTCGTTATTGTAAAAATTCATTCATTATCAATAACAAGTGTTAGAACTTACTCAACATACAGCTGTGCATGCGTTATTGAAGATACCATAAAAGAAAATGAGATATTTACAAAGCAGTAAGGGGGCGAGCTTACCTGTGAAGAACAGTACCCAGATATTTTTATAGATTTGATTTCATAAAATATATAAACCTACAACCGCTTTGATGGTATCATCTTCTAAACAAATCATGTTTATTTTTCAAATATTTATCAATATCACCATTAAGTACATTCCATTCACTTCCCGTCTTCGCGGTTATCATCTATAACACTAATTTTTCAAATAATTTTTATTCTAATTAATTATCCTTAATCGTATTATATAAATCAAGACTTAACGGCACTTTTTTGGATAAGAAAGCCTGTATACAATCTTGTGGGTTTGTAAACATGATGTACCCTTCAAGTAAAGATAACGCGACATGAAATATTTCACTCATTTTTGTTAAATTGCCCGATAAACGAGGCTCATCGCTCATGACAAGTTATTATTTGTGGCTTTCTCAACTTTTCTGTATCATTAGAACCAATTACTGTTGATAGACGAAAAGTATTTGTAACATTCGTTCTAATAGACATATCGTATTTTTATTGCTTGCAACTTCGACCTTTGGCAGATAAAGGAATTCTGATAGCTGGTGAAAGCAAGCTTTAGATATAATTTTGTAATAGTTTACTGTAATGTTGAATTTCGTTTGTTTTATAAATTCTAGTAAATAAAAAGTTGTAAAAAAGTACAGAATCATTGAAATCGTAATTAATATTTGAGAATTTTAGAGATGAATAGTATTTAAGAAAAATAATTATATATAGTTTCGATGCCCAACAGTAATTGGCCACCATACTTCGGCTCTTGAACTGGTATCGATTCTCTATTATTACTTGGTACTGCATTTCCAATGAAAAATGTTCGATATCTAGGAACTCTATATGTCTATTATTACCTTGATGTTAAGTATAGAGTTCTGCCTGCCGGCGCTAAGCCTATAAGATCATTTAACAAGATTTTTTGTATAATGGGTATTATATCAATTAAGTAAATTAGCAATATTTGCAGAGAATACAATAGCTATAATCCGAGAAGATTAATGGTGAATTGAGCCTCCACTGGGCACTAGATCGGGGCTGTTTGGAGGATATCAAACTCTTCACAGATAAATGACTCTATGAGATCATGAGTTCGAGTGGCTCCATTTGGACGGGCATTCTCATGTGATAAAACAATCTCTTTAGTTAGTATGCTGTATGTTTCAAAATTGACTATGTCGTCGTGACGCAAAAAAGCAACAAGCAACACCTCTTGTCCCAAAGCACGGTGCCCATGCGTTTCTGGGCTAAGATTGCCAGCTTAAACTGTCTTGGGCGATGTTGAATGGATTGTTGTTTGGAATTAATTGTTGTTTGAAATCCAATGTGATGTAGGCTATTCCTGTTTCATCTCCTGTGACAATTTGGCTTAAATAAGCGTCATATTTAGCAATGCATCGTTTCAGAAAATTCAAGGAGATGCCTAAACGTTTGTAATAATTTCATAGAGAACACTATTTGAATCTTGAGAGACTCTTAAAACTTTCACTTTTTAGTTCAATTTACATCAGAACGTCAGTGATAACTACGGATATACCGTAGATATTTAAGCAATCTTTAATAGAAATTATGTGGTAATGTAGCTTTCTGAACCACATTACATTTAGGTACCTCGATGCTTAGGGGCAGCAGGACAAGCTGGGGACAGTATGGAAATGATCCAAAACTGCTTATGCACTGGCAAACGGTTCGCATTCCAATATTCTTCCATGTTCTGCAAACCGTTGTTTGCAATCGCCTTTGGAATATGATCCCATAAAGCCAATATTCTAAGGCGTCTATACTTATCTGTTGTTGAGATGTGTCAATTTCAAGTCTGGAGTCATTGCTAATCACTGTATCTAATGTTTATGCGTTATTTCTTCGTCATGTAATGGAAAAATTTTGTTATTCAGTAATAAATTTGATAGTGTTATGGCGTAACGTCCACCTGAAATTAGTGGAGCGCCATTTGGTGTAACCATGAAGGTCACAAATGTGCGTCAGCTAGGCTCAGGATTACAGATGTTGCGGTTGGGGTTCTACTGCTGAATTTTTAGTGACAACCAAGGAGAATTCGGGATTGTTTGAGGTTCTTGGGGGAGAGGGCGCCACTCAGCTTAGTTTAGTCTATACCTCCTTAAGCTGAGAAAGGAAGTTGTATATATTGAAATATTTAGAGAAATTAAACACTAATGAACTCTAGAAGGATCTATTTACAATTAACTAAATTAGTACAAAATGATTCTCGGTCTTCTGAATTTAAACTAATCAAATTAAACTGTTAAGATAAATATTGGAAAATAAGAAAAATTCTCTACAGGTAAGTAAACTTTCACTATTCATAGTTTTATTAAACTATTCTGAAAATTAATCATATGTTCTTAATAAAACTTAAATCCTTTGTTCAATCATTTCTGCAATAAGAGAATGGAAACTAAATATTTATTTTGAACTGAATATTAAACTTTTCTCGTTCAGTCAGTTTTATAACCAACAATGTAATTCAGAAATGTATTGGTGTATATACTAGAACGTAATAAGAACTAATCAAAAAATTATATAATCAGGTTTCATGGATGAACTAACCATAGCCAATCACCTTAATAAACATTTGAAAATTTAAGATCTGTAACTTTAAACATGTATCCCTAAAATAAGTATCTATAAAATTTTATCTATTAAACCGGTATCTTTATATCCTGTAACTCATGAGTTATAGTTTACAATTTTTCTACACATAGACACTAGAGGTGTCATACTCTGTGACGGACTTTTTTACAAAAATTTATAATCTAATTTTTAAACACATTATCAAAATATAATTTATGTATACATATTTTGGGTAAACCTAGAGTAGGCTTTCTTAGTCAAAATGAAAAGGTCTGACCTTAATTGTCCTTGTAGTAAATTTTACTCAAATTGATAAGGATGAACTGTCCAAGATCTAATATCAAAGATGGGATAGTGTTTGCTAGATGGAGCAACATGGGTGACCCTGACTGGGTGTTTCTATCATCTGGAGTAGCAAAATGTGTAGACATCTTAACCAGGTCCTTCGCTGACACCGCAACTCAATTTTGGACACAGCCAAAGAGTGTAGACATCTCCATTAAAGTCCATTTTACTCTCAATTATTTCTGAGCACAATCCAATTTTTAGATCCTAAACCAGCCTCAGGTCTATTCCGGCTCATATAATAGCCTTAAACCCAACCAAAATCCTACAATAAAGATTTCATGAAATAAAATTTCATTTCCAACCTGTGAAGTACTTAACCTAATGACTCTTGAAACATCTCTGTACCAAGAATTTTAATATTTAATAGAGTGAAAGGTCACCCATAAAACAAATGAAAAGGGGTTGATACTATTCAACTAATGAAAAGGATATGTCTTCATTTTCACCTTTATAGTAACATGAAGAAAATGAGCATAATGATTTTTACTATGATATTCGAAAACTAATTTATCTTACCTTCTTTACTGGCGAAGGATAACCACTCAAAAGGGTTGCCCTTTTAAATTAAACCCTTGCGGTTATTACATAGCTTTCCCCAAAACGAACTATGGAAATCGGTGAACTTACATTTAACATTATAGTTGAGGGATATCTTAACAAATCGGAATCACATTTAATACCACCTCGGAATCTTTCCGAGACCATTCTCAAATTTTCCCTTTTTTTGTTCCCCTCGTGTTCTTCAATTCACACAGGAAATTCTACTCTCCTGTCCGGTCAGTTCAATGGCGGGCTTTTTGAATATCCCCATCCAAACTATCATGTAAAAACATACCAGCTGATCCGAGTCAGATAAACTCTGTTGGCAGAACTTTTGACAGTTCCACGTCGGGCGAAGCATGTGACCACTGTTGTCAACTGCTCTTTTGGCCTGGCAATCAATCTCGCCAACTGTATTTGTTTCACCTCACGTCAAGGCATCATATTTCGCATGCGTTGATATCCATTAAATGTTAGACAAACATTATATTATTCTTTATACTACTAACATAATCTTTCAACATCTGTCTATTTAAATTCATTATCTATTTTCTTAACCGTATCGGTATTAATTGTTCTATTCATATGACGATTTAAAAGTTTTTAAGTAATCTAACTATCTTTAATATTTTCCCGGTTGTATGACATGTCAGACTTACAACCTAAAGAATTATCTTTTACTATTTACTCAAATATTTGACCAAATTTTAGTTATTGAATTAGATACTAGAAGACGATAAATAATTCTAGTGCTCTTCGAATAAAATTAATAAACGAAAGTATGGGCATAACATAACTCGTTTTATCCAAATAATATTTATAGCGTTAAAGTAGGTTTACATCGCTTGTTCATCCCGGGGTGAGAATTTAAAAGAACCTGTAACTTGCACTGGATTATTTTGATAAAGCTGTGCAAATGTTACAGTGTCAGTTCGTGGGCCGTCACTCACAAACCTCTTTTCTTTCCCTGTCTTTCTTGCCAGTTTCTATCTTCTGTTCCTCTTTTTTCCATGTTCTTTTTCACTTGTTTTATCCAATTGTTCTGGTTGTCTACAGCGCTTGCTTCTGTAAGGCGGCTTCCACTTTAATATATTCTTTGCTCAGAGATTAACATCCATACTGCTTACGTGAGCGTACATGCCATTTAATTCGTCGTTTCTCCATTTCCTCTGTTACAGGTTTTTCTACTGCCACTCTTTTTCTCATGTCATTGTTTGCAACTCTTTGCGTTATTGACATTCCACAGCTTCCTCGTTAGAAGTCCATTACCGCTGCTTCTAAACTTTGTTTACTTATTTGATTTGACTATAGTAGAAATAGCTTCAGTATTGCTTGTTTTCCCTGATTAATGCGATGAATCACTTCTCTTTTATTATTTTCACTCCTAGGGAAGTGTAGTCCTGACATGCTTGAATTCTGTTTCCCACTATTTCTATAGAAAGTTGGTTAGAGTTGACTGACAAATATTTGGGTTTTGAGAAGTTTATTTAAGGCCTTCTAATTTGGTCCTCTGAAAAAGTAATGTTTGGAGGAAACTTAGTTCTCCACCGATTTCTAAATCACTTTCTAATCGTTGTTTGATAATTTTCGTAATATACTGCCTTCCTATAGTAGCATTACCACTAATGCTCGAAGATTTTAACAATAATTTTTTGAAACTTTTTATGTGTGGATGTTAAAAATGACATTTTCGACTCGCACTTGTTGATTTAAAAGGCGTTTGTTAAAAATTGTCTTTGGTATATCAAATACTGAGTTTGGCGCATTTTTCAGTAGCTTCACTGGAATACCTCCAGGACATTCCGTGTTTTTATCGTTCTGAATGATTTTTTAATTTCATCTATTTGCTACCTAAATATAGTGTTCTCTTGTCTTTGTCAACATCTCTTCATAATATTTTTCCCATTCGTATAAATAATAGATAATATTTTGACAAATACTGAACACATTGAGTTAAAAGAACTCTCAACAATAGATGCGTATTAGGGATGTTAATTAATTTCCGGTAATTAGAGAAACCTCTTTTTTACTTACATGATTATTACCATTCGAATTCAACAGATTATTTTGTTCAAATCGAATAACAGAAAAAAATGGCTAAAAATACTAATAAATATAAAAATCATAATTAACAAACGGCTAAAAGTATTGGATAGTAACCTAATGGGATGTAAGTCAGCAAATTGGTAACACTGTTCGCTCTTCTTTCCCTCCCCTGTTGTCGGTATTGAGGTTTAGTGATTATATGAATGCATTATCAAAAAAAATGTTTGTTTACCTCAAACATAAAAAAATTAATGCTAACATTTCGAGATTGTTCAAACCATTGAACACAAGACAATATATTGTTTCTAGTAGAGAACCTTCATCAGTTGCGCTTCCCTGCAACTGATTGAAATCTCAAATGAATATTTATATATTTAGGACATATAACTGAATTTAATATTTTACCGCGATATGAAATACGACATCAGGGAGTTTGAATGTCCTCTCGAACACTTCTTTATGTATTTGATACATATCGTTAAATTTGAAGACGCGAATGTAAAGACCGAGATGTATCAAATATATAAAGAAGTGTTCGAGAGGTCATTTAATTGTGGGAAGCGCAACTGATGAATGTTCCCTAACCAGAAACAATATATATTATATATATATATATATATATATATATATATATATATATATATATATATATATATATATATATATATATATATATTGTCTTGCGTACAAAAGAATGACACCTCGAAGAGAGTAGGTATATAATATTACAGTTTTTTTTGAATTGGAACAATTAGTAATTGGCGATCTTCAGTGTATTCGCCAAAAATGCGATCAAAGTATATTGTTGATTCAGGGATCCCATTAAAATCGTTAGGGAAAACATAGGTTAAACCTTATGAACAATCCCGATAGTAGCGATACAACAGTTTTCATTCAACAAAACTAAAGCAGACTCTTTTCGTTTTCGTTTCGCGTTGTGTTCTTCTTTGTGTAAAATAACTAAATTTTGAAATTATATTTTAGGACCAAGGTTCCAAGCATGTTCACACAAATTTTTGATTTTTGAAACTCGTTTTTTAATGTAATATTTGTGTTCGTTTATTAGAACGTTTACATAAAGGTCTGAAGGTTTCTCCAAAATAGAATTTATCACATTCACAAGGAATTTTATAATTGCAATTTTTTGTATTATTGGATTTATTGTTTTTGGTTTTCTTTGCACTAATGTCCATTAAACTAGTTGACGAGTTCGTATTTGAATCGGTCAAATCAACGTCCTCTTTCTTCATTGGTATCACCTCATAATTTCCGAATAATTCTTTCATGTCTTCGTCGTCTTCGTCATCGTTCCAGCCGTTGGCTATCGACCAGGACGCTATCAACGTCGAAAACGAGGCTAAAGACGTTTGGCACGTGTCGCAAACGACGGGGTTTTCGGTGACCTCCATCTCTGGAATGTGTCCCTGAAATACTTCCATCATGCACTCATCTTTGAGGATTTTGGGTAAGGAGATCACAGATATAGCATTAACAAAGTTTTTACACAGCCTACACACTTCTTTTTCAGCAGACGATTCGCCTACACTCGTACTAGGACTGTCTTTTTCTACAACTACTCTTAAATTTACTTTTTGGGTTTTGTCCTCGGACACATAAGGCACTAAACAGCTTTCAGTATTTACAAGACAGGATTTGAAATCAAGGCTTGTTCGATTTTCTCCTCACATTCTTTGCAAACAGAGTTACTTTCTTCAATTGATTGATCCAAATTCATTTGAAGAAACTCCAACTTCCCCAACAAGGTTTCGTCCAGGGCGGCAAGATTGGCGCCCTGGATGTATTCTAAGCACAATTTGCATGTTTCGCCTATCGCCTCCATTATTTATGGAATACTAATATCTAATCAGTCAAAATTCTTAACAGTTATTGATCGGTCCCGCAATCAAAGCGGGGTACGCCAACTGTGGCGTCGGTAAAATGGAGAACGCCAAGAACAAAAATTCGTCTACTTACTAAATACGAACAACAACTTATAAAATTAATACTTAAACGGAATGATCACATTAAATAAAAAACTTATCTACCACTAATATTTGCAAATTTTCTCAAATTTGGAGGCGACATCACTAATGCGTCTTACTTCTACGAAGTCAAACACAGAAATGTGTTTTTTGGTTTTGTTTTTGAGATAACTGATTTTAGGGTATTTCTTGTTTTGAATGTTGTTTTAGTATTATATCGGTTGCCCACTCATTTTAGTCTCTTTAAGAAAGTCTGTATGTATTGTATAGCTTTTGTTCAGTTCCATCCTAGGAGTTATAGGGAAATGGCGTTACACACAGAACGACTCCCGATTTTGAGTCTCAGTGAGTTACTTTTTCCTGAATCTCCTAGATATTCATGCGCGATAAAATAAAAAAATGACAAAGAAATTTGGAAAATATTACTCTAACTATTTTTGGATTTACTATAGATTTTATACAACTGCTAGAGAAAATCAATATAAATTAATAAAAAAAGTTTGATTATCATTTTCATTTTTTGCTTTGTTCTTGATGTAAATGAAAAATATGACAAGGTTAAAAATGTTAAGTCCTGAATTGACCGGTTATTTTATGTGGTTATAACCGATATGTTAAAGTGACGCTAAAATAAAACTGGTTTACTCATAAAAGTTTCTTTTGATGACATCACTTATAAGTACACGCAATAACACTAATTGAACTCCGAAGGATTTATTGAGCATATTGTAGAGATTCCTCTCAGAACATATGTTAGGGAGTCCAATAATCCGGGCAATTTTTAGAAATTACTCCTACTATATTACAACTTTTAAATACGTATCTGTTACAGAAAAAAAGTGAGGAGAAAAAATCTCTTAAATAGACAGAATAATTAAAATATATTAATATTCAGGATGAAAATGTTTCGGAAATATTTTGTACAACATACTACTTAACTATTTTGCTGTTTCTCTTTAAAATTACGGAATTTCCAGAAAAGTAACAAATTTAACAGAAGTTGCCCTTATCGGCTGCCTCGAGATATTAAATTAAAATAATCACAAAACGCCACGTTCCACTAATCATCAACTTCTTTATGTTAAGTAAACTAACAAAACACATGCATACTGATAAATTGATGATAAGATTGTGTTAAGTGGAATCTTTTTAAGGGTTCCGATATTTTATGGTCGTTCTGGCGTTGTTCGACATCTGTGTCGTTTATACTTTTAAGGAATTTAAGCGGTACTGACTACCCCATTAATCTATTCTTAGTATTTATGGAATTCATTATTTTTAAAGCAGTCACTTTAGAAAAGTTTTATATACTCCTTAGAATTTCCCTACAAATATTTTTTATGAAGGAAAAAAGGCGATAGAAATCAAGATAATGTCCATATTTCACATAAAATTTAAGTTGACCTAGGAGCTCAGTGGGTTCCTGTGGTGGCTTGAGGACTAAGTGAATCTCGTCAGTAATAAACCGTCGTTTAACTATAATGTTGAAAATAAATAGCAAACATAATACTACACTGTTAATTTTTTTTTTTGTAAAATACCATTGTTTTACTCAAATATAACATGGCTAAATTACTTTCTTCGAGGTGTCATTCCTTTGTACGCAAGACAATATACATTATATATTTTATATAATATATATTGTTTCTGGTCAGGGAACCTTCATCAGTTGCGCTTCCCACAATTGAATGTCCTCTCGAACACTTCTTTATGTATTTGATACATTTCGTTAAATTTGAAGACGAGATGTAAGACCGACATCTCGCGTCTTCAAATGGCTAAATTACTAATCAGTGTTTACGAATTTAAATTGTAATACAATTTGAGTAATTTTCTCAAACATATGAGAAAATTTACAAAAATGAGGACGAAGTTTACAATCTTTGAGCATAAATTTCACTTGTTTAGTGGTTTTATAGACTGTTTATTTGTTTTCATCAATAAATTTCCGATCTTTAATAAAATCTTAGTAATTTGATTTCCTATATTTTATTGTAAAATCACAAAAATGTATGTAGATTGAATTACTGTGAAAACATTAGAAATGTGAAAATCTTTTTATTATTTTTAGCAACTAAACAGTAAAATAACATAATGCATTTTAAGTTTAGTAAAAATATTATTTCTCTTAAGACATTTGTACTTTTACCAAACAGGTTGTCAAATTTCTTTACTAAGCTTCTTAAATTCACAAACATTATTTGCGTTTTAAATTACTATTTTTTTGTAAAATTACAAAAAATGTATTGTAATTTAAATTACAAGAAACGCATTAGAAATTTAAAAATATTTTTGCTATTTTTACAATTCTAGCTGTAAAATTACACAATGCATCGTTTGTTGTCGCAGTTTTTCGGAAAACTACGTTTAACACCGGCTAAATGCTTTTGTTTCCTTGTTACAGCTCCATATATGGATATTTAGTATTGCTTAGAACGTCATTGGGTGTAGATGAGTGCTACGCATGTAAACGTGAACGTTGTTTAAATAATTTTGCTTTAGTAGATATTTTAAACGTTTAATAAAAATAAAGGTGTAATAAATATTTACAAAAATATAATATAGCCAGTGGTTGACCACACGTTAAAAAATTAAAAGAAATTAGGTTCAAGTGTAAATACAATAGATAGCCTGTTAAGTACCTGACTCATTTGTTCTCGCGCCTTCCTAATAAATACTATTCGCAGTTGATACATTTCGATAGCTGGTGGAGAAAATTACAACTTGAAAGCAAGTGTAATTGTTAAATAGCTTCAACGCTACAAGTGTGACATTGTAACGGGGACATAAAGATTGATAAATTTTTGGTAAGGAATTTATCATCAATGATTTTTATATTCATGTCTTTCTTCTTCTCTCATATGAAAATTTGTCTTTTATTGACTTCTTATCTGATATAGCTATATATATATATATATATAATAATATATAATTTATGTTTAAATCCATTTTTATGTTTTTACATTATTATTAGTGTATTTATTATTTAATGTTGATTACAGATTATTTCTACATATTTATCTTCCAAAAGGCAGAAAAAAAGATTGTAAGAGGAAGGCAACCGAAAATTCATCCTAAAGTCACTAAACTGACCAAATACACCAGTGGGTGGGCTAATGGGCCGAAGCCCCCCAAAATCATATGAGTGATATGCTTTTTAGTGTTTATTGTGCTAAAATCAACATTCAGTGACGTCAACCCCTCCCCATGACATTTCTGATCCGTCCCTGACACTGACTCCTACCTCGCTGATGATTAAGAATAGAATACACTTTTTATTTTATATTACATTGCCATTATTATTTTATACTATATATTAAATTACTACTATTTAATTTAATTCAATAAAAGATTTTCGAAGCAAGAAATCTCATTTTTAACAGCAAAATTATTTCAAACAATGAAGGAATGGAAGTAAGTATAATAAGTAATTACGTTTCAGAATCTTCACTTCGATTGTGATGAAGCGGTATTCGTTGCAGATATTTGGGCGAAGAATCTGGTACATCAGCTCAATTTCAATTGAGAACTATCTGATCAACGAATTTTTATACTGCGAAAAAACTTTCAGGAATATCCTGAGTAAAATAATAACAAGTATTTTGTCCTGTTTTTAATTACTGATCAAATATTCAATCACCGTTAAGTAAATTTTGTAATTTTCTCAAACTGTATTTTGTAATTTTCTCAAACTGAGCTTAAGTAAATTGTATAGTTACTACACAGCATAGTGATTTACAAAACGTTTGCATAATAAATTAATTAATAAAATTACTAATCACATTCTCTATTACAGTTTAGTAAATTTCAAAAAATATTTTGCAATTTTTTCAAACTGAGTTTAAATGAATTGAGTAGTATAGTTACAACATTGCATAGTAAATTTACTAAGCATCCTTGTGGTAAACAATTAAACAAAATTTTAAAACTGTATACTAAAATTAGTTATCAAATTTTCTATAACACTTAGTAAATTTTATAAAAAGTTATGTAATTTTCTCAAACTGACTTGAGTCGTACGGTTTAGTAAATGTACTAAATTGTTTTGCGTAAAAACTTCTTTCATATTTTTGGTAATATTACCAAAGAAATTTTTAACCGTTTACACAAAATAATGTCAAACAATAATTATTTACAGTTGTCAGGAATAAGCAACAATTAAGTTTGATGAAGTAGTAGCTATAAAACAACGCAAAAATATATTAGATAGGTAGGTAATTACTTTGTACATATGAAGCACTTATTGTTGATAGTATTTATTACTTTGTTTGTAGGTACTTAACAACCTTAAATACGTGACTATTTGCTGTTAATTATTTTCAAATTTTGGATTTGATTTAAATATATATATCAATCGAAGAAGCACCACCAATCTGTCGATATGAAGATTGAATGCAGTACTTAAATTGTCACCGAAAAGTAGTATTGTGACTTTTGGGGATAAGCTTGAGTCACAAAATGCCTTATATGTCAGTATGATCTAATAACTTTTGGAAACGATAAATTTCATTTGCGTGTCACGGATGTGCCGAGAACTTAAAAGAAAGCCATACATTCTTTTGTTTCCACATTTTTCTCATTGTTTAAACTTTTACACATGTTTTTCTCAAAAACACAGAAAGATCTTGTACAAGACGAACTTGTTTTTCAGCACGTCGGTGCCCCACCACATAATGACTTGCCCGTTAGAGAGTTTCTGGATAATCAATTTCCTGATAGTTGGATTGGAAGACGACGTGCAATCGAGTGGCCAGCAAGGTCGCCAGATATGACTTCCATGGATTTTTTTCTTTGGGGGCATTTAAATACCCGCATGTATGCTACACCTCCAGAGTCACTAGAGAATCTGACAGATCGTAGCGAAGAATAATGTGGCCGATTTACCCCAGTTGTTCGCAATGTGTGCAATGAATTTCAGTCACGATTATATCACTGCCTTGCAGTGGATGGACACAATTTCTGTTATAATAAAAAAGTCTCTAAAATTATAAGTGAATTATCTATTTTAATTCAGAAAAATATTTAGAAATCACGTTTTAATTCGCAAATTCCTTAGATATTGATGGAATATCAAAAACGATACACCGTTGCATTCCTTTTTAACCAGGCTTTAAAACCAGATGTCACTGATGGTAGGGTTCCATTTATAAAAAAATGAGCAGGTAGAGCTGCGGTGATAAGGGTGGAATTAAATTAATCTTTACATTATAGATATTGAAGAAAAAGTAATATAGGGGGTCTTTGTTAGAGTAACAGAAGCCAAAACTAATTTTTTTTTTTAGAATTTTTGTCCACGTATCTGTCTGTCCGCTTGTCTATGCGTTTGTAATGGGTGGGCCATCTAACATTTTTTTTTGAAAATGCTATAAAAAAAAACTAGTGAATATTTTTCAATTTGTTTTTTTTTATTCGAAATACAATCCTTCCGGTTATTTATGGAAAACAATTTCATTCAAATGGCTTCCACGGCTGGCCTCACAGTAGCTAATTCGGCCGGTCCAATTTTTCAATACATTTTCAATTATATGCGGCTGTATTTCGGCGATGCAAGCACGAATATTGTTTTTGAGCGCGTCAATTGTTTGTGGATTATCGGCATAACACTTGTCTTTAACAGCGCCCCAAAAATAATAGTCCAGCGGTGTCAAATCGCAGCTTCTTGATGGCATCATTCACATCTCCAAAACGGCTAAATAATCGATTTTCAAATCGAGTGTGGCATAACTCAATTGATGGGCGCGATGTGTGGCACGTGACACCATCCTGTTGAAACCAGATGCCGTCCATGTCCAATTCATCAATTTCTGTGGAAATAAAATCGTTCAACATGGCGCGGTAGCGTTCGCTATTCACAGTAACAGCTGCTCCTTCCGCATTTTCAAAGAAAAATGGGCCGATGATGCCGCCAGACCAAAATCCACACCAAACAGTCACTCTTTGGGAGTGGATTGGCTTCTCAACGAGCACATGTGGATTTTCCGTTCCCCAAATTCGGTAATTTTGCTTGTTAACATATCCACCGAGGTGGAAATGAGCTTCGTCGGAAAAGATGATTTTTCGGTAAAATTCCGGGTCTTCGTTCAAGGGCTCATTGGCCCATTGTGCGAAGCCATAGCGCATTGGATGGTCTGTTGGCTTCAACTCCTGTACTAATTGAACTTTATACGGTGTCATTCCAAGGTCTTTATGCTTAATTCTCCTCAAAGAAGTGCGCGAAATGTGCAATTCTTGCGATCGATGGCGAGTTGATGTGCTCGGAGTATCGGCCATACTTTGTGCTACAGCATCAATATTCCCCCGTGTCCGCACAGTAGGAGCACGTTGACGTGTTGGTTTGTCAATGAGCAAACCAGTTTCACGCACTTTTTTCACAAATTGTCTCACAATCATCATGCAAAAACTATTGCAGCGGTGCATTGCTTAAAATATATGCCTCATTTCACCTCAGACAAATATTTTATTCCGATTGTTTGAAATTTAATATTGCCCTTATCTCACGTTACTTAATGAACTTAATGTTAATTGACATATTTTGAGGACATTAGTATGAACAAATCATAGATGGCGCTGTTAATCATTTTAAAAAATGGTTTGGTTGATTGATAAAACTATTGTTAAATAAATTAGTCATTTTTTATACCATTTTTAAAACGTATATTGTATATACGGAACCCTAAAAAAATAGTACAAAATACAAATTTAATTAATTTATTATTACTATGGTTTTAGCAGTCATTGTCTTTTTTGTCTTCTAAACGTTGTTTGTGGCATATTCTTGATTGCTTTTATGTTTTTTTTTGGGCAAAATGAAATTGACATTTAAATGTCATAAATCAAATTTTCATTTTGCAATTTACATCAATAAATATAAAGCCATTGACAACAAAGTCAGAATAGACTTTGAAACGTTTGGTATTCCCGCAATATACGTCGTTTTATTTCTATTGTGGTGTTATTGCCCAAAAAAACATAAAAGTAATTGTCTTTTTTACTACAATTTGTGATTTATATAATGATGGCATTCATCTTTCGACTGACAGATATATGTAAGTTAATTTATAAGATTTTCCCGAAATCTGAACAAAAAATGTATGTACTATTACGGAAGTCTGTACACTTGGTAGAAATAAAATATAAAATTAAGTATAAAAATATTTATTTAAACTCAATTTGCATCTATATGTCTGGTCATGGTACATTATGTACACTTGTTTTATTTAATGTTATATCTTTTAGCAAGTTATTGTCTTCAAAACACATACACATAAACACATATATGTATCTTTATTTCCATAATCAATTACTTGTAATCAACCATCACTTAGTCTAACTCATCACATTTAGCACATTTTAGATAAACTTTGAACTGTTTATTCTTTTCGTTGATCTAATAAGATTCGTAGGAGATTCGATACTAGACTTTGGAAAACTAATAAAGTCAAATAAATTCTCCAAAAATGATTTACTGTTCATATGGCCCCACATATTCCATGACATTAATGCTTTCTGCTCCATTCGTTATTGATAAAATGTTATACATGTTAATTAAAATCGTTATACTGATAGTTCACTTTAAATTTATATCTATTAAAACTTTACTACTAATAGTAAATTAGTAAATTAAATTAAAAATATTGTATAACTAATATAAAGTACAAGAAAAAATTGACAGGCGTTGACGCATGCGCATAATTTTTTTACAATTATGTAAAGGCCTATTGTGTAAACTGTAAAATATCATTACGATTTTTTTTATTAATAACCCTACCGTATTAGAATTGACATGTATTAGAAAAAAAAATTTATAAACTTATTAAGCATTAGGTATAAACATAAAAATTTTAAGGACTACTTATCCTTTTGCCTCATTTGCAACTATTATCAATTACCAACTAGACTGAAACAAATCTTTATTCCTCTGAAATCTGATATATTTTTTGTGTATTTTAATGAGGCCATAAACAATCTGAATTGTTACGGCAGTCACATGCCAAACCACATTTTAGAAATTAAGAAAATCTGGAAACTAATTCATCAATGGTAACATCACGGTACCCTTATATTAAAAAAAAATCAAGTCGGCAACGTTTTTTAGGGATGATTGCGAACATATAACATCTGGTCCTTATGGTGACAGACACTTATAGATTATGCTAGAGAATCACTTAAAAGTGTAAAAACCACTTAGGTATGTTTGATAAGGTTATCAATATATACAAAAAATATATGTGTGGTCTTCACACCTGTACCTATAGACGCATAAGGAACTACTTGGAGCTAAAATTAAATTTGTGTTTTGTTCAGGAATTATTGCCAATTTCTGGTAAGTGGATGATATAATTTTTCTCCGAATATTGGTTTTGGTAAGCCGCCTATCATGTTGGGTGGTCCATTATAAAAATGAACACATTTACCCACACTATGAATGTTAAGTTTATTGATGAGTTGGTCAGAGGTATTAAAAAGATAATTATCCGAAAACCACAGATCTGCCAATAGTGTATCTAAATCTTGATTTTTCTAAGAAGTCTTTTTGATGGTCAGATAAAAAAGGGAATTCATACAAATGTTTCAAATAAAATTAGGCCAAATCAAATACAGCTTCATCAAAGTATGGGTAAATTCTTTGTTAGTTTAGTTTAGATTTTTTGTTACAAAAAATTGGGTGATATTTAATAATGAGATTTTTAGAAAGATTTGAATTGTCTTTGATACTAGATAACTTTCATTAATATAAAAGTTGTGATGCCTGGTTAAGACACAATTGAAAAATAAAGAATACTTGGTTGCTCGTTTATTGAGATTTCTGTTCTTACACTTTATCAGTAATAGCTATGGATTTGAAATTTGTAATGAAAACAGTATAGCAGAGCAATTTCGAGAAATTCCGAAGCTAAGGGGGGAGAAGGTTGAATTTTGTAGCAGTGCCAAGTTTTGTGCCATCTGGAATACATATCCTAAATGAAGAAATTATGATTCTCGGGGTCTAAAATTTTGTAAAAAATGGAAAATATAGTATATATTGCACAAAGTTTACAGTGAAAATAATACAAAAATCCTAACATCAACTTTGGGGGGCAAATTATAACCCTAAGTACATCTAATGAAATGAAAGTCTCGTTATGAGGAATACTACTATACTTTTATCATATTTTAAAAATAAGTTGTTTAAAAGATCTTAAAAAAATACAAAAATCGACTCATTTCTTATCTTTAACTCCGAAAGTATTAAGCTTAAAAGTTTGAGAAAAATAGGGGTCTCACTTGAACTTTCCAGAAAAAAGAAATGGAGGAATTTTTGGGGCCAATTTGAAACTTTACTGATTAATATAAAATATATATTTCCTAATGTATCATGTAATCTATCCGATGAATAAAATGTATTTATTTTCATGTTAAAAAAAATTTTTCATAATATATTAATTAAATATAAAAAAATCGACACATTCTCCCTCCCCCTATCACCGAAATGAGTTAACCTAAAATGTGGAAAAAGGGAATATAAGGCCTGACTCAAAATGTGCAGCAAAAATAAAGTGGAAATCCGGATATTAGTTTTGGGCGGTAAATTGTAATAAGAATTAAAAAAAAACAAGCGCATTATGTAATATAGTTTTGTTATGAAATATACAAGTATTTTTTTGTTAGTTAGTTTAAAATATATGAATGTAAAAACACAGTTTTGCACCCTAACACTAAAATTTTATTTTAAATACTCAACGACGTTTCAACAACTCTAAATTGTTATCATCAAGGAGTAAACCAAACGTTTGGTTTACTCCTTGATGATGACAATGCAAATTATATTACACATCTTGTTTTGTTTAAAAGATAATAAGTTTTCAACATTATGGAAGGTAACTTAATTTCAGGAATTCTACCAATAAAACTGTGCATTAAACAAACAAGAAAAGGGCTCTTGTGGTTTATATAACATATCAGTTTAATTATTTTTGTTAGATTATGGTTTCCAAACACGCAAATACGATGTTATTAATATAAAATTAGTTCGACCTATTGACATACACTATATAGTTAGCGATAATTTCCGTATTTTACTAACAAATTAGCAGCGATATTTACAAATAATCTATCTTAATTTGAGTCATTAGTTTATTATCAAGAATTATATTAATTACATCAAATTCTGATAAACGCTGTTGTAATCATCAACAGCACGCTAATGAAATGAAATTGTTGCAGATTGCTTACACAAAATTACATCATCGTGTCCATTAAATTATATATTTTTAGTTTTCCAAACTGGCCTACATATAATAAAAATAATTTAGATAAACTCAAGTGTGTTTAAACTGTATAAATAAATTTAAAAAAAAATCGGTTATCTAACTGCAAAATTAATTAATTTAGTTTCTTAGGTCTTGATCTCTATTAAATTTATCTTCAGCTTGTAAAATTCGGAAGCAGAATTTGTGTTAAATAAGAAAGAATATAAATAAAAATTTCACAAATAAGAGGTAAGGTTTTTGAAATCTACAGAAAAATGTGTAAACTACTTAGCCACACAAACGAAACTATTTTTGTCCGCTAATCAAACATTCGCGCTCACAATGGCTTCATCATCCTTTGCTCTTATACAAAACATGGCTCACCAAAATTAATTATAACTTACATAAAGATTTTTTAGCATTTTGCTGGAGACCAAAGGGTGGTGGAGCAATTGTGACCGCAAATCGTGAACAGCGAGCAAAAATACTTCTGATTGCATATGTCTCAGGTCTGGATTAGACCATTTTTTTTTTGGGCGATGTTATTAAGAAAAATATTTTATGTGGATCATTTATTTTTAGTATTTGATATTTAGAATTTGAAGCATTTGAGAGTTGATTTACAGTATAAATATTTAACCGACTTCCAAAAAGGAGGTTATCAATTCGTCGCGTATTTTTTTTGCTTTTTTTATGTATGTTACCTGATTTCTTCTCCTGTGGTGAACCGTTTTGAATGAATATGGTCTTTTTTAATATTGTTTAATCTATTAACGAAGATCCTTAGGTGATCTCATATACTTTTCTGCGACGTGCAACTTGCAGTTTTGCAGAAAATCGCCGAAAATTCCAAAAAAATTCTTATCAAAAATTTCATCGAAATGACATAACGGACATTTGCTCATAAATATTTTAATTCCAACGTAATAGTGCGGTAATTTTAGGCACTGGAAGTTTTAACTGCGAATTTGAAAATTTTCTATGTACATCTCAAGCTTATTAAATCAATGAGTACCAAGCTCGTTTTGTTTGTATACCTGTTAAATACCTATTTAAATGCAAATTTTTCCATTTTGCGAAGATGGTGCTTTTGGTTGTCACATTCTCCCGGCCTAATAGAAAATTCAGTGACAACACATGTCAAACTTTAAACTGCTATTTGGTGCGTTTATACACAGGGTGTTTAGTTATAGTAAACAAAATCACAAAGTAAAGTGATAGAAGGAGTTGCATTTATATGATGATTGAAATATAGGACGGAGTAGAATGATAGTGGTCTATAGGCAGCCGTATATACAGGATGGTTGGAATATAGGGTAGACTGAACGTTTGGTGGTATAAAAATGTTGGAAAAAATGTGATTAAAAACCTGTTATAGGATATGTACATAAGCAAATCATATACATGATGGTTGAAATTTATGCTGGAGTTGAATTATATTTAAACAGTGTGATTAAAAAATTATTTCTTTTATAGCCCATAAGAAGTTGCATAAAGTGTGGAGAGGAATTAATGTTACACAGGACGATAATATAAAATGTTAAAAATGAAATAATTTATGGGGTAGCCCACAAGGAGTTATACACTATGGTTGAAATATAGGATAAATTCTACTCCGTCCTATAGTTTACAGAAGGCAGCTAACAAATTTATGCTTGTCCGTGGGCAGTCGTATGTACAGGATGGTTGGTACACAGGGTGGAGTGAAATTATCTATAGTTATACAGAGTTGTCAAAAAAAGTTAAAAAAAGGTAACATGGCGTAGTCCATAAGGCATAAATATATTTTGGGCTTATTAAGTCAATGAGTACTAGTACATTTTGTTCGTAAAGATTTACCTGTCAATTTAAATGAAAATGTATCATTGTATAATGTTGTGGCTTTCGATGTTACCTGGTTCTGTCTATTAAGGTTATACATATAAAAAATAAAGAATGAAAACTACCTGAGTTAAAAAAAACTAAAAAGTTGAAAATAAAACATTTAAAAAATATATATAACCGACTTCCACATATAACTAAAAAGCTAAAAATAGTTATGACAAAATACAACTCTAGCAAATATATAACACATTCAATGTTGTTAGGTACCTACCCAGGAAGTAAAAAATGTAAACACTAAAAGTTGCTCATTCTGTACAAATTAATTACCTACCAATCTAGTATATTTTTGAAGTCGGTGCCAAGCAACAATCAAGTTTGATGAAGTAGTAGATAAGTACGCAATGAAGGATTTTAGATTTGCTTGGCACCGACTTCAAAATATACTAGATTGGTAGGTAATTAATTTGTACAGAATGAGTACCTTTTAGTGTTTCCATTTTTTACTTCCTGGGTAGGTACCTAACAACAGTGAATGTGTTATTTATTTGCTAGAGTTGTATTTTGTTATAATTATTTTTAGCTTTTTAGTTATAGGTGGAGGTAGGTTATATATTTTTTAAATGTTTTATTTGATAAGTGATAGTAGTGATCAGTATAAACAATAGAATCTGATTAAAAATGCAGAGTTATACGTTAATTATCACATATTAAATCATAGGAATATTATTTAAGTAGGTCTTTTTTAAATATAGAAGCATCTTCAGAAAATGCTTCAAAATAACTGTTGTAATACAGTTTATTCAAACTCATATTAAAAAAAGTGTCCTTCGAAATGCATTAAATTATGATGGCGTTGATGTAGTAAGAGAGTGGATATTAAGGAGCAAGTCGAAAGTTTTTATAATATCTCATGGATATTTAGGAAAAATATACAGTATGGAACAGCCAAATGGAATAAATTCGATAACGAATAAAGGAGGGCGTTTTGGGAAAAACGCTTGGACACGTCGTATTATATTTTTAAATGCACATTTTTTCAACAAAAATATTATATAGGGTGTGTCATGTGCCAGTGGCCAATATCAACTTTCTTATTTTAAATGCAAGCCCCTGTAAATTATTTATTTTTGGATTCTCCGGAAAATTCTAGAAATAATTCATGTACATTGTCCTATACCTATCTTCAACTGTTTCGGAAATATTAAGTGTTTTCAGATTTATTACAAAAATTAACATTAAAAAAAGAAAACTATTTTATTTCACAAATTCGCTACGTTACACTAAAAACCTAATAAGTAATGCTGATTATTTCTCAATAATACAAAAAACACGGAAAAAGACATTAATGTGAATGTAGAAAATGTTCAAAAGGCTTGCAGCGAACGTTTCGGCAATATGCTAATCTGGTATAGAAGTGTTACTAACGATACTCAACATCTCAGGCGTGACTGATCTAATCGCAAGAGTGATTCGCCTTTTTAGGTCATATTAGTTGAGAGGTTTAGTTTCGTTTACAGTACTTTTCACATATCCCCACAAAAAGTAGTCCATTGGCGTCAAATCAGGAGATCATGGCCAGCATTCTATCGATCCGCGCTTCCCAATTCATCGATTTGAAAAATTTGGTTTAGGTACTGTCGGGCATTGATTTCTTAATGGGGTTGTGCTCCATCTTGCTGAAACCAAGAACTTGTGGGTTTACATTATTGGACATTATTGTAGAACAGTTCTATAATTTTTCTTCATTCAAGTTGCCATCAATGAAAAAGGGACCTACGATATGATTTCCAAAAATTCCTGCCCAAACATTAACTTTTTCAGGATATTGCGTTTCTCTGTCATCCAGTGAGGATTCTCATAAGACAAATAGCAGCAATTTTGACGATGAACATGACCGTAAAGTGTAAATGTGCCCTCATCAGAAATTAAAACATGTTCTAATTGGATCACATTGTTATCTAACCTTATCTTCATTTGTTCACAGAAATCCGTTCTCCTATCGAAATCGTCTTCCATGAGCTCCTGAGTCGGCATCATTTTATAGGGATGCGTTTTACTTTTCTTTAACGCTTCGAAAAAATAATGTGTGGCTAACGTTGAACAGTGGAGTTGCTTTTCGACCAGAATTATGTGGGTTTTCTTGAAACTCAAGCATAATATCCAATTTCGTATTATCACTTACATGACCAAGCTTGTGAAACTGCTTTTCTATTTAGCTAATTGTTCCTTGGGATACAGGCGGTAAATTTGGAAAATTTTCGTGAAATAAGCAAGAAACTTCCATTTGTGCCCGTGTGTTATCTCCATAACCAATTATTTGTAGAATGGTTATTTAGTGGATTTCTGTTAAATAAACCATTTTTCTGATATTATTACATACAGTTACCGAAATTCAAACGACAATAGCACTGACACAGATCACCACTGTCATGCAGGCAGGCAACAAGATGCTAAGACTATGAGTTTTGACGAAAATAAATAAAACTGTTTTTTTTTTCATATCAGTAAAAAGGAACGCAGGAATGGTTTTTGCTTACTATCTTAATACCAAGAGCTAAATGGAAATTACGTATTCAATGTTCTCTAGCGAATTTGTGAAATCAAATAATTTTTATTTTTTAATGTAAATTTTTGTAATAAATCTGAAAATACTTAATATTTCCGAAACTTTTGAAGATAGGACATTGTACATGAATTAAGTCTGTACTTTTCTGGAGAATCCAAAAATAAATAATATACAGGGGCTTGCATTTAAAATAAGGAAGCTGGTATTGGGTCCTGTCACATGACACACCCTATATAATTTTTTTGTTGAAAAAAAGCACATTTAAAAATACAAATCGACGTGTCCAAGCGTTTTCCCCTACAAGCCCTCCTTTATTCGTTATCGAATTTACACCATTTGGCTGTTCCATACTATACATATCTTTGGTTGAAAAAGACAAACCGGTGAGTTAACATAACCTACAGCAGAGTCATTTTGATGAGAGTTGTAGTTTGTCATCTTTCTCTCTATAAACTTGGTAACGTTGCTCTTTTTTGAGGTGTTCTAACAAGTCAAGTCTCTAAAATATGGGAAACAGAAAATTTATAGAATGAAAAGCAAATGTTGTATATTAATTGGATATTATATTTGTTTATTAACTATAATTTATTGATTTTCTATAAAAGAAGACACTCTTAACATATTATCTGGGACTTGTCTTTCAAGCTCAAAGAAGTGTGGTGTCGGACGGATTTCAGTACCATACTCATCTTTTTTTGTATGTGTAAGTGTGGACCTCCCTTAAGGAATTTGTATTTAAAAAAACGATAATATAATATACCCGATAAATATATAATGTTTTAATAACATGCATTTAACCAATATCAGTTTATAATTTTCAGAGATTCAAAAAAATAAGTTAATCGATTCAGACTGCTTTTTTTAGGATGGAATGCGGTTTTCCTAATTTTCCTGTAGATCTCAAAGATGAAACAAATATGCCAATTTTATCGTTTTACGATCGAGATTGCATACAATCATAATGAAATTTTTTCAGGATTATAACGAATAAAACAAAAATAGAATATGCATATCCATTGTTTGAATCGTGAACTATGATTTTGTGTTCATACAAAAAATTCCATTGAGAAACAATTTCAATTTTTCCCCCTTGTGTAGGTAACTTTTCCAACATTACATTTCCTAAAAACCTTGGGTACAATTACAAACATTTTAAAGTAAAACTTTGCCAAATCGTTGAAGTCATGCTCGACTGGAAATCATTTCATTTTTATTTATGTTTATGTCTTCTTTAATCTCAATTTTGAGCTTTTAATCTCCAAAATTGATTTTCATAATCCTGAGCCAAGGACAACATTTTAAAAATTTGTGGGTTTTTACCTCAAGCAAACAAACTTAATACAGTGTTTAACACGTTTCCCATTCGTCTAGAGTTTCTGTTTTTCTAGCAATAAATCTGCGGTGGAATTAGGCATTTTTCAAGTGTGGTCCACAACTGTAATTCGATACTAAATATTTGAAATGGATTTTAAGTGTCAAGGGTCAGTAGAAAAACCATTGATATGTGACACATGATGTTGTAATTGACTGTTTTAGTTATTTGGGAATTCGTTCATTAGGCGCTAAATTAAGGTTAAGGGGTGTCATAATGCCAGTTTTGGAAATGTTGTGTTATTAATGCATATAGTAAGCGTATCCGGCGTTATTACATTAAGAAGGGGACAGAAAAAACAAATTTATTATTAATGGAAGTAAGATTAAGTAGAAACATCATCACTGACAAAGAAATCGCAAAACCCAGAAGGAGATGTTTAAATTTAATATTGTTTTAGTAAAACACGGATGCTATAGTAAGGAATCTATATATAAATAGGCAAAGACAAAACGGTTAGGTACCATTTTCTCCTCTGTCCCTCAACAGATTTATTTGATTATTGTTTTGTTTAGTGGCTATCGACGACCTTCAGTGCAGAATGCAAAAATATATTTATAATATCGATTCATTCATTAAATAAAGTAAAATAAAAAAATAATAATTTACGTCCACAGTGCCGCCAGATTGCGTGGAGGGAAAATCGTAAGACGGATTGACTCGAATGAGAAATACAAACTAAATCAAACGAAAAACTAACAAATTTTGTTTGGTTCTGAAAGTTATTCTACATTATCATGCTATTGAGAACTCACCCACAAAAATTTATATTATATGCTAATGACAATTTATTGGGTACTCGCAAGTTTTTCTAAATATAGTTTGTCTTATCAGAAATTTGTATTGCGTGGCAACTAAACAATGTTTTTCCGATAATATTTTATTATTTTAACATTTTACTATTAATTTATATTGTTTCTATTTTAAAGGCTAATAGTTTCATACAATTTAAATAAGATTACAAAGCCTATGATATAAATGCAAATAGTGAAATTGAAGATAAATAGTTAGATCTGACATCATGGCAATGGTTCTAATTTCTCGACCAGATCACGGCCAACCATAGATTGAATTTCAATTTGACATTTTTTAACAATGTTAACCGCTAGGTTAAGTTACCTTCTCAATGCAATCAGAAAATTATCAATGTATAATTTTCAAAATTTCAATTTCAATGAACTTACAAAAATTGTCAACAAATAAAGGTATTATTTAACATAAATTAACAGGTGGTATTTCTTAAATGTTTTGATATAATCCCCCGATGAAAATTTTACGTAAGTAAACTAACTATTGAGAGATTATAAAGCTAATTGATATATTTGATTTCAGATCCTCTCAAGTTGAATATGTTTTTTTATTTTATGCCATATGCAAATGAAAATTGAATAAGTATTAGTAATATATTGCTGTTTTATTCGATATAAGGTAATCTTTTAAATTAATTTTAACATGTCGTCTAAAATATTAGCAGTCAGTCAAAAAATGTTAAATGTTCTTTTAACGAGATGTGATATGCTGCAAATATTTTTACTTATTTATCTAACAATATAATACATATAATGTTTTGTTTATTTACATATATCTTATTATATGTAATTCTCGCAAACTGCACTATGACTGTCTAAATTTCATTTCGGGGTTTTGGCGTCTAGAAATCGATTGCTCGGGAAAAATCGTATTACCGAGAAAGAACAAAATTGTGACAATAATTATGACAGCTGGGTTTTGGAATTACAAGAGTTTCAATACAGATGATTTGTAACATATTTGGTAACTGCTTGAATTTTATCGCTATTTAATATTTTTTAAAGTAAAAATTGCTGCTTAGGCGATTTTTGGATGGGTAAAAAGTTATGTGTTCTCATGTTCTAAATTGACTGAGATATAAGGCGTTGTATATTATGGCGATTTCAGATATGTTAGAAATCACTTTTTTCGTGTGTGGCACCCAAGCAGTTGCATATATAGGGTGTTTAAAATATAAAGTAGAGTGCAATTATGACTAATAAAATAATTATATAGGGAAGCCCATTAGCGGTTGAATTTATCGGGTTCTTGGTATAGACGCCGCAATAGCATTACAGTTATACAGGGTGGTGCAAAAAATATTATACAGAGATGCATATACAGGGTGGCGGAAATCGAAATGCAACATTTCGTAACCCATAAGCAGTAGTATATATAGGGTAGATGAAATATAGGAATTATAGATATACAGGATGATTATAAAAAATGCTAGAAAATGAAATGATTTATAGAGTATCCCACGATGAGTTCCATATATATGATGATTGAAATATAGATCGGAGTAGAAGTATACTTACAGAAGAATGTTAAAAATTTCATAAACAAAAAGAGTAAATACGGTCGCTTATAGGCAATCGCATATACACAATGGTTTACCGGGTGATTCAAAAATGTTAAAAAATATTATGCGTGGTCCATGAGCAGTTGCATATACAAGGTGGTGGAAATATATAATGAGATGGAATTATTATAATGAGTATTTATGTATAAATGTTAGAGAATTGAGTGCAATTATAGTTATACAGGGTGGTTAGAAAAAATAATTATCTAGGGTAGCCCATTAGCGGTTGAATTGTTGTTATATTAAATTAAGAATTACGAATTTGGACACAAATAAAGTCTTATCTGAAAAAGAACTTGAATTTCGTTACTTATTTGTAGAAGCGAGATGTAAGACCGACACAGAGGTTCCGAATCTGGATCCGTTCCGTGTAATTGCTGTTCTCCCTTAAGTCACATGCCAGAGATATTGACAGAATTGGACGAATGTCGACCACTGGGCGACAGCTAGTAAATAATTAAAACTTGAATAAAATATACCAAGGAGTTTAATTTTTTTATTAGTCCAGAGCGGTTATCTATACACTCCCCAACACTTCTTGGCATTGATTCAATAAGGTGGTATATTTCTACTTGAGAAAAACTATGCCTACCTATGTATATTTCATGTCTTAGAACCTCCAAAGTCCGTGGAGCTGGGGCAAATTTCCGAGCCTCCCATACCCATAGCAACAGATTCACATCGGTTTCTTCAAAAACATTTAAACTAACTTGAGCAACATGAAACCGATCATTATCTTGTTTAAATATGGGATCAAATAAGGTAAAGTAGTACATACAGCTCCATTAATTCCGGAAGATAACGATGCGCTGTCATGTTGCCTTGAACAAAGACTAAAGGTTAACTATTTCCATGTGCAATAGCACCCTATACCATAACTGCTACTGCTCGGTCTATGGGTCGCTCAACATCAAATTGAGTCTTTCTCCTCGATGTGGTTTAACCCTTCTTCGGCCATCAGGTCCACTTAAGTAGAATCGAGATTCATCAGAAAAGACAACTTGATGACATTTCACATTCGATTGTTGTCTTTCTTTGCACCACTGTACTCGTTGCCGGCAATGCTCAGCGGTTAGGGGTACCACAAGATGGGTCGATAATGCTGCAGTTCGAAAGACCTTATACGGTGGTAAATCATTAGGACACTTGCAAGATGGCCTTGGTCTCCTAACTACTCTTCAGCCAAATTATAAGTTGTCCAAAAACGGTCTTTAAAGCAGATAAGTAGACTTGGGTCGTTCGTGAATGCATCGTTCAAAACGAACGACTCATCTAGATGTGCCACGAATGAGCGGCACTGTTTAGTCAAATAGCTCGTTCAGTTCGCCATTAATAGAATCATTCAGCTCGAGCGAGTCGAGAGTCATCGAATGAGCTGAACGTTCAACGTTCAATAACGACCGGCACCTCACCTCGGCTCGGATCAGTGGAGAGAAAAGAGCTGTCTGGTTGATGACTGATGAGATATAAGTATTGTTTTGAAATTCGGTCGGAAAGTTTTATTTTCAACGAATCCTGGAATGGATCTTTTTATTGTCACAGGCACTAAGGCACAGGGTTGTTATTGTTTTGCAGTGTTTTTGTTATATAAATTTCTATTTGAGTTATAAGAAAGCATAATAATTTTATTTGTTTGGATAGTTTAGAACGTTTACATTTTAAATTTTAGAGTTTTATTTCTTATTTTTGTTGCAAAATAATACAAAATTTTTATATTTTAACGTAAATTAATGATCTTTAAATTATGACTAGCAAAACTGTAATATTAATTTGAGCAGTGAACTACATAAGTAGAGACATTATATAAACCCGCCTAAGGCTAAACGGCTGTGTGGTTTAGGAGCGATATCGTTCAAATGAACGACTCAGTGTGAACGACTCCTTTTGGTGAGCTGTACGAAATGAGCAGGCTTACTAAAAAGAGTCATAAAACCCAACGCTGCACATAAGTTTTAGACGTTTTTTTAGACCCTTGACAACATGTCGTAACAGTAGTTGGACTTCTGTTCGTGCGGTTAGCGATTTCTCGAAATTCAAATTTACTTAGCTGGGGTACTAAATAGAAGGTACTAACATTGTATGAATAAGCTCTATCGGACGCAAAATAATTGTCACAATTTCTAAATAATCTGCAAGTTTGTAATCAGATGTATTATTTAAGTTATCATTGTTTAATAAAGAAGTTATTTTGAGGTAAAAAGCAGCAATTAACTTTAAGAATTCATTTAACCCTGAATATTAGTGAATACACACCTAATATAAAACAGTTCGTCCTGCCTTTCTCGAAATATTAGAAATTGAATCGCTAGAGTTTTAATACCCAACAACATTGAGGTTAACTTTAAATCAATGGTAAAGAGTTTAACACATTTGTGTCCAAGTATAACAACAAAAAAATTCTATTTTGAGCAATTTGGGTAATTTGAGTTGCGTAAGACATTTTGTCTGTTTACTTGGAATAGACAATAACATAAATTATGAGACCTCTGGACTAAAACCTCAATTCACGAAATATATTCCAAACTTTTGGGCCAAGAAACTATGAAAAAGGTACAATTCTAAAATGTAAAATTAAAATGTTGGAAAATAATATTTAAATATTACATTTTAGAATTGTACATTTTTTCATAGTTTCTTAGACATTTAGAACGCAATCTGACATAGACGCTGAAAAGTTTGGAAATATACAGCAATTTTTGTGACTTGTGGTGTTATTTCCCAAAAACTGCTGAAATATCAGTCTTCTTGGGTTTTATCTGCCCCAAAGAACTTTTCAAAATGGGTATCGAAATATTGCATTAATTAGTTGAAAAGGAATATGAAAATATACAGGGGCGTATCAAGCTTCTAATTTAGGGAGGGGCAAATAAAGAAATTATCTTAAGATGGGCAAGGGGGAGGGAATCAGCAAATTTGTGGGAAGCTTTGAAGGATCACGGCAGGTTTTTGAGCTCCAGCAGCTCTCCCCCCCTTGTCTCCGCCCGTCAGTCAGATAATTCTAAACTTAATTGCAAAAGAAGCTAGAAAAACCAGGATCTTAATTTGCAAGCTTAATAAAAAAGTTTTATACGCAGTTTCTATAATTATTTATTTCATAAGCAAGCCTTCCAAAATTCCTCGTAAACAGCCGAGGTGTTGAAAACGTCTCCTAAATAATTTTCCATAAAGCTTAAAAGCATTTCTCAAGTACGGTAAACACTATTATAATAACCGACGAATAGCTGAAATAAAATTAATTAAAATGAATGAGGGAATAAACAAAAGTCGATCGGGAATTCGGTGAACGACTTTTCTAAACAAAATTTAAATGAACTCTCTCTCGAATGTTAGGCTAAAGATAAATTTAGTGAGATTATTATAGAGTGTTTTCCACTTAGTGTAAGAGCATCAATTTCCTCCATAAACACAGGGGGAAATAGAAGGAGAAATTGCCCTCTTATAACGCGCCTTATCTCGACTAAAAATGAGCGGCAAAGAGTAAAGAGCAAATGGATTGGTGTGATGAGATGCGCGAAAACTGAGGTGAAGTGATTATTTTTATGAAGGCAGAGGCGTATCGTTGGAAGGAACAGTCATTAATAATTTAATAATTCCATTATTTTTTTATATTGTTTCAAATAATAGAAAAAAATCTTTCTTCTCTTTTTAAGGTATCGTCTTCTAATAGATTGTTGGTTACAACTCAGGCAAATCACTGACTACTAACTTAGACTAGCCTAATCTTTCTCCTTCCTCAGCCCTGAACAATATCATCTGGTGCCTATTCCTCTTTTATCTTCAACCTTACTCTTCATTATTTGTCTCAAGAACTCGATCTTCTGCATCATTAGAAGAATTATCAATTTTCGTAGATTTTGAAAACTCTAATGATTACCCACATTAAAGGCATCTATCCTGCATGTCGAGCGGGCTACTATAGTCCAGTTTTCGGTTTAATATTGGAGGTTTGTATCGGTGGAATACTAATTGAGGCGTCAGACAGGGATTCTACTCTAGGAGTTTCAGGAAAAACTAATGCACAGGGACTCCAAATCGGGAGTCAGACTGTGCGTATCCCCGTTTCCCTGTGTTTATTTTTAGAATATATAATTATAATACTATCTTATCGAGATTTTTTAGTCCATTGATCACAAGACAATGTGGTGTTTCGAGTCGAGAACCTTCATTAGTTGGGCTCCCGTCAACTGTTTAAAATCTCGAGATTCTCTGTTAAATTCAGTTATATGTAATAAATATATAAATAACATTCACGATTTCAATCAGTTGATGGGAGTGCAACTAATGAAGGATATCGAGTAGATACACATCGTTTGCGCGTTTTCCTCAATGCGTTGGATCTACGCTTGTCGAACGTTTGCCTTGTTCTTTGTGCCCGTCTTCTCTCTCTGTTTTTCTCTAGGATTAGCTCTCCGATGTCATCTGAGAGGTACTTCTTGTTTCTGTGTTTTCAGATGCTAGGAGTGCTGGCTTCCAGAGCTGCATTGATTCCATCCTCTAGGAGTTGGATCACCGCTTCGAGCTAGGTCCCAATTCACCTTCTGGAAGCGTTGCTCTTCTTCTCCTCTGTGCTCGTCTGGATGACATACAAGCAGGATCACCGGGTTGTGGTCCGTGGATCCCTCTAGGACTATATAGATGTCAGCAAAATGAATGATACAATATATTGTCTTACCTTCAATGGATTGGAAAATCCCTCAAAGAGAGTGTCACAATCTACTCTATTTCCAAACGGACATTGCAAGATGTGGAGTGATGGTCAATGATGATTAACTGATTAACGCTACTCGATATGCTGATGAGCCGGTCATCGTCTGCGATAGTATCCAGGGCCGTTAAGACCTGTTGAACTGTGTTATCATGGATGTAAAAATAAATGTCACTGAAACCAAATTTATATTTGGTCAATTCAAATATCCTTGATGACATATTACAGGACAAATAGACCTAGAGAGAGATGTTAAAGTGGGAATTAAAGCACCAGAATAATTTTCTGGGATTGAAATTATCCTTATGTATTGAATACTCTTTACTACTTTAAGATTGCGTCAAAGAAAGATTAAACGTTTTTTGGTCTTTACTGTTACAAGAAACTGAGCCCTTGTTATGTTGCTATACTATTACTAATACTACTTTTAATACAGCCATTATAAATGTTGGTAGGTATCTTATTGGGAAACAATTTGTGACAAATTTGTTAAAGAGGTGCTTCCATAGGTACTAACTAAAAGAACAGATAATTTGCTTGGACATGAAATCTCACTACATTTTGAACGGACTGTGTGGCAAGCTTTGCAGTTCTGGTCATGTTTTCGGTGGTATGATGTTTTCATGAATTGTTCAGTCATCAGAATTCAAATGCATTGAAATATGTAGAAACAGTATTTTTCGAGAAATATTAACTTGAGGATAGTTACCCTTTTGTTATAAATAGGTGAAATTTAAGAGTTTTGTTGAGAGATTAAAACAGTTTTTGTTTCATCATTATATATTAGACTAGTTTTTACCCGCGACTTCGCTCGCGTTCAAGCTCTTAAATAATTAACAATAGAACTGAATCAATGTGATTCGGTATTTAAAAATTACTACATATATGAAGTTTCAAAAATTGAAAATATGCTTTATTGAAATAATTTACTACAACAAAAGTAAAATGTATTTCACTACAACAAAACAAAGTAATTTTGAATTCCAGAAATTCACTTCAACAAAATAAAGAAATTTGGAATTCTAACAATTTAAAAAGAGAAAACAAAAAAAAAACTGAAGCAAGGATTTTTCGCTGTATAGTTTTCGTAACTTAGATAAGAACACAATATCTAAACATGTATTAAATAAATATTAAATCTCTATTACATGATTTTACAGTATCTATATCTACTGTAATCATATGCAATGTCGATAACTACCCATAAAAAACAAATGATTTGTGGAGATTTTTGCGCTCGCATTGACTAAGACTGTCAACTTGCAACTATTAAATACTTCATATGATTTGATTTTGTCAGTAATAACGGAATTTATGCATGCCAATAATGAAAATGGTATATAAAATTGAAGCATAAAATTAATAAATAACCTGAGAACATATGATTAGCAGCCGAGCGCCTTACACTCTCCATAACTCCTTGATGTTTACATGACAAAGCGAATGTAAACAAAGGACATTATCTCCATAAGACGTGCGCTTCTATAAGGGTATATATTCGTTGTTATAAGTAACACAACAAAATAACATTAAATATAGAAAAATTCCAAGCAGCTGAAGCTATAGTCAATAAGATATTAATTTGACCATGGGTACTACAGCACCTAGGGTTTGACTTTGTTGGCGTTGAAGTCGCTAGATTTTCAATTTTTTGACAAACACTCATGTCTGCCAATATATTTTTTTGCCCCTTCCGTAAAAAGTATGTTCATATAAAAAGTATCCTATGTCCTTTCTAATACCTCTAAGAATATGTGTACAAAGTTTCATGATAATCAGTTAAGTAGTTTTGGCATATTGAATGGAATGCTGTTTATGTAACCAAACTGTTTGTGAAGAAAACTTTTTTCTCTATTATGAATCAAACGTTTGATTTATAAATACACACTTATATTTATTTGACATTAGTTAATTCATCTTATTTACAATTTACCCCAAGGAATATAATGTTCATAGAATATAAGAAAATAGGTAAAAAGTTTTTCATTCTAAGAACGATAGAAGCGATTTGAAAAAAAACTATATCACGGAACTAATCCAATCCCTTTTCAATTTGTGCTATAATACCGAACCATGGCTCACCATTTTCTACGGTAAGCTTTTAAGAAAAAAATATGGGAACTTTATCAAATAGGAAGTATGGGAAATTCCTAGCCGTTTTAATTGAACAAACATAGCAAAAAGAAAACGTAAAATTGAAATTGTAGGAGTGACGGCCAGTTCCTCTAAAACCAACTTTTGAAATATTGATATACTCAGTACCTATAAACTAAAGCAATAAAGTGAAAAAACAATCAACATTTAAACAGGCTGATCTAGGTAGCTCATAAAATAAATGAGATCTGCATATGCTTACATGGAAATCCGTTGAAATCATACGAAAAGTAATTCTTTATTTGCTCGTACGTCACTGTATCTATCTAAGCGTTGTTGATGCGCGCATTCGATTATTTGTAAATAGGAGAACATGCCTTCCATATTGTGTAAACAGTTCATTTTTCGATACGTGTTCATGATAAATGCAACTGTTTACCAAATATTCTGTATGATGAGAACAGCATTATTTAATGGCTTGATTTACTTTGCTATGTCAATCAGAAAATTTATTATTACACTTTCATGGAAATGTTTATGCTACTACTCAACACCCGTTTTATTAATATTTTGGGTTACTTACTGATTTTAAAATGTTTGGGATCTCGGCAAAGTTTATTTGATGATAATGTGTGTAAATTAATAACTTCAGGAAATTCTTTGGACTAGTCATCAGAACTAAAACATTTTGTTGTTTTTTAATGTCGGTAGTGTTTGTATTTAGATTTACGATTCGCATGATGTTTATGTGCATTTTATCAGTTTCTACTAACTTCTGATTGATTTTTTAAAATTTAATGGTTGAAATTTTCTATTTAGCATGGATGGGTATGTTATTTATTTCTGATTCATATTTATCTTAGTAACTCGTTGGTCATTTTCACATATGTTTGCCTACAGCATGGTAAAGTGTAATTTATTACCGTTTTAATAGTTATAATTGTTTCGACTATTACATGTTCCTTTTTAATCACTTTCCATGTGTTCGTGTTGTTCGTTTTTTTGGGACTAAGTTAAGCCAGATGTTTTCCTGGTGTCATATTTCCATGTTATACTGGGGTTTTTGATTGTTCTTTGACAACTCTTTTGTTGTTGTTTATGTATTGTACTGTTATATTCTGGTTATTGTTTTTTATCTACTGTGTTCTTTTTCTCACTCCTTTTTACATCGTTATAAATATCCAGATCTTCATCTATTTTGAGTTTTCCGAGTAATGTCTGTTTCCGGAAATCATGTTTCACCACCTTCTGAAAGTATAGAGATTAGAAAAAAAGAAAGTTCGCAGAGTCGTGAACTGGACAAAAGCGCCACCTGAATTGCGTATGTATCATTTCTTGTTTTTTCACTACTTGGGACTACTACCATTTCCAGTTTACACCAGTTATCTCTCCAGCCTCCATGATTTCTTTCTAGGTAAAGTTGTGCACAAAGTTATTATCCATTAAGACAACAGGTTCTTTAGGATTGCCAAATAGTTTTTGTAAAGTTTTCATTGTTCTGCATACTACCGTTATAGCAAGTTCCATAAAAAATTTTAAAGCCCTTAGTGTAATGTTTTTAAAAAAAATTTCATTTTCTATAGGCTCGGAGCTTACGTATTTGACAGATGCATATCGTATATTAACTATTTTCGGTTCGGATATAGTTTCCATGTATACTTATAAAATTAGTATAAATATCTAAAATTTATTCTTTGCCTAAAGTTAGATGATCTAATTAGCTTATCTACAATTGAATCTTGATAACCATTACATAAGCTATTCCTCCTGCTGGCGACAACCGTCTCCTTGGTAAGTGCAAATGTCAACAAACGATGCACAAGGAAATTGGTAGGCCCCATTGTGTGTTTTTGTCAGTGAAAAGAATTGCTAGCTAAATATGCTGGACTGCTGAAATCCTCCCTATAGACGTCAAATAGGACACTCCCTAGTAGTTATTGATACGTAAATTTAATAGGTAGGAAATTTACTATCAATATATAACACAAAATCCTTAATAGTAAACTTATTAGTATCAAAAACAGCAATAAATATCGTCCACATAACTTAGCCATACCCTAGGAAAATACTGAAAGTCCTTCTTTGATTCAACTTCGAGTCTCCCATAAACAAATTAGCAAGGAATGGGGACAAGGGATTCCCCATTGCGGTTCTCTCATTCTGTTCATAAAAGCAGCCCTCAAACTGAAAACAACTTTGGCTCATGCATAATTTTGTCAGTAAAATAAGATCTGTTATTTAGGCCACACAAAAAGAGTTTTCACGCAATAAATCCTCAAGATACTTCAGTATTTGTGGAATGGGTATACAAAGAAACAAAGCGGTAACATGAAACGATACTAAAATTTCCCTGGCTGTAGAAACATTTTGCACTGATTTAATGAAATTCAAAGAGTTTTTAACGCGAAAGTATTTGGTGGACAAGGTACATTCTCGAATTGTTTTGTCAAGCTGAAACGGTTTGACAGAACACATAATTTTAGGATCGTTGGATTAGATACATGTAATCTACATTTCAGGTCGACTTACAATCTATTATATGAACTTTCAGAATATCTTTACTATATTCCGATCGGAAGGATCCTGGTTAATACGGTGCCTTTTTTTCCCGGTTGTGAATTTCTTGAAGACGACTCATATAATTTTAGGATTGCCTTTATCTGGAAAATATATCACAGCCCCACAAAAAAAATAATTGTCTGCTCTAAGAAGTTTTCTATGGTAAATAAGACCTTTTGGGGTCGCTGATTAAGAAACTGGGGTCTGTTTGACTTTATAAGGTCAGGGTCAAGGTCATTTCAAGGTCAAATCGAGAAACTTCTTCAAAAAAATCTGAAAAAATTCATCAAGAGGTTTTTGGGGTCGCTGATTCCGAATCTGGTGTCTGTTTGACCTTATAAGATCAGGGTCAAGGTCATTTGACGGCCAAGTCGCGAAAATCTGCTCTTACTGTAGATCAAATCACATTGTGAGGTTTTTGGGTTCGCTGATTCAATGGTCTGCAACCTCCTTTCTCTGTGTAACCTAGATCTAGGGTTAATAAAGGGAGCACAAAATTTTCAGCTATGAGTTCTTCCAGTTAGGTTCAAGAACATACAATTTATAGTGAGGATCATGTTTTTTTACTTGTTTTCATTGATTGCAAATGAACATACCCCAACAATAGCACAACTCAAAATTCTACGACCACGGTAGAGGCTTGAAACGAGACAACTGCTTCGATAGAAGATGTGTAGAATGATTTGTTTACAATGTGGTAACAAGGCCAGCGATGGTACGCTGCCTTGCAGGCGGATGTTAAGGTGTGACAATGATTCCGTAGTGTGTCTGACGACGACTTAACATTGTCCTTGTCAAAGTCAGAAAGCTGTCATACTTAGATCTGGGGAGTTATGAGAGTTATCAGCCTCAGGACAGATGACTCACGTGAGATCGGGTCAGGGACCATAAAAAACTGTTAATGAATGAGAAGTGAAGAAATCTTATATGTTATTTCAAATTTTAATGTGAACTCTATCGCCAAAAAATACATTGAGAGATCTGGATCTTGAATTCATGGAGCTGAATGGCCCCAAAATACTTTTAATGAACTTTTCCAGATTTTTGTGAAGGATTTTCTCGATTTGACCTTCAAATGATCTTGTATCTGACCTTATAAGGTCAAACTGACGCATAATTCGGAATTAGCTACCCTAAAAACCTCATAATATTTTTTTCCAGATTTTTTAAAGGATTTTCTTAATTTAACCTTCAAATGACCTTGACCGTAACCTGATAAGGTCAAACGGACCTTGGATTCGGAATCAGCGACCCCAAAAGCGTCTACTTACCATAGTAAAGTTTTTAGAGCAGACATTTTATTTTTTCACTCTGGCTGTGATTTTTTACTGTCTTTTAGAATTTTCTTGGTAAAAAGTACTTCAATCACAACTTATTAATGCCGTACTCTCTTCGAGGTGTCATTCCTTTGTACGCAAGACAATATGTATTACATATAAATATAATATATATTGTTTCTGGTCGGGAACCTTCATCAGTTGCACTTCCCACAATTGAATGTCCTCTCGAACACTTCTCTATGCATTTGATGCATTTCGTTAAATTTGAAGACGCGAGATGGAAGACCGACATCTAGGATTTTCAAGAGAATCAGTACACAGAGGTTCCGAATCTGGAGCGTGTAATTGCTGTTCTCCCTTAACTCCTAGGACAGAATGTGTCAGGTTAGCCCTGTCAGAGATATTGTTCGAGGTGCCATTCCTTTGTACGCAAGAGAATATATGATGAAGGTTCCCGACCAGAAAAAATTTGTATTATATTTATGGATTGTCTTGTGTAGGAATGACACCTCGAAGAGAGTATTCAATATCTCTGACAGGTGAAGTAACCTGAAAATTTTATCGTGACATTCTGTCCTAGGAGTTACGGGAGAACAGCAATTACACGGAACGGCTCCAGATTCGGAACCTCTGTGTACTGATTCTCTTGAAAATCCTAGATGTCGGTCTTACATCTCGCGTCTTCAAATTATTAATGCCGTGTTTGAAGTTTCTGATTCTCTCCAGCTTTTCTTCTTAGGCACATTTCTGGGTACTGTTGGTCTTTTATTATACTCAAAATTGATCATGTAACGTAGTTCTACTACAACATTAATAGAAAAGAAACTAGAACAAAAATAGAAATTTCATGGCCAGGGCAAAACATAAATTATAAAAAAATATTTGGGGAGTTCATATTGTTCAAATACTTTACTTTTACGAATTTGCTGTTACAATTATTATTAATTATTCATTATAAACTGTTATGAAGTGATGACATAAGTAAATTGCTCTTAAATTTTATGTCTAAAAAATATCCTCAATGTTGCTCTATTGACTGATGTAAATAAAAAAGTCTCAAAAATATCAACGTAATATACGTTTCAAAAAAACCTCGTTTAAATATAAATTTTCAGTTTTCTCATGCAGTACAACAATAATGTAGATATCGAAAATCCCTGTGGTTTTACGCCCTCGATATTTCCCGGATTTGCAACAATCAACATAAATTCCATCTGAAATCAGATACCCACAATTTTCTTGAAATATTTGCAGTTATGCAAAAGTCAATCGTTTTATTTTATATTGAAGTCAATTTCGAATGACAAATGGTAAACGCTTTGAAAATGGGAATCGACGTTGAGAATAGTATTTCCCAAAGGAACAACCTCATGTCGTTGGGCTACATTAAATTTTTTCCATTATTTGTTTTCACGTCGAATGGTGTTCATATTTTAGAGGATTTTCGACAGTTTTACTCTTTCGTGTGACCCGATACTTATTGCTTCCATACAACTGTGATTTATAGATTATGCACTCCAAAAAAAAAGGAAGTTAGTGTTTATAATACTGAAAAATTCCAAATAAGTATGAAATAAATGTTTACCGATATTACAAATTTTGAACTAAAAATTCTTATCACATACTCATAGTTAGGGAGCAATCTGATAGGCAATCTATTAAAGGTTCTTTATTATTTATTTATATTTATTTTATCTTTATATGTATAAGTGGAAAGTCAATCAAATCGCCGGTAATCCCAATACATCTTGAGATGC
The DNA here is from genome assembly GCA_034190945.1 of Octodonta nipae. NCBI lineage: Eukaryota > Metazoa > Arthropoda > Insecta > Coleoptera > Chrysomelidae > Octodonta > Octodonta nipae. Next base: position 12,511,416 of record CM067222.1, read on the forward strand.
ACTTGTTGTCATGCAACAGAATGACTCTATTAAGTTTCATTTGTATTCTATAGAACATATTATTTATCTTTATTATTTATTTATATTTATTTTATCTTTATATGTATAAAATTCTAGAATGCTATCGGGAAGCAGCCAATATATAAACTAAACGTATACTCTTTTAACTATATTTTGAGAGCTTTCGAAATTGTTTATTTCTTCATCAGTCAAAAACTACAATTAACACAAAAGTTGAATTATAATATTAAGTTAATATGTAATAAAAACTTACGTTAGTTGAGATTGAATTTAGAATTAACTGTACAGCAGAAATTGAACATTGGACAGGTTATCCAGTAAAAGATAATATTTTTACATTTGAAATGTATAGGAAAATGACAATGTCAAATTGAAATTTAAATTTTTGAAAAAGAAAGCTGCAAATTGTTGGACAAAAAAATGTTTAATACCAAGTTAGTGCAAAAGAATTAACCAAGATTAGAATTAGAGTGATTAGATTTCGAAATTTTGTTATCGATTTCAAGCAAATGGCAATATATAACGTTAAGGTTTAGCAGATTAGGTTTGTTATTTATACTATCATCAAAGGTACTAATATATACCATCTCCAAAAAAATTCTTTTAAATGAATTTCGCTCTATTGCAAGGATGCTGGCGTTGTCAAAGTTTGCTATATGGCAATTATCAATACAATGACTAGTTAAGTCGAAGAATCTTTGTTCAATGTTATATCGCTTTTGTGAGAAGTTATTCGATCTTTGTCTTCTCGAAGTTTGTCCAATATAAATAGCTCAATTTTTAAACTGGAAAAAGTTCACTTTGTTACATTTCAAAATAAAAAAGTTGCCCCGGGTGAGGATCGAACTCACGACCTTAAGATTATGAGACTTACGCGCTACCTACTGCGCTACCGAGGCTTGATATTAATGTTGGCCGCGGTATGGATAAATACATCAATGACTAAAATTAACTGGTTATTATTAAAATTGGATTTCTAAATTTAACTTATTTTTTAATATGGATCACAAACATCAATAGAATAGGAAGAAATACTAAATGATATTATATATACTTACTGACAAAGAAATCAACAACACAAGAAGGAGATGTTTAAATTTGTAAGTAGTAAATGATTAAAATTAGAGTAAAAAATACCAAGGAGTTTTAACCGCAGTTGTGTATACACTCCCCAACACGTCTTGGCATCCCAAGCTACCTGTATTTCATGTCTTAGAACCTCCAAAGTCCGTGGAGGTGAGGTAAATTTCCGAGCCTTCTACCTATTATATCCCAAACATGATCTAAGAGCGAAAGACCATGGCCACAGATTCAAAAAGTTGAAACTAACTCGAGCAACATGGGGCCGAGTATTATCTTATTGAAATATGGGATCCATGAGCCGATTAATTGTACATGCGGCTCCACTACTTCACGAAGATAACGTTGCCTTGTCATGTTGTCATATTGCATCGAACAAAGATTTAAGGTGACCTACTTCTATGTGCAATAGCACAACTTATCATAACGGCTACTGTTGGGTGTACATGTCGTTCAAAATCAAATTGAGGTTGACGTATTTCTTCTTCTTCAGCCATCATGTCCACATAGTCCATTCAAGCAGAATAGAGATTTATCAGAGAAGGAGACCTGATGCTATTCCACATTCCAATGTTGTCGTTTTCTGCACCTCTGCAGTTGTTGCCGTCCATACTCAGCGGTCAGAGGTAGCACAGGATGGGGTCGATCGGTCTGTAAAGGCCATAAGTCTTAGACGTCGATCTTGAAGTTGATTTGTGCCTCTTCGACGTCCGGTGCCCAGTCTTCTCCGATTTTAAGTATTGTCCAACACTTGATAACATCTGATAATAGTAGTTGGATTTCTGTTCGTGCTGTAAGCGATTTCTCGAAATGAAAAACCAGCCTGCCGTATATTAATAGATTTCACTTCTTTCAAATTCACTTAGCTGCCGAAACATTCGGCCAACACGTAGTTTAGACATCTTAAACTTATTTCGCTTTTGGATCCCATCAAACATTTTTTTTAATTTAAGAAAAATGCAAAAAACGACTTTAATATTAATTGATAAAAAAATTTACATGAAAAAACATTCCCAAATTTTACCAAATTTTAATAATTTACTCCTTACAGTCCTTACTATATATATCATCCATGTTTTACTAAAGCAATATTAAGATTAAACATCGCCTTATGGGTGTTGCTATTTCTTTTTCAGTGCGTATATTAATTCCGTATTACATTCAAAAATAAATCTCTTAAAATTTTGAAACTATTATAATTAACTTATTAAATGGCAAAAATCAAAGCAATTCAAAGAAAACCATTAGAAAAATATGCATAGTAACAAATTCTAAGGAAATAGCAAATAGTTTCAGTAAATATTTGTCTACTGTTGTAAAAAATAAATTAAAATCTCACTTCAATAACGAATTGTCAGATGACTGCACCGTTTCAAAAAAATGTTTTAATAATTTTAGACACTATGACGTAATTCCACAAGAGGTTAGCTCGGCCATAAAAAAGTTACGTAAAAATATATGGACAATGAAATATTTTGCAATTAACCTTCCACAAATAATAGCTTAAAAACAATTCTCAGGAACAGGATATCAAAACACAAGGCCCTATCACAAAGTTATAAATTTCACAGTTTTTGAATATGTATTAAAAGGAAAATCTGATGTTTTATAATTAAGCATCACATGACGAAAATTAGAAACTCCTGATAGTAAGCAGATTGCTGTTATATTTTTTGTTTGTCTGCCTTTTTTCATCCGATAGATTTTAGTTTAATTTTATATATTTTTCTCTTGCCGACGCTCCATTATTTGTGAAATAAAACCTATATTTGAATCCAGGTTGGTTTTAGCTCAATAAACACTAAAAAAGCTTTCAGATGATTTGAGGGGTCCCAGCCCCTTAGCCCCCCATCCGCCAGTGTCTATATTAATTTAATTAAGCTTACCTAGTGTATTAAATGCAGATTTCTATCTATATTAACGAAATATTTGTGATTTCTATCCCTAGACCAAAAACCTTCCGAGACCCTGACCAACCACTTTCTAGTAATTGAACAGCGGGAAAAGGGGAAATTTCATGGAAATCGTTAGAGCTCTTTTTGACCAAGATTGTTTAATACCTGGGCGACAGAGCCTCACTCGTAAACTCATAATTCATAAATGTACATAAATCCAAATAATCGGATATTTGCTATGTAAACCATTACTAACTAATATAACATTTTTTGTTACATTTTAAAAAAAACGGTGTAACTGCAATTCTACTCCACCTAATTTCAACCAGCCTATATATGCAACTGCTTATGGAAATCCAATTAAAACATTTTTTCTAAAATATTTTTAATCACCATGTATAGCTATAATTCCGCTCGTCTCTAATTCCAACCATCCTCTATTTGCGATTGCGTATGGGCCACTCTAGAAACTTTTGTTTCTACAATCTTCTAACTACTCACTGTAACTATAATTCTACTCCGCTCTATATTTCTACCATTTTATACAGGGTTATTCTAAGACTAAGATTTTTTTAAGGTTGATATATATCCTCCAGAAGAACATTTTAAAATTATTTTCGTTTTATACAGGGTGTCCCAGAAATGTGAAAAGTATCACCGTTTTATTTTTTTATTGAATGCACTGTATATTATTACATTTTCGGTATGTACGATTAAAATGATAAGGTGTTTCATAAAAGTTTACTATACCAAAACCCCATAGTTTCTGTAATATTGACTATTTTATCAAAATGTAGTAATCATTTAACGGGTTAGTGTCTCAACATACTCTTTTCTTGTTTCTAAGCGGTCTGCTGAAGGTTGATAATATTTTGTGTTGCACTTGTGAAAAATCCAATATTGTATACAAGGTATGAAATAAATAACAATTATGCAACCAAAATTTCAAATGACAAATTACTTCTTTAAGTTGTCAGAAAATATTAAATATAACTGTCAAATTCTCATATTTATCTTGTTAAATTTGAAATAAGTTAAAATTGGTCTGTATTCTGTGAATGGGCGCTTTTCATGGGAACATGAATAGTTAGGTGTACTCGCATAGAGACTAAAATTCTAGTACTGTTGATAACATAAAATACAGGGTGTTTCATTAAACTTAAAGAAGTAATTGTCATTTGAAATTTTGATTAATTAATTGGTATTTATTTCATACCGCGTATACAATATTTGCTTTCCACAAGTGCATCACAAAATATTATCCTTCAGGAGACCCTAGTCGGAATTTGGTTGGAAAAAAGGAAAAAGTATGATGAGACACCAACCCTTTAAATTGTCACTACATTTTGATAAAATAGTGAATATTACAGATACTATGGGGTTTTGGTATAGTAAACTTTTATGAAACACCTTATCATTTTAATCGTAAATACCGAAAATGTAATATACTGTGCATTCAATTTAAAAAAATAAAACTTTAATACTTTTCACATTTCTTCACCCGTTTTTCAACTACCTGATATATCAGTTGTATATATACTAAATATATGTTTTTCGAACCACCCCGTATGACTTCTCCTTTATTTCAACCACGTTCTATATATGCAGCTACTTACGTATATTAGGGGTAATATACCTTTTTTTCACGAATACATGTAATTCAACTACGTTCTAAGTTTTACCTATCCTATATATGGAACACCCTTTAAAATTTCACTTTAAATATCATTTGAATTTTTTAAAGCGAAACGTTACATTGGCTTATTCCGACTTTTGAATGAAGCTAAGCTGTTTCAAGTATCTAATATTTGGTGCATGCGGTGTACTACCGAAAATGGTAGTAGTTTTTCCCCTATATCTGCCGTTTCTGTCAATTTATGGAGGTAAAATGTATGCCACATTTTATAAGTCCACCTATAAGTTTTGTAAAAAAAAATATTATGATGAATATTTTTTTCTCAAAATAATATTCATAAGAACGTTTTTCGTTTGAGTTCAACTTAAGAAAATACACAGTTATAGAAACCAAATGAGAATCTCCACCTTGGAATTAACTGACATTTATTGGGATTTATTTCCAATCAACTTTTAAATTACATCTTAAAAGAATAGAATATACTATAATTTGTATTAAAGTTAAAAACTTAACATGGAATATTACTATTTACATTTTAGATCATGTAAATCTGTTTGTGAAGAAGTAGCTTTTTCTCTAATAATTATTATTAATTATAAAAGAAATCGTTTGATTTATGAATACACACTGTATATACGTATTAGCTGACATTTATTTTGACTAATTCATCTTATTCACAATTTACCCCAAGTTCTGAAAAGTTAATACCAGCAACTGCATCAAACTTGTAATACTGGCGAATCCACAAAAACATAGAGTATAAGTAAATAGGTAAAAAGTTTTTCCCCATTCTCTAAGAAACTATACAAGCTATGTTATTGAAAAAATACCTGTCCACTTGGCGATATCCAGGAACTAATCCAATTTCTTTTCAATTTGTCCCACGTTCCGAATAAAATGTTCCAAATTGTAATAAATCCTGCGCCTCCACCAAGACATAGAGTATATGAGAATAAGTAAAAATAGTGTTTCCCCATTTTTTAAGAAACGGTACAAGCTATGTTAATGAAAAAAATATGGGACCACTTCGCTATCTCCCAAAACAGGACTGAGTAAAACGGTGGAAATTCCTTGAGTCGTTTCCGAGTAATCGGTGAACAAACATAAAAACAGCAAAAAAATATAGATATAGACGAATTGAGAACCTCTATCTTTTTGAAGTCAGTTAAAAATTATGACTACCTTGGGGCAGAATATTACTTATAATTTAAATATTATATAAAGAAGATACGTTCACAGAATTCTTACGACAGTTATCCCAAAAATACCCAATGCCTGAATAAATTATTCGAAACATTTTGTCGTGCATTTTTCACATAAACAAATCATACGAAATTAGGCAGTTATGTAATGTGCATCGAAAATGAGATACATTCCCCGCCAATGACTTTATAGGCCACAACGGTAATAGGCGTTCTATTATGTTTCACGGTTTCGATACGCATCATCAACACAATACAAAACCAACCCTAATCATGTTACTATAACGATTTAATCCCCATCTAGGGAGTATCCCTCTTGTCACCCTTACTGGTAAACTGCCAGCTACTGTATCATATAAGAACAGATCAATTCATTTGTTGAACACGATGCAGGGGGATGTCACGCTGGAAAATTATATCGAATTAGATATATCTGTAGTAATGTGAAAGTTCAGTTAAAGAGGTATTAAATAAAAAGAATACTTGGGCTGACTAGGGCTTCACACTAAGACGAAAGTATCAAAATCTCACCTCGGTCTCGCCTCGTTTACCAGTTGTCTCATCGCGTCTCGCTTAATTTTGTATAATAATAATAATAAATATTATATAAACTAAATAATAAATTATATAAGCTATATTTATTTTACCATTATACAGAAATATTTTAACAAATCTTAATTTTATCTTTTAAATTACTCGATGACCAAAAATTTAAACATAACTATTGGTTGCCCAGTGGTCGATATTCGACCCTATTTCATGAAATTGTAAAGAGTATATTTTTATAAGAAACACAGTTGTAGAGAAATCGTAGAAATAGATGTAATGACCAAAATTGTTAACTGAAATAAAAAGCAAATAAAATTGTAATCAAATATCGGTATTCGAAATATTTTTGACAAATGAATGAACCCCCAAATTTCTGGCTGGAACCGCTCCTAGCAAAATGTTCGATATAATAATTGGAAGATTGTCCTTTGCAACCTAAAAGTTTTCGTCATTTGCGAACAATCGAGCTCATAAATATTAAAGAAAAGACATGACCAACAACCCTATGAGAACTTCAATATTTAATAAATTCTTTATTGTCCGCTGACTGACAATTTTTTACACAAAACCTTCGGGAAGATTGTGATAATAATATATTAATCAAATAATTAAATTTACATTAAAAATAGGATATTTAATATGAAAGTTACTATAACGCGTCCGAAAAATCAATACTGATCTACTAAATTGACTATTTTACCACTAAACAATAACAACGCTTTATGCTGAACTATCCAATCTAATCATGGACCTTGTACTCTCTGGCGGTAGCTGGCCATGCACAAATATCGTGCTAAGGCTAGAAAGAGAGGTCAAAAGGCTATTTCACTCGATTAAGAGCTGCATTCATACAACTATGTGCGGTATGTAGTTCATTGGCTGCATCTCCCAATCGAATGATAGCCTCTTGCTCTCTCTATTGCCCTCTTTTTATACTCTTGGTACGCCATTTGTGTATTGCATGCTACCTCCAGAAGTACATGCTCTAAGAATATAGCTGCATCTAACGCTCGCTCCCTCCTTATATAATTACTCTATGTTTTGAGTTTTGACCCTCTGGCGCCACTGTCAGTATTATTTGTTTGTGTTAACAGTATGGATGTAAATAGTGAATTTTTTATTTTATTTTATTTAATGAATGAACCAATATTATAATTTAATATTAGCATTCTGCACTGAAGGTCGTCAGTAACTACTAAACAAAACAAAAATAAAGAAAATCCGTTGAGAGACAGAGGAGAAAATGGTACCTAACCGTTTTGTCTTTGCCTATTTATATATAGATAGGGCTTGCGCACAACATCTTTGAATGATGTACGTGTTTTTGTGAATTTTGTTCATCCAATTTAACATAAATTTTATCTCTACAGAGACTTGGAACATTTTTTTGCATCTATGTTTGTTACCAAACGAGTTCTATTATATATACTTCCACAGATGTATACAATAAATGTTCACATCTTTACTACAAGAAATACAATAAAAAACAAAAAAAATTCTGCAGATGTACAAATAGAGACAAAATTTCAAAACATCCATATTTAGAGACAATAAAAGTTGTCCGTTAAGTATTGAAGCGAAAGCTTGTTAAAGGAGGCCTACACTACACATATGAAAATAGATGAGCAAGGAAATGAAATACATAACTTTAAATTTCATTTGTTTCGACCTGATAGACCCGACCCGATCGACCAGACACGACCGACCCGACTACCCACTGGCTCGAACTTGAAATGCCCATCCAATTCAGTTCTCCGTGTAAGAAACAGGAACCAGGTAATATATTAAGAGTTTCTTCCTTTATAGAAAATCAATAATATATAAAAAATAAACTAATATGCAATACCTGCACAAAATTTGCAGTTCCTTCTAATAAAAACTCCAATCCTCTCTTTGCGATACATTAAAATAGAGACTTGACATACGTCAGACATCAAAAAGAAGACCATTAAACTTGCCATTATATATATGTATTGACTAGCGTTATATTATCAAGTAAACATTTTACATTAAGACTTGTGAATAAAAATTAAAATTTATTTGGAAAAAGCTTAGTATGTAAAACTTTACAAAGTTGTTTCCATGAATTAATTTTGTTGTATTTGTATTACTTTTCCTCAGTGGTAGGTGACTTTAAAAGAATAAAATAAAGGTTATCGTTTTATTATGTTAATTATGGGCCTTAGAGAATATACAAAATTATCGTTTTGTTGTGGTACTTACTATGTGTATGTTTTGTGGAATTATCCAAATATAATTTTAAACTGAAAGGATTTTTGCAGGTTTGCCTTTGTTCGTGTGTCGTGTGTTAAACTTATTATTGAAGCGAAAGCTTCTTAATGAAGGCCCACACTTATACATATGAAAATAGATGAGCAGGGGAATGAATTGCTAACTTTAAATTCCATTTGCTTCGTTCTGGAAATACCCATCCAATTCAGCACTCAGTGTAAAAAACAGGTATCAGGTAATAATCAATAATAAATAGTAAATTAACCAATATAACCATCCAAGTAATATAGAATACCTGCAGAAAATTTGCTTATCGTTCTAATAAACACTCCAATCCTCTCTTTGTAATATATTAAAATGAAGACTTGACATACCTCAGAAATTAAAAAGGATACCACACAATAAGGCAACTTGAGATTAAATTTTCATATTATCAACGAATATAGACACACAGAAGGATACACAGTAAGCAAAACACGTCCTTTGTTTACATGATTTTGTTATCGTAATAAACTAAGTACGTTTACCACTCAATAGAAGGACTGATGTCTCGAATCGAAAGCGATAATAAATACACAATAATTTTATGTACTATTTTTAATTTACATAAAATGATTTAAAACTCATTTTGATATTACATAGAACAAGAACTTAAAAAAATTAAATTGTGGCTACCGTTGAATATATAGGTATATAATTTATTGTTTTGTGTAAATGTTGTGTGTTTGTAATAATTTTAGCTAAGAACAAAACGAACTTTTCTTTGACATCTTTTCTTCATATACATATTCATATGAACAAAACTATTTACAAATACTTATTTATTTACTTACTTTATTTCTTTGAACATATATTTAATTTAAGAATTAAATTAGGCTTAATACTTGACTTAAATAGAGACGATAACGAGAAAAGTGAAGAATATTTCTTAGGAATCGTTCAGTCTAAAATGACTGCCGCTCTTTTTGAATTATGTGGGTTTTCTTGGAACTCAAGTATAATATCCCATTTCGAATTATCACTTAGAGCATTGGCACCTACTTTTTTTATCTGTCTTACATGAACAAGCTCGCGAAACTGCTGTTCTATTTTGCTAATTGTTCCTTGGGATACAGGCGGCAAATTTGGGAAAAATTCGTGAAATAAGCGAGAAACTTTTGTGTCCCTGTGTTATCTCCATAATCAATCAGTTGAAGAATGGTTATTTTGTGGTTTTCTGTTAAATGAACAATTTTTCTGATTTTATTACATACAGTTAACGAAACTCAAACGACAATAGCACTGACACTGATCACTACTGTTATGCAGGCAGACAACAAGATGCTAAGGCAATGAGTTTTTTTTTCAAATCAGTAAATCAGTATTGAGTGTAATGTAGTGAATTTGTGAAATAAGATAATTTTCTCTTTTTATGTTAATTTTTGTAATAAATCTGAAAACACTTAATATTTACGAAACAGTTGAAGATACGTGTTAGGACATTGTACACGAATTATGTCGAGAATTTTCTGGAGAATCCAAAAAATAAATAATATACAGGGGCTTGCATTTAAAGTAAGAAAGGTCTTATTGGCAACTGGCACATGACACACCCAATATACAGGGTGTAAATAGTTTAAGTGCATATATTGTAGGAGCAGATAGTACACACCAAATAAAACAAAAACCTCTTATAACTCTATGGTCTATAATAGGCCTTAATAAGCAAGAAAATTTGAAATACATGTTAAGTAAATTATTGTAATGTGGCAACGTCGCACTAAAATCACATTTAATGAGTGACCACAAAAAAATTAACACCTGTTATTTTTTTGTATTAAATAATTTCACAGTTTCGAGTGCAGGTAGATATATTTAGGTAAATAAAATTTTATGAACTATTGTTTTCAAAAATGTACCCTTTTAATATCTATGTATTAAAATGAATATTTATATTTGGCGATTTATTTTATGCATCAAGTTGAATAAGGGAGGGTACAAAGTTGTTACAAAAATCATTCCATACAGAATGTGTTAAATTCTTCGAAAAATATTGATTACTCTTAACATTAATATTACATATGTTTAGACAAATAAATAGCCATGTACTTACTTACTTACAGGATGTCATTATGATAGAGATCTGGAGAACAATAGCAAATATTCAAAATTCAACATTCTTGCTACTACATCTGCCTTCCCCACAAATTAATAGCATGTCAGGTCTTTACGTAATTGTATAATTGTCACTATTTGTCACAAACCAATACACTCGAACTCACAATTCACAACAGATTTTATTTACTTCTCCAATTTATTTTTTAAAATGAAAATCATAACAGGAACGGTACGTCGAAAGTTTACGCAAAAATCACTTTCACTTTCTTACAAGAACCGATCAGCAAAAAGCAATCGGGGCAGCGGTCAGCTGTAGTACTGAGCAAGGCATGTTATATGCTATGTTGCCACATCTGCTCGGAGAAACATAGAGCAAATTATAACAGAATATTTACAGTTTAAATATTAATTTTCTTTGTTAATACAGTTATTAAAAGTGTATAAGCTATTGAGTATTTACATATTTGGCTTTACAAGCATTTTCAAGCAGGAGATAGTATATTATTCACTGTAATAACGGCTGCGTAACTTCTAACTTTTTTTTTGACAAAACTATAGTTTTTTCTGAAAATGTTATAAAGCTTTTTGATTTTGTTTTGATCTGAAGTATTGATCCTCAAAATCTTTGCACTCAAACAAATTTAAAAATACAAATCCACGTGTCCAAACGTTTTTCCCTAAAATCTCACCTTTATTCGTTATCGAATTTATTCCATTTGGCTGTTCTACACTGAATGTGTTTTACAATTAAAATTTTACCAATTTTGAATCCAGATTTTCATTTATGTATTGTATTAAATACGACATTACTGAATGTAAAGATTATATTTTCAAAAATGAGCGTGTTGAAATTTGCTATAGACAACTTGTCAAGTAAGAAAAATCTCAATGCGCAAACAGTAAATCAAGCTGCTTAACAATCATTTTGTAATTACCTGCTTATCTATTGAAAATCCGCTACGATCACACCATGAGATGTCCATAAATCATACCACGGGTGCTTCCATAAAAAAAGCAGCCGATAACGCGTTCAGAATAGATTAATATTTGCAAAAGTAGCTCTATAAATCATTAGTAATTTAATAGCGAACGACTCTGTGAATGTTTGCAATAATATAAATAACACGCCGCTTTTTGTGATCAGAGAAAATTATGAGCGATCCACGAGGCATGAAAAATCTAACATATGCCCATTAGACAGCTAATTAATGTCAAAACAGCGGCTCGGATGATTTCTTTGTTCCGAAACGAACGAGCCAACGACGATCAAACAAAAGAGGTACAAACAAAACTCGATCCGTGACGATTTTGATTGATACAAAACAGACGGCAGCGTAAAAAAGTGAACGTCTTTTCCCTGAAACAAACGAATGCCGCAGGAATGTTAAAGTCGTGTTTTGGTTTTTGTGCCGACATGATTTCGTTTTCTTTTATTATTTCATATTATTTGCACTATTGTATTCAGGCGGTTTTTAGGAATTATAAATGTAGGGTGTTTAGGATTCCACTGTTATGTCGCATTTTTACAAAATACTTCTTCAGACATTCCACTTACGGAATCCATGATAACATTATTCAGTTCGGCAGGAAAATATTCACCAAAGTACATATTTAACCAAACCGAACGTACCATTAATTTTAACGGTCAACCGAATTGGTGGTATTGAATAGTCGGCATTATTCTTGCTTTACGTACTGATTACAATGATCGGCTAATAAAATTTCGTTTCTCCTACAATAGCGCAAACTACAAGGAGCAGAAATTTCTTTAACCACATGTGCCAGGAATAGATGTGCTCAATAAAATAAAAAAATATCTGCTTTTACAATCCATAAAACGCAAGAATTTTGTTTCTAGTCAAGTACCTTCATCATTTAGTATTTAAAAGGTATGCAAATACAGAGGCTTAGAGGTTTTAGTGCAAACTAGGTCACAAAGACCCCAATTCAAGGCTAGTGCTATGCGTAAACCAGTTTCATTGTAATTCCAAGATGTCCCTTTTTCTTTACTTTATATACTTTTGCGTTCATTAGTTACTACATTTAGATATCTGGTGGCAAGGCCGTAGCAAGCAAACTATAAGGACTTGAAGTTCGTTTAACCACAGTATAGGAATATAAGAAAAACAACAAAAAATATATCATCCTACCTCTTTCTGCTTTTACAATTCATAAATAGCAAGACAATATATTGTCTCTAGATTTCTAGAGGCAAGGCCGTAGCCAGCAAACTACAAGGACTAGAAGTTCCTTTAACCACAAGTGACAGGAACAGCTTTGCATGAGAAAATCACAAAAATATATCATACTGTCAATTCCTACTTTTACAGTCCATAGAAACAAAGAAAATATATTGTTTCTAGTCAAGTATCTTCATCATTTAGTATTTGAGAGATGCATAAATATAGACGCTTAGGGGTTTTAGAGCAATCTAGGTCACAGAGACCCCAATTCAAGGCTAGTGATATGCGTAAACCAGTTTCATTGTACTTCCAAGGTATTGTTTCTTTACTTTATGTAGTTATTGAGTTCATTTATTCCTACATTTAGATGTCTAGAGGCAAGGCCTTAGCAGCAAACTAGAAGGACTAGAAGTTCCTTTAACCATAAGTGACAGGAATAGTTTTGCTTAAGAAAATCACAAAAACATGATCATACCGTCTATTCCTGCTTTTACAATCCACAGAAAGCAAGACTCTATATTGTTTCTAGTCAAGTACCTTCATCATTTAGCATTTAAAAGATATATAAATACAGACGCTTAGGGGTTTTAGAGCAAACTAGGTCACAGAGAACCCAATTCAAGGCTAGTGCTATGCGTAAACCAGTTTCATTGTAATTCCAATATGCCTCTTGTTTATTTTCTTTATGTAGTTTTGCATTCATTTATTCCTACATTTAGATGTGTAGAGGCAAGGCCGTAGCCAGCAAACTACAAGGACTAGAAGTTCCTTTAACCACAGTGATATGAATAGATTTGCTTAAGAAAATCATTGTCTATTCCTGCTTTTATAATCCATAGAAAGACAATATATTGTTTCTAGTCAAGTACCTCATCATCATTTAGTATTTATATATAAATACAGACACTTTTAGAGCAAACTAGTCCACAGAGATCCCAGTTCAAGGCTAGTATTATGGGCAAACCAGATTCATTGCAATTTCAAGATGACTCTTGTTTCTTTATGGCGTTTTGCGGTCATTTAATATTCATACATTAACATTTGTAGAGGAAAGCTGTTCTCATCGGAGGTGGAGGGGGGGGGGCAGTAGGATGAGTTAGGGGTTCCAAACAAAGTACCAAACCAAACATCCCATTAATTTTAATAGACAAACGAATTGGCTATATTGAATAGTCGCTACTAGGCATTCTTGCTTTAAGTGCTGATTACACTGATCGGCTAACAAAATTTCTTCACTTCACACAAAATGAAAACGATATGAAGTAAAAATTCCTTTAATGAATGATATGTATAACATATATCATACTATCTTCTACTGATTTTACAATATATTGTACGCAAGACCATAGATTCTTTCTAGTCGATAACCTTCATCAGTTGCGCTTCCCCAAGTGATAGAAATCTCTTATAATTATTTATGTATATCGTACTTAAAACTAAATTTAAGACTTCATCGACACCAGGGAGTTCCAGAGAAAACTAGCAAAAGAGAACACATTTCCATGTGAATCCTACGCGTGTCTATGTGCTATTTTTCCCTGAAACTCCTAAATGAATTGAAAATCCTGAAAAGATAGTGAAATAATTGCTTTGATATGTTTTCGCTCATTCTGCTGTTTTAATAACAGTACCACGTAAAATGGTGGAACCATCTTAGTCCCATCGCGATGTTAATTACGAAAAGCTTGCTTACTTTTTCGATGCAACTGCAGAGGGCTCCAAGTGTAAGGTTACTGCTTATATTGTGTTATTCATCTTATTCGACGTTGAATATTACTATTTTGGAAACAAAATTCTATCCAGTGAATAAAAGGCAACACTAATGTTTTTTAGATTAAATAATAAAAATAATTTTGAAATATATCTACATATAATACATATCTATCTTATAATACATGCGTTGTATCTCTTATAACAGACACAAAACATTATTTTGTACAAATCAAGTCAGTACTGTCAAACGTAGTACATAATATAATAAACAATCTATGTCACAATTTTTAAGAACTGGAAAATTTTTCTAAAAGTTGGTAATTAGAATGGGGTGAAAAATCAATCACTCAATAATCCTATAACAGTTACGCCGTATGAAACATATATCTATTAATACCCAATCAAAAAAATAAAAGAAATATTCTTTAACAGACCATGGTTTGAGAAAACAAAATTGTAGTTTCTCTCAAAATAGTTTCTCCACAAGTTTCCAATGTAGTATTTCATTCCGACATATATGGTTTTAACTGCATAATTACTAACTTTCAAACAACTATTACTGTTATCCATGTAACGATTATTGCTCTGATATTACCCTTCCATTCATTACACATACTATTAGGAAATGAAACAGGGATTTCCATTTAGCTTCAACAGGCTATGTGGGGCGTAATATGATGGATGGAGTATCCAGACTTGTATATTTAATTAATTATATCATTTCTAAATTAAATTACAATTATATAATTTAATTATTTTTAAGTTCATATTTTCTTTATGATATTATTTGATTATCTAATACTAGAAGGAATATGAATTCATATTTCTCAATATCTGATATATTTTTTTACACAACTCACAATACATTATTTTCGTAATAATTCCTTGTTTTTCTCACCATAAATATTAAAATGGAATTATTTAAAAGCAGCTATTTCCAAAATATATATCATACAATTCTTTTTTAAGTTTTTTATAAATTACCTTTCTCCATTTTTGGAAATTAACATTTTAGGTATTTGAATTTTAATTATTTGGTTATGTACATTTTGAAAAACTTATGGAAAAACATTTGGGAATGATTAGTGATTATCAAAACAACATACAGGGAATCTGTATGTGCCGAAGGGGTTAATTTTTAATCCGTTCAGATATAATCATTTCTATAATTTTATCCTTTTAGGAATTTTGATAGTTTTCACCTCAAATTGGTTGAATAGTAGAAAAATTGTAGAAGTAGTGAAGAAACTTACTTTATAATCCTAGGAGGATGGTCCCAGAAGGACCCGACCCAACAGAAAAAACAAAAATTTTGGATAAAAATATATTTATTTTTCTATAAATCTCCTTTCATCTCTATACACTTTTCCTAACCATATTCAATAAGTTTGATAGTCTTTTTAAGAACTATCTTGTTCCTTAATATTGCTATTAACTACCGACATTTTTTTTTCAATTGTTAGAAAATCTTTTACCATTGTGCCATTTTTTTAAAGTTCGTGAACAGAAAATGATCCTACGGGGCTAAATCTAACCAATAGGGTGCATGAGATAGGAATTGAGCTTTATTCATTAATTTTGGGCATTGCAATAACGGATTTGTGAGATTGTGCATTGTATTGATGAATCAAAAATTTCTTAATAGCTAAATGCGGCCGTTTTTGCTTAATTTCTTCGCTCAAACGTTGCAATAAGTTTGCATAATACTCCATGTCTGGAGTCGATACCTCATTTGGTCGATCACTGTGATGGTCGTTTTGACAGTTTGTATGGCCGCTTTAAACTCTGCTACCCAACATTTTACTTTTGTAAACAAAAGAACAGACTTTCCCAGAATACAATCTAGTTCAGCTTTTATGGTGAGACAAAAAGCGAATTTAAATAAACCCTTTATTCCTTTTCATAGAAATCTATTACCTTAAAACTGTTAATCTTCCATGTTTGACAGATCTTCACAATTTATGACATAAAACACAATAATTTGGTCACCACATTTCCGGCATGGTTTAACCTCACTTTTGAAATTATTTTCCAAAAAAAATGTAAAATTGAATAGAAAAATTTGTTGGCTAGTGTGTATCCAGCTCTTACTCTGCTTTGTTTTTTTTTAAATTGAATATTTATATGTAACTCATTAGCTTCAACTGTAAGTAGTTTTAGTTATGTTAAGATGTTTTTGTGTGTGACTTGATTTTTTTGTAGAAGCTCTGACGATGACTACTAATAGTCGAAAGCGCTTAGTGTATTAAAATAAATTGGCAGGAGTTATATAATTTCCCACAACCCCTTGGAGTGTATTAACGTGCATACAGCAACTCTATATTAGAATAAGAATTTGGCTTTAAAATAATATAAAAATAATTTAATTCGAATTCTGAGAAGATTTTTGAGACAGAGCTCCGAAACAATTTGTAATCGTATTGAGTTTATTTACGGAATACTTATTTAATATGAGACCTTTTTTAGCTTTTGCCTGTTATTAATTAGGAGTGCCATTAATTGATAGTTACCTCATCGCAGTATTACAATTGCATATACGTAATATAAAAATTTGTATCTGGGTAACATATTTGTTAGACAATTGGCTAATTATTAGCATCCTTTTGAAACCGTTAAAGTATGCAGTTCGGATTCAAACTGACGATGCTGGTGTACCGTAATCTCTTAGCAACCAACCTAAACGTCGCTTAGCAACCTTGTGATCGATAAAATCGCAGCCACGGAGGGTGCCGACAGTTTCAGCCGCGGATTATCAAGCGGCAGCAAGTTCCACCCCCGAGCGGCTATTGGCACGTCCTGAGGGGGCTCTAATTACGAGGGATGTCAATTAGAGGCAGATAAATAGTAATAGCTGTGGAGGTGGAGGAGTGGGATTGTGAAAATAATATGAATGCTATGAATACAATTGACCGCTTATTACATATAAACATCCATTGGAAATTAATTCTTAGAAAATCTTTATTCAACTAAATTAAGTAATTTTAAAAATTTTCCAAGGGTTATTAATAGTTCCACCCAAAGTTAGTATTTCATACTCTCACCTTTTCTCGATTAAAGCAAAATACAAAATTTTTAGTTCGCTTAGGTTAAATATGTTTTTTAAAAATCTAATCTTGTATATTAGAGGTCTAAATATGTAGCTAACATTTTTGAAAAATGTTATAGTATTTTTTTGCTTATTTCATGCCAAGATCATACCATCATTGGTAAGCAGATTTTGAAAATTCGAAAGATTGTTTTTATAGCTTATAGCTAATGAAGGGTACGTAATGTGTTTTTATGTTTACTGTGTAGAGTTTATGTTGAAACCACACATCGTTATTTTTTAAATTATGTTCCGCCATATTTTTGGCCACAGCCATGAATCATCAGTATAGCCAATGGCTATATCATCAGCAAAACGGTAGATCTTTCTCGTCATATTTAAACTGAACAAGTTATTTTGTAAAGAGAGAATAGAAGTGGTCCCAGTATCGTGCCTTGGGGTATTCCCATTTTTCTTTTCCTACATCCGCTTGTGCTATTTTGTAAGCTTACTGCATGCACCGAGTTACTTAAGTAATTTTGAAATAGTTTGTGAACCGAACCTCTTATTTCTGCATCCTCTGACTCCATGAGTTGTTTATGTGGAACTGTGTCAAAGGTCTTCGTAAGATCTAAAAATACGCATACACAGGATTTATTTTCTTCAACAGTTTTGTAAATATTATTTATTAATGATGCGATGTTGTCTGTAGGTGAAAGACCTTATTCGAAGTCAAAATGTTTTTTATTAATTATATCAAATTTTTACAAAAATGAGATTTGTCTGATTTTTAGAAATTTTTCAGTAATTTTTGCAAATGTGATTAATAGTCAGTAATTTGCTTTGAGTTTCTTGCTAGGTACCATTTTTATATACTGGGACAACGATTTTTTCTTGAATTCCGTTGGGTAATTCCCTGTTTAGAAGAAATTATTTACTGAGTTGGTAATTGATGTAATAATTTCATTACATATTGTTTTGTTTGTTTGAGTTTGTATCTCTTCTACACCTTAGCCTATTGTATTTTTTAATGTTTTAATAGCCTCCAGTACTTCCATTTTCATTACCTCTGTTGATAATTTATATTAAAAAAAACCGACTTCAGCTGACTTAAAATACAATCAGTTTAGAAACCGTGTGCAATCAAACACTATTTTCAGACATATCTTCTTTATTTGATTTAAGGTACATTTCTATTGAATCTTTTAGCGCATATTTATCTCTCTCTCTTTTTCCCTCTCTAATTTGTATTCTTTTTCTATATTTTCTAAATAATATTGAACTTTTTTTATTTGTTTTATTATTTGTACCACTTTCTATAAGTATAACTCTAATTTACTCTATATTGTATTCACACTGTATATGTATTCGTCACCCCTATATAACTTATTTGTCTATAATTTTGTGAACCACCCTGTAAAACTATAATTCATCTCTAAACAATATTGCAACAGTCCTGATATCTTTAAAACCACCCTGTCTTAATATAAGTCTATTCACAGTATTGAATGTCTCTATGTTGCTATTATTATGATATTATTCCTGTATACCTATGATTTTAGTCGCCCCATATGTCTAGTATTCTATTTATGCAACTGCTCATGGTCTACCCTATATAACAAAATTCATATTTTTGAATCACGTTTTCTGATTATAATTTTACTCTTCGATTTATTTCAACCACCCGGTATATGCAAACTGCTTCTAACATTTTTTGAATCTATGTCTATAATTATATTATACCCTGTCCTATAATTCAAATAGCCTAACTGCTTATGCTTATTTAACAAATTATTTATACATCCTGAATAACAATAATTTTACTCCACCCTTACTTCAAACGCGTTGAATAAGCAACTACCTATGTTCTACACTATATAATTTTTTTAACCTCCCTGTATAACTTTAATTGTACTCCTCGTTATATTTCAACCATCCTGTATATGCAACTGCTTCTAACATGCTTTGAAGCCTTCTGTATAACTGTAAATATTCCCCGTTCAATAACGAAACTATCCACTCTGTATAACTATAGTTTTGCTCCACTCTTATTTCAACC
This sequence comes from Octodonta nipae, assembly GCA_034190945.1. Classification (NCBI taxonomy): domain Eukaryota; kingdom Metazoa; phylum Arthropoda; class Insecta; order Coleoptera; family Chrysomelidae; genus Octodonta; species Octodonta nipae. The sequence goes on from CM067222.1 coordinate 12,531,108, forward strand.
ACCTTGTATATGCAACTATTTATGTGCCAGCCAATACAATATTTTTTGGACCACCCTTTATCACTTTTATTCTATTCCTCCTTATATTTCAATCATCCTATGTATGCAACTGCTTACGTACTACCCAATATCGCTGCACGCACAATAAAATAATCGAATATTTTCTGCCATTTCACGCGACTATAAGCCCCGTAACTTAACTTCGTCTCTAAAAGAAACTGACTTCAACTGAATCAAAATGACAACCATTACAAACCCACTGTTCGATATACTTTCATGGCATATCTTGACATTTAAACTAGATATTTATGATGGAAATTTGACATTTACATTGATGTTTACAGTTTCTCTGCACATATTTTTCCAAATTTCAGAAAATTGATATATTTGGTGGCTATATTTGCTTTGCTTATCTTTAAACAGCTTCTTCAAAAATGTTGAATATGCACTTAAAATTGTCCTAGCACTATGTACAATTGTCTGGATACTGGGAAATACGATAAAGCACAGTTCACAGAAATTTTGACGTTGACCCTAATATTTGGACCTAAATGACGCCGATTAGAATGGAATGGAATCTTTTTTAGTTTCTGAGATAATTTAAATATTAAGCTACATGGAAAATTGTTTTTCGGAAATGGTTGGAACAATAAATTTTCTACTAGGGCAATAAACTACCAATAAAATATGCATTAGGTCCAGATTTAGCGATATGAAATTTAATGGACAATTGTTTTATCAATGTAAAATTTCAAAAATCATTAAAGGACCAAAAATTACAAGGAACACGTGGCAGTAAAGGGTTGAATAGAGACACCTAAATCCAAGACAGGTCTTTATAAATATATCCGTCATCTAAAACATTTAGGGCTTATTATATTTTAAGTTATTTTGTCTGTTCATTGGGTTTTATCTCCTCCAAATTTTTTCCTGCAACAGATAAGTATTTAAAAATTGTATATGTAGAACAAAGTGTAGTAAGGCAATTTCGTAAAATTGCCCGGATTACTGGCTGTCTGTACAGAGATTCTTCCTTTTCCCTTTTCTGAGAGAAAGAGATGTCTATAAAATGATCAACCAGTATTCCTGTATATAAGTAATGTATTGTATATTGTGTAATACTTATCTGTGTATGGAGACGTTTCAACTCAGAGCCTGGAGTCGTTGTCAATCGTTTAGTGTTGTTTCCGAGGTTTTTCTAAAAAAATTTCGCTTTGATCTTGAATGTCAAAAAATGTAACACTGACAATTTGTCGTTTGGCGATCACTTGACGCTGAGGTTACCGTTTTTTTGTTCTGTTAGCAATAAAATCCTCCAGTCCAAATGAAGGTCGGCTGAAGGTGCTCCGATTTCAGTGTTGTTTATCATCATACAGCTGGCTTCTTTAAGTTTTCTCTTTTTTAAATTTTCTTCTCTCAACAAAATCTTTGTGTTATCCCAGTCTATCCTATGGCTGCCGTGCTCGTTAATACATGATTGGCTAAATTTGATTTGTCCACATGTCTTCTGGAAATGTTATATTGATGTTCTTTTTTCCTTACTTCTAAAGGTCTTGAAGTTTCACCGGTATAAGAATGGCCACAGTCACACAAAACACTGTACACACAATTTTTAGAACTCTGGGTTGCGTTAAACGGTTTGGTATGTGTGAGGATAGAGCGCAAGGTATTATTTGTTTAAAAAACAGTTTTAACGCTGTATTTATTTCCTAACCGCTTAATTTTTTCCGATACATTCTAAGTTCAATAAATTCACCATTACAAAACATATCAAAATTTTTACTATATATAATTAAACCTTACGAAAATAATCCAAACAATTAAAAAAACACTAATGATTTTTTAACAAAATTAAAAAACATTATTATCAACAGAAATGATATACTAGTAAGTTTCGACATAGTTAGTCTTTTTACAAATGTACCTGTTGATAAATCATTACAAATTATAAAAAATAAATTACAACAAGATATTACCTTACACAACAAAACAAAATTAAACATTGACACAATTATGGAACTAACCGAATTTTGCTTAAACACTACATATTTTCAATTTGAAGGAGATTTCTATAAACAAGAATTTGGTATGGCCATTCTTTATCTCCTTTAATCAGTAATATATTCATGACATATTTTGAAGAAACATTCATAGGCAAATATAAGAATAAACCAAAAGTGTGGTGGAGATACGTTGATGACATTTTTGTGGTTTGGGAGTATGGTGCTGAAGAACTGCACTCATTCCTATTCAATGTACTTATAGATAGGACAAACAACACAATAAGTACCTACAAATACTAATAGCTATTTGAATTTTCACTCCAACCATCCCTTAAATGTAAAGAAAGGTGTTGTAAAGTGCTTATATGATAGAGCAAAAAACATATCTTCATCCACCCATATCTTTAACAAAGAAGTCAATATTATCAAAGAACATCTACTTCAAAATGAATATCCCCAAGACTTTATAAACAAAACTATAAATCAGTTAGAAAGAAAATCGCAACAACAAACCAGCACAAATAACCATCACACTAATACCAACCAAACTCAAACAGACAACCAAATTGTGAACATAATTCCATATATCCCAGGTGTATCGAAAAAATTAAGCGGTTAGGAAATAAATACAGCGGTAAAACTGTTTTTAAAACAAATAATACCTTGCGCTCTATCCTCACACATACCAAACCGTTTAACGCAACCCAGAGTTCTAAAAATTGTGTGTACAGTGTTTTGTGTGACTGAGGTCATTCTTATAACGGTGAAACTTCAAGACCTTTAGAAGTAAGGAAAAAAGAACATCAATATAACATTTCCAGAAGACATGTGGACAAATCAAATTTGGCCAATCATGTATTAACGAGCACCGGCAGCCATAGGATAGACTGGGATAAAACAAAGATCTTGTTGAAAGAAGAAAACTTAAAAAAGAGAAAACTTAAAGAAGCCAGCTGTATGATGATAAACAACACTGAAATCGGAGCACCTTCAGCCGACCTTCATTTGGACTGGAGGAATTTATTGCTAACAAAACAAAAAAACGGTGACCCCAGCGTCAAGTGATCGCCAAACGACAAATTGTCAGTGTCAAATTTTTTGACGAACAACAAATTCAAGATCAAAGCGAAAATTTTTTTAAAAAAACTTCAAAAACAACACTAAACGATTGACAACGACTCCAGACTTGGAGTTGAAACGGCTCCATACACAGATAAGTATTAAACAATATACAATACATTACTTATATACAGGAATACTTGTTGATCATTTTGTAGACATCTCTTTCTCTCAGAATAACTGTGAGGAAGAATCTCTGTACAGACAGCCAGTAATCCGGGCAGTTTTACGAAATTGCCTTACTACACTTTGTTCTACATATACAATATTTAAATACTTATCTGTTGCAGGAAAAAATTTGGAGGAGAGAAAACCCAATGAACAGACAAAATAAGTCAAGACCTCCTGAACAATCTTTTCGAAATTACTTATATTTTAAGTGTCAAACATTTTTGACAGCATTCAAATCTAGATATATATTTTATTATATTATGAATCTCAATCAGTGAATTTCACTTTAAAATCGATTACTAATTCTTCCGTACCCATGAATACATTCCGTTAATTATGATGACAAATTTATCTATCATCGCTAACCATAAATTGTTACATACGTCTTCGTTGTCAGTGCATGTGTGTTTTCGGATCTTCCTATTAAAGGATATTCAATTAATTAAAAGTTTACAAATGAGCCGACAGACGGAACGCAAAGCCTGGGATAATGTCATTGAATAAACAGACAATGGTACGATCGATGCTATCGAACGCTCTTAACATCGGTCCAAATTAACATGTTACAGGTTTTTTAAAATGGTGTTTGGGGTGTTTATCCAAATTGGGATTGTTGGAGCATCGACGTCAATTGCTATTGGTGATGTTGTTTTTTATGTAACTAATTAAAACATCAGGAAAATATCAGAAATTATATAAATATTATGTTATGAAATAACTGTTGTACCCGTAGGTTATATTAGAATTAATTAGAAAATCTGTTCTGTTCATTAAATTTTGTGTTACAATAAATTTGGAAGAATTACGAGAAACAATTTTATTTAATTGTCAAAATTGATAATTTCAGTTTGTCCCATAACTTATGGACAATACAGCAACAGTTGAAAGAATTGATTCTTAATAAAAGATTTAAAAAAATAACCAACATCAAAATTTTACTAAAAAGTTAATAAAATATAAAAGTGCACAATAAGAACTAATGGATGGTACCTACTGAGTACCTATAAACAAAATAACTAATAATCGGACATTTACAGTTGTTGTTGCTTTATGTTTATAAATCAACTAGCCGGTACCCGCGGCTTCACCCGCGTATGAAATGTACAATTCTTTGCTAAAAGAAATAGATTACGAAACATGGAGTATACTATATAACAACTTTTTCTAATTTGTGAACCACCCTACGTAACAATAAAGTAACCAATCTCGGATATATTTCACCCAAACTGCAAGTGCTTATGGGTCACCCTATATAACAGTTTTGTTCGACTTTTTTAACCTCCTTGTATCACTGTAACTCTACTTTGCGCTTTAGTGCAACCATCCTGTACATGATACTGCTTATCTGTCACCAGATATCACATTTAAAACACCTAACTGTACCCTTAGACCACCCTATATATCAGTTATGCAGCTGCTTATGGTCTACGCTATATAATAATTGTTTCTGAAAATTTTTGAGCTACCCTATAGAGTAAACATTTTCTCCACCTTATATTTTAACCACCCTTTATATACAACATTTTCTCACATTGTGTTAAACACACTGTATAACTATAATTTTGCTTCGACCCATATTTTAGATATTCCACATAGTAGGGTGCAACTGTTCATGATCTATCCTATATATATTTTTTTAAACATTTTTTGATTTCAACCATTTTGTACAAACAACTACCCATTATAACATTGTTTGTACCACTCTGTATAACTATAAATTCACCAATCACCAACATAATTCTCCAAAACTGCAGCTACATATTAAACACTTTATATAACAATTTTATTCAATTTTTTAACCGCTTTGTATAATTATAACTCTACTTACGTCTTTATTTAAACATCATGTAATTGTTCCCACGTCCCGACTTCTACAATATACTAAATTGTTAGGTAATTAGTTTTTACCCAGGAAGCAATAACATGTGCAAATATGCGATTTATTTTTTGCATAAGTACCTACTTAGTAGGTGCCTACTACATAACTGTTTATTGTGCAGTGTTATGTTTTGATAATTATTTTTAATTAATTTTATATTTCACTTTTTTGTGTTACCGTCGATCATGGACGGAAAAAATGCCGCTATCTTAACAATACGAACATTGAATACAGGACGAACAAGTTTCACCAAAAATTGATATGACTGCTTTCGGAGACGCTGTTAAGTACATCAATGCCTGCTCTAAATTATTCACATATCTAAACTGAAGTTTAAGTGTATTTATTGGTGAAGAAAGATTGCATTTCTTTATCATTTTTTTTTCGATTTTCTGAAAAACTGTTAGTTTCAAGTCAACAAATGAAATATGCGACCAATTCCGCATCTACCCTGATATCATTCACTGTAAGCTATCTAAATTGTTAAAGTCTGTTTAAAACACAACCATTTGTTTGAGAGAAACCTACTGCCTAAGACGCATCATTCTCCACCAGGACACTGCGTGCTCTCATGCATCGGCTCAAACCAAACACATTTGAGAACTGAAAACTGAAACTGAATTGGTGGGTCGTCCGCTGGCCAGCTCTGATTTGTAACTCAATGCCTTTTTTAATTTCAGCAAGTCAAGAATAAAGGACCCCGCAAATTTAAATGGAAATTGCGTTTCACACTAGAACGCATAGAGACACACAGTTGTATATATACAGGTTGTGCCAAAAGTCCCGGGAAATGCATTTTCGGAAAAAATGGTTCGGACAAAAGTTTTAACATTTTTCTTTGGCAATTTAATGCTGACCATGAATTTGACCTTGATCATGTCCCTGGAGGTCAAATTAAGTTCTCATTAAAATGTATGACAAAAGCAACTTTGACCTTGGAATGCCTTAAAGGTTGACCTTTCAAGCTCATAGTCAGGGTTCATATTCAAACGTAAAATCCGTGTTAAAAAATGGGGGTTCTTGTTTCAAAGAATTAAGTTGACCTTGAATTCACCTTCAAGGTCGTGGTCGAGGGCAAAAACATGGTCAGCATTAAATAGCCAGAGAAGAATCCTAAAACTTTTGTCTGAACCGTTTTTTTTTTCGAAAATGTATTTCTGTTGAGATATCGTGCCCTCCCGGGACCTTTGATACCGCCTGTATATATATATATATATATATATATATATATATATACTTTATTTTCAAGGTCATTTGATGCTCAAACTATTTTTTTAACTGACTTCCAAAAAGGAGGAGGTTATCAATTCGTCGCTTATTTTTTTTTTCGCTTTTTTTTTGTATATATGTTACCTGATTTCTTCTCCTGTGGTGCACCGTTTTGAATGAATATGGTCTTGTTTAATATAGTATATATCCGGATTGGTGAAACTTCAAAGTTTGGAAAAGAATTCTATTGGTAAAGTGATAAAATTTGTGAATGAACACATGCGTGCATGGAAATCGACCAATATTCCTAATATTTTAGTCGATTTTTCGATAACTTCTTATGGATGTGTATAGTTTTTTAACGTTTAATCTATTAAGGAAGATCCTTAGGTGATCTCATATAGTTTTCTGCGACGTGCAACTTGCAGTTTTGCAAAAAATCTCCGAAAATTACAAAATTCTTATCAAAAATTTCATCGAAATGACATAACGGACATTTCCTCATAAATATTTTAATTCCAACGTAATAGTGCGGGAATTTTAGGCACTGGAAGTTTTAATTGTAAATTTGAAAATTTTCTTTGTACATTTCAAGCCTATAGGTGGTAAAGCATAGTAGTTTCGGCTCCTTCAATCAACGAGTACCAAGCTCGTTTTGTTTGTATACCAGGCAAATACCTATTTAAATGCAAATTTTTCCATTTTGCGAAGCCGGTGCTTTTGGTTGTCACATTCTCCCGGCCTAATTGAAAATTCAGTGACAACACATGTCAAACTTTAAACTGCTATTTGGTGCGTTTATAGACAGTGTGTTTAGTTATAACAAACAAAATCACAAAGTAAAGTGGTAGAAGACGTTGCATTTATATGAAGATTGAAATATAGAACGGACTAGAATGATAGTGGTTCGTAGGCAACCGTATATTCAGGATGGTTGGAATATAGGGTGGACTGGACGTTTGGTGGTGTAAAAATGTTGGAAAAAATGTGAAATTAAAATTATATAGGGCCATTAAAAAACTGTTATATGATGTGGACATAAGCAAATCATATACAGGATGGTTGAAATATATGCTGGAGTTGAATTATATTTATAGAGTGTGATTAAAAAATTATTTCTTTTATAGTCCATAAAGTGTGGAAAGGAATTAATGTTACACAGGGAGATAATATAAAATGTTAAAAATGAAATAATTTATGGGGTAGCCCACAAGGAGTTATGTACTATTTCTGAATTATAGGACGGATTTGACTCCTTAAATATGGGATGGATTCTACTCCGTCATATAGTTTACAGAAGGCAGCTAATAAATTTATGCTTGTCCGTGGGCAGTCGTATGTACAAGATTGTTGGTACATAGGTTGGAGTGGAATTATCTATAGTTATACAGGGTTGTCAAAAAAAGTTGAAAAAAGGTTACATGGAGTAGTCCATAAGGCATACATATATTTTGGGTTTATTAAGTCAACGCATACTAGTACATTTTGTTCGTAAAGATTTACCTGTCAATTTATATGAGAAAGTATCATTGTGTAATGTTAAGGCTTTCGATGTTACCTGGTTCTGTCTATTAAGGTTATACAAACAAAATAAAAAAAAAAGAATGAAAACTACCTGAGTTAAAAAAAAACTAAAAAGTTGAAAATAAAACGTTTTTAAAAAAATGTAACCGACTTCTACTTATAACTAAAAAGCTAAAAATAATTATAACAAAATACAACTCTAGCAAATAAATAACACATTCAATGTTGTTAGGTACCTACCCAGGAAGTAAAAAATGTAAACGTTAAAAGGTTCTCATTCTGTACAAATTACTTACCTACCAATCTAGTATATTTTTGAAGTCGGTGCCAAGCAACAATCAAGTTTGATGAATTAGTAGATAAGTACGCAATGAAGGATTTTAGATTTACTTGTTTTGCAACTTCAGCCTACTGTAAATAAAAAAGTAAGCATTTTGGAGATTTCTGCCCATTGAGACTTTTGGTCCATGTACTCTGAAGAATCTATCCACAAAATTTCAGAAACATTCGAGACCTCAAAAAGCGGTTGATGTTTTCAAAATGCATGTTTTGGAGGTATCAGAATCAAAAAAGTTCTTCGAAAATTGATTCAAACTCATGTAAAAGTCTTGATTTTCCTGCAGAATATTTGAATAACAAGGAACCCATGTACGATAATTAATTTCCTTTGTTTTTTGTTTTCTGTTCCCGAAATATAAGAGGCAACCGTCGAATTACTTGAACTACAACTTTTAGGAGATAAAAAAATTGTTTGCAAATTATATCTGGTAGTTGATTGATAATATTGTGAATTAGTACCGCAATCTTTATAAGCGTTTCAAGATCTCACACATATTGCACTACAATCTCAAGATCGAAATGTTGCACATGCGGTGAGAAGCACAACAAAACTCAACCTCATTAAAACAAAAAATCGCAGCTATTATACTTAAATAAGTTAAAGTGAGCGTTTGCTAGTTAAACAAATGAAACATAGCCAGCCCATTAAACAAGTGAACATCTTGATAAAGACCATGGTTCTATGGCGAGATGGACGATGGTAAACGGGCATAAACATTAATTTTAAAGTAACAGCTCGGCTCAAGAAGATATCAGATTACACGTTATTCTCAGAAAAAAAACTTTAGCTTTTAAGTTAAACGTTTGTCGTGATTAAGTAGTCAGCTGCTTGGTAATCTTGTTCGTTTTGTTTTTCCCTTTTAATTTGAAGCTTTATCATAGATTTTTCTCAGCATATTATCTTTAGTACCCTAAATTGGTGGAATTTTAAAAAGTAATCTATCCCGATTAATCTTGTTCGGAATTCTAGAACTGGTTTTAAATGATGAAGCAAATACTTGAATCGGACCTTTTATTTAGGGTGATAAATTATTGTTTTTGTATAGAAACATTTGAGTGACATTTTGGATATAATTAGACAACTAAAACTGTTAGAGAATATTATAATGTTGAGAATTTTAACATGAGAAACAACTAAAGACAACACACCTTTTCTTGATAAAAAAAAGACTACTTCGAGCGGATGTCTGTTACTACAGGGAAGTTGGTATTTACAATTGCAAAACAACAACAGAGGTTTTTGATTAGTTTTTCTTAAAGAATGTATATAGTAAAACACACTAAAACTGTTATTTGCATATTTTTATGCCGTAGGTAATTATACGGGGTGTTTAAAGTTGCAAAAATCATACTTTTTGGATGTTGTAACTTTTCAGCAACTTAATGAAGAGTAAGTTTGTTTAATACGTATTTTCAACAGTTACTAAATGATAGGTTGATCTAGCCAACTGGATAGTAAGTTATTGAAAACTGTGAAAAAGGGCATTTTTAAATTTTACTTGAAGTTTACAATTTTGTGCCAAATTTATTTTTGTACATATTAATTATTAAATCTCTCACTACAATCCTTCCTGCATTAATTTTCCTTGAGTTTTGTTTTATTGTATGTAAATTCTGTTTGAACGCCTGCATTTTGGTATTCGGAATTAGGTAAAATTTACTGTGGAGAGAAAGCCATTCCCTTAATTTTATTACTGTGTATCAAACTTACCTTCATTTAAAAATGTTATTCACATTGAAAAGTATATTAGTTGTTTTTTATAGATTTTTATGTACACATTATTTTTAATTAGATAACTGTAATAAGGAATTGAGAATAATAGTTTGATATACAATGATGTAAATGTTGAAATTCATATCTGCTTTTAATTTTCCTTAATATAAATGCAATGTCAACTGTCAAGTATAAGGCTGACAGTTCAGAGATATTAATGATGCTGACCCAAGTTCGAAACTCATAACCCAATCACATTCTTTTCGTTTTGTACTTGTTCTGTTATTATATTTTATGTAATTATTCAATTTATTTTTCTTTTATATAAATTATTTTTTATATAAATTATGGAGGCAAGTAAACATTTGAATTTGTTTAATATTTGACGATGCTGTTTTTAAAAGGTCCTAATTTAGTATACTATAAGATTCATTCATTATACCCCATGCGAAGCCAGGTCGGGTAAGCTAGTGTCAGATAAGAAAATATGAGAATAAACATGGCATGTTTTAAACTTTAAGCTACTAATCGAAAATAATTCATTCCAGAAATTTTTTGTCTATCTAATTGCGCAAAGGGAATTGTAGCTGACTATTTGAAAAGAAATTTGGCGAGGTCATGATTTTCACTAATATACTTTTTCTTTTTTTGACATATGTCATCAGAAGCGTAAAAATTAATCCCTCCTCAAATTTTGACGGTTTAGGAAAAAATGAAAATTGTCCCATTTATGTTTCTGGTTTAGAATTTTATCATCACACCCTGTATGTATTTCAATTTCAATACAGTAGGATCAGTAACTGCTCATTGATACACAATTTTAATTATTGTTATCCATGATTTACATTTTTCTGTCAGAATTACTGTGAGGAAGAATTTCTGTACAGACAGCCAGTAATCCGGGCAATTTTACGAAATTGCCTTAATTGCCTTACAACACTTTGTTCTCCAAATACAATATTCAAATATTTATCTGTTGCAGGAAAAATTTTGGAGGAAAGGAAACCCAATGATTAGGCAAAATAATTCAATACCCCCTCAACAATCTTTTCGAAATTACTTGAAGTCTTGTTAAAATTCATTGCAGATTATAAAAATATAAAAACAGAATGCTTGGGATCACATCCGGTAGAACCGGAAGTCGTAGATACTTGAAAATATTTTAACAGAAACCAGCTCCTCGAAAAAAACCCGTCTTCCAATTTTCAGGTTAATATTCCCAGTAGTTAACCATAGCGATTACCCACTTATCTATCATATTGTTATATACTCCGTGGGTTCAATTAAAATTAAAAAAAAACAATATTCACTACCACTTTCTAGAACTTTTATTTACATCAAATATACACAACAGCTGATTCGAATATCATAATAACAATTCAACATAAGCTCTAACTAACTGCCGCAATTATGGGACGCTCCTTTTAAAACCAGCATCGAAAACTCTCGTACAATCCATTATCAATTCTACAGCTGCTGAGCCATTTCGAGATCAATTTTTTTGTCCTAAAAGCGATCGATGTCGTAGTGGAATGAAACAGGGCCGGTTTAGGTAAATTTCGCAACACTGCCCTCCTTTAATTCTGATCGTCCCGGTCAGGAATATCCTTTCCATGGTAGGAAGCTAGTCGATCTAAATGGACCACCTTCAACTTAGCCCTGGGGTTTCGACGGATCCGGTAGACGAAATCATTAAGCCTCTTGACCATCCCAGGGGGGTGTAAGCTTTGGGGATTTGCCCTTGCTCCGTTGGAGGTTGTACAGCCAGACTTTGTCCCTCTCTTGGAACCCGACTGAATTGGCCTTGAGGTCGTATCGCGTCTTCATCCGGTCACTGGTGGCCAACATCTGGGTTCGGGCTAATTCGTGTATTGCCAGCATGTTATGTCGGAGCTGGTCGGCATAATCGTTGATGTCTTGGGCAGGTTCTTTGGGGGAGCCAAAAGCCAAATCGCAGGGTAACCGCAGCTCTTTTCCGAATAGGACTCTGGCTAGGGTCAGGCCTGTACTATTATGTAGAGCTGAGCGATATGCCAACAAGAATAGGGGAATATGATCATCCCAATCACGCTGGTTATTGATGGCGACCTTGTATAGGTGTTGTTCCAAGCTCCTGTTGAATCTTTCCACTATTCCGTCTGTCTGTGGGTGCAATGGTGTTGTTCTCGTTTTCCTGATCCCCAACATATTGCAGACCTTCTGGAATACATTCGATTCAAAGTTACGCCCCTGGTCTGAATGTAGTTCCATCGGGACGCCAAACCTGCTGGATAGCTGTTCTACTAGCATCGTCGCTACCGTGGCTGCCTCTTGGTTGGGAATCACATATGCCTCAGGCCATTTACTGAAGTAATCCATTGCGGCCAAAATGTACTTGTTCCCCCTCTCAGACTCGGGAAACGGACCGGCAACATCGATGGCAATTCTCTCAAATGGGACGCCCACATTGTACTGCTGCATTTTTTTGATTTCTGTTTCTACCTTGTTTTAGATGGCACTGATATTATCTTGTACTTACTTACTTCACTTTGTACCGTGTTTTTAATGGAACTAGTTTCAAATTTCACCTGGCTCTGGATGGAATCGATATCATCTACTTTGATTTCAAGAGTCTCCACATTACTTTTTATGATCTTTATGTCGTCGTTTATTTCTTTTATGTCAGATTCAACTATTTGCATTCTTTCATTAAGTCTTTCATTAGCTTGCGATACTATTTGCATTAGTTGTTCAAATTGCAGTTATCTTTTTTCTTCAGTTACTTTAAGTTCATTTCGTCTCTGTTCATCTAATAATTAAAATTCATTTTGTCTTGTTAATTCAAATTTCGGGATTAATCCCTCAATTAAATTTTGTTGTTCACTTTTCATAGTGGAAACAAGATTTTGTTTTTAGCTTTTCATCGTAGTGACAAGATTTTCTAATTCTATTTTACGTTTTTCATTAAAAGATTTTACTAACCTGTCATCAATTTCTTCTTGGTGTTGTTTCTCCTTCTTGTCACGTTTTTCCAGAATCTGGGCTATTATTTCGTCCAGTCCCTCCGTAACCTTCTTCTTTTTTTTGGTAGTTTCGTCCGTTTTTTCCATGCTTCTAGTTTCCATAAAACAAATTACGATTTTAACTTCACTTAATCCTGCACTTCCGATTACCAAATTTGTTATATACTCCGTGGGTTCAATTAAAATTTAAAAAAAACTAATATTCACTACCACTTTCTGGAACTTTTATTTACATCAAATATACACAACAGCTGATTCGAATATCATAATAACAATTCAACATAAGCTCTAACTAACTGCCGCAATTATGGGACGCTCCTTTTAAAACCAGCATCGAAAACTCTCGTACAATCCATTATCAATTCTACAGCTGCTGAGCCATTTCGAGATCAATTTTTTTGTCCTAAAAGCGAATGATGTCGTAGTGGAATGAAACAGGGCCGGTTTAGGTAAATTTCGCAACACTATCTATACCTCTATATGAAATATTTACGTGAATCAAACACTTCATGAAAAATGGCTCACTAGCTCTCCAATTATCAATTTAAATAATGAATAATACATGAATCACTAATCTAAAAGAGTGATATTGCCCAAGAGTAATCTGTTCCGCATACGTTTTCTTCAAAAATTTTGTTTGATAAAAAAATAGCGACTAAACTACAACTTTTCTCGTATCTCGGAAACAATAGAAAATACTTCTTTAAGTATCAAATTTGTTAACATAATTTGTAAACTAAGCTCAGCCATAGAAAACAAACAAATTGGTCTCATTCTGTCATTGCATTTGCATTCTCAGTTACCCGACCAAAACCTAATTACATTTATAGTGATCGTTAAAATCCCTGCAATTAGTGTAACATACAAATCAAATAAAGAAGTCTCAAAACATTAGAAAGTATTTTACATTTTAATTGAGCGAATGATTATGTTGTAAAATTTAAAAGCCACAATTAATTTCAACAGTGGATTCACAACTTCACACACTCCAGTGCGAATAACTTTCGGTTTATTAACTCATTATATTATGCGAATATTTTAGGTAACTCTTAAAGGATGCTCGGATAAGGATCAGACGCAGTGAATTTTATACACATACCAGGTGTTAAAGGTGTCTTTATTAACTTCGGTTGTATTTCGAAAGTTCAGTGGTGTAGAGACTTGACTGCAAAAAAATAATATTTTTATTGTGGTCTACGGCCGTATAAAATTAATGAACTGGTTAGAATCGCTACTTTGTAGACGTTCCTACTCTTGCGTGTAAACTTGCTGAAAATAATTGCAAGACCTTGACGGAATATATTTTAAAATATAAGACACATCTCTGAAACTTATAGTGTAACGAAAAATTTTAGTGCCTCCGGAAATAGGCCAATTATTACATTACTATCACTACAATTCTCAGGTGAATGTCAGGACACCACTTAGGAAGAAACTATTTCAAACTTCTAATTATTTTGTCTGTTCATTAGGGTTTTCTCTCTTCAGATTTTTTTCTGTCACAGATAAGTATTTGAAAATTATAAATGCAGAACAAAGTGTAGGAAGGCAATTTCGTAAAATTGCCCGGATTACTGGCTGTCCGAAAAGAAATTCCTACTCACAGTTATTCTGAGAGAAAGAGATGTCTACAAAATAATTAATCTATAAATATCAAAAACAGAAAATAAATTGGCTCGAAGTCAAAGGTACAACAAAATGCGTTTTTCGCGATTTTCAGCAAAATAATGAATTTTATCGCAAAAGTACTTCAACTCAAAATTGTAGATCATAAAGTTTTCTACTAAAAATGTATCAACAATTTTAATACTAAGAGCCACTGTTTTAGAGATATAATGCTTTAAAAAGTTGAATAATTAGTATTCGTCATAATTTCCACAAGTGTCCAAGCCAACTATGAGGTACTTAGCTGTTTTTAACGTTGTTTCCTTTGTAAGGCTATTCCACGGGTCTGTTGTGATTGTGTTTGTTTCGGAACTATTGCAAAATAATATTTATCTTAAGGGTTGGTAAAAATAGAAGCGGTATAATTACAAAAAAAGTCGTTAATTTTATTCATCTGATTCATAATTTTCGAATATTTCTGCTTCCTCTTCTGCTTTTTCTCTTTCTTCTCATTCTCCTTCTTCTTTTTCTTTACCTTGGGTGTTAGTAAATTGCCCCTATAGCGATGCCTCGTTGTAGTCATAGGAGTCCTCTACAGGTGGTGACTCAACATTAGAGCACGACCGACCTTGACAATGTGTACACCCCAGGGAACAAAATATTCTGTTCAGCAATTTCTCCGGCGCTGGTGAAAGTAAAGTCTGAACTGGCTACAATGTGTTGTCGACCAATTTCTAAGCCCAGTCTTTCGGGTCCAGCTTATTACCAAGCCACACTTGAACTTGGTAATAAACCCGAAAAAGATGTTGATAAGCAGCTACTGAAGTTGGAGGAAGACAAGCTAACTGTACTTGTTTTTTGTTTCCAGTATTTTTAACAAAACACGCAACTTCAAGTAGTTTTTTAGAAGCTTCGTACATAGCAAGAAGAAAGCGAATTCCGTTGGTGATAACATTTTGTGGAGCACAATTACTGTTTTTAAAAACTTCAGCACATTGAGCTAAATCGTCTTTCAAACATTTTGAAAACTGTTTTTCCTCTCCTGTAAAATGCAGATGTCGTATGGCAGTCAGTTATTGCTTGTAAAAAAAGTACGTGTATTTGACATTTCGCAAAAGTGGATAAACTTTTTGATGAATATACTTCTAATTGGTGTTCAGCTTTTCCTGGTTTAAAAAAATAAATAATTTGTTCAGTTGGAGTTCGAGCAGCAGTAAGACGAGTAAATCAACATCTTCACCAACAGCAATATTTGTATTTGTCATATTAAATTGCTCTATTGCTGTTTCAATAATAGGCACATCAGCATCATAATTAGCTTGTTCAAGTGATATATTTCCAGCAGTATTCTTTGCTTTCAGAAGTGAAATGAACCGAGATTAACTGTAACTATTTGCAAGGAATTTCCATTGACTGGTAGGAACCGTCGTAGATTCATCGAATATAATATCAGAAGAGGTAGATGTAGCAGCAGTTTGACAACGACAGACCCATGTTGATTACAAATCATTCAACTTCTTCTTAGGAGAAAAAAAATATTAATATATTTTTTAACAGAATGTTATGGTCTACAATTATAGATAATTTTACTTACCGTTTTGCTGAAAATCGCGAAAAACTCTCTTTTTTTTCTCTGACCGGAACGATGAGGACTTTTGAGCAGTCTTATAGAATTGTATTTTGAGCAATTTTACCAAGTTACAGGTTCTTATGTCACGTTTCACCTGATTTTAGGCCTAAATTGACTGGATTACAGGGAAATACCGCAATACTGGTGGAACATTTTGTAAACATCATATTCACTCTAACTGTGAGGAAGAATTTCTATAAGGACATCCAGTAATCCGGGCAATCTTACGAAATTGCATTACTACACTTCTTACCTCATTGACAATTTTCAAATACTTATCTTTTGCAGGAAAAAATTGGAGGAGAGAAAACTCTAAAAAAACAGGCAAATTAATTCAAGACCTTCCCCAACAATCTTTTCGAAATTAGTTATAACTTCTAAATTTTATTCTGCCAACTAGACATCAATTAATGATCAATTGAGTATTTTACTGTGGAGCAATCCCGATACTAACGAAATTTGGACTATGTTTGTGTTTACCATAACTGAAACATTAGATTTGTTAGTGCCTAAAGTGTATTCTAAATTATTTACGAAACCGTGGATGAACAACAACATTCGCCATGAGATAAATGCTACAAGAAAGCTACGGCATAAATATCGAAATAGTAAATCTGAAATTGACTATAGTTTGTACATGTCCTGCTCAAACACTTTTACGGCTCTGATCAGAATTCCTAAATATATTTTTGAAAACAGATTAGTTGACAGTAAAAGCAATAAAAACTTCGGAATTCTTTTCCTTAGTTTCATGGGAATCTTTCTTGATGTTAATAGATCGTTTACTTTTACAAACGATTTATTGCCTATAACTATTCGTCCCTGATTTCTGCCGTGCAACTTCCAATTGATTTTTTTAATCCTACCCAAATATTTAGGTTTACTTTACCTGCCGATCCAACATAATTGTCACATCTTCTTTTCTTTTTCAGGTTTGTTGAAAAATGCATTTAATCTTCCGAATTTGGTCCTACTTCAATTAGCAGATTTAATTCATTTGGCTCTAAATTACCAGAAATTGATGTGACATAAACACCTAACTTCCACTGCAAAAGGAAAACTTCTTGATGTGTTCACCATTAGACGCTATAGTTAATATTTTTTCACAATTTCATTGCCGACGGTAATCCCAAAAGGCTTGTTAAATGCTTCATTTATTGCCGGCGACTAAGTAGAACTTTGTCTTACTCCTTACTGAGGATTCGTTAGTATTTGTTTGAAAAGTATTGTACAGTTATTTTGAGCAAGATTTTGGAGAAGCAGCGAAATCTTTAGTTGTTGGTATTTATTGTATTCATTTCATTTATGCGTATCCACTCTTGCAAAAGACTGATTAGATTACTGGTAAACTCTTGTTTGCTCGTGGAAGAGCAAGTACTCAAGTTCTTCATTGTTGTTAGTTTATAGTAAAAAATCCTACCGGTTCTGATAAAGGGCACAGCTAATATACGAAAAGGCAGTGAATGTTAAGTTCCTCAAAATACAGTCCACATCCTACAGAGCGATCAACAGAGCAAACAACGGAGCAAGTAAGTTCTCTGGCGTGATCGCTTCTTGTTCTATAGTTATTGCCAACTTGGCACATTTAAATGATTTAAAACTCAATTCACACTTCTCGTACTATGATTATTTTTTGGTTTCTTCGCTTTCCACCTTTTGCCACTAATTCGTCGCTATTTTCAATCCACTTGATTTTCAATAGTATATTCCAATCTAATGGATTTAACGCTTCATTCAGTGAATAAAACAACATATATTATCCTGTTTTTAGGGTTCCGTATATACAATATCCGGATACCCTCATAATATCACTCCGGATTTCGGCCTCTGTCACATCACAGCAATTTTCTCCTAGACTACTGGACGGAAGAGGTTGAAATTTGGTATCAATGTATAGATTGGTAAACCGATCAGGAGTAAAAGAAGAAATTTTAATTTTAGGGGTCCTTCTGGGAGGAAAAACTAAAAAAATCGACCGTTCCCCTTCCGATCTCCGAAACTACTGCTCGTACTTTACAGGAAAAATAAGGAGAAACCATTAATATTAATTTTGGGGGGCAAATTATAAAATTAAATGAAAATTTAAAATTAAAAAAAATTCAAACCCATCAGGTAATATATCAAATGAAAGGTCCCCTTCTGAGGAATACAAATACATTTTTTTTTCATATTAAAAAAATATTAGAAAGATATTAACGAAAATATACCAAAAATTTACCCATCTCCCCCTTTTATGACCGAAACTATAAAACGTAAAGTTTTGAAAAAAATTAGAGGTATAAGGTCTAACCTGAAGTTTACTGGAAAAATAAGGAAAAACCTCTACTTTTAATTTTGGGGGGCAAATTACAGAATTAAAAGGAAAATATAAAACTAATATTGTTTCTAACCCATCATGTTATATATCAAACGCAATTTTCTATAAACCTATTTTTAACTTTAATAAAAATCAATTGCTTTGTGCTCAGTAAATATCAATAGAAGTTCAAAATACAATTATTCACCACATTTTGGTTAGCTTAAATGCTGTAAGAGCAGATGGCAAATACATTATATTTCACTTCAATTTGTTCTGAACTAAATATTAATACATGACAATTACATTTATTAATGGAAAATAACTCTTGATACACAACTTTTGTACATTACCATATAAGAATGAAATCTACAAATTATATGTTAGTTAAAATTGTTTTCTATATTAACCAATATAAATAAAAAATAATGCATTAACAAAATTTTCCTGCTAAATATCAATCCTAATTGTTTTCTGAAACAATAACAAATTATTCTTCTTTAATACTAAGTTTTTCCTTTTTCCATTTCTTAACCAATGCTACTGACATTATCACAGGAATCATGATGGGGAGGAACAGAGGGATGTACACAGCATATTTTTGGTCTTCTGGAAAATACAACAATGCCAACAAAGATGGATCACTAAAAGCAGCTTCAGACTTCTCAAATGCAATCTTGGCTTTTGTCAGTGCATCATCGATTTGCCCAGATTGAAGTTCAGATGCAGCCAACTTAGCATTTTCAACAGCCTGAGCAGTTTTTTTACCCACATCATCACTTATAACAATACTACTGATTTCAATAAGGAACTCAGCCAATGACTTTAATGTCCTGTGTGTTGAAAGCAAGAGTTCATTGGCTTTTCTAATTTTCAATTCAGTAAAGCTCTGAGGGTTTGTTAAGTTTTCATTCATTAAGACGAAAACAAATATATTTTTTTCATATTTTTAAAATTAATAAATTAAAAGATATTAACAAAAATATAAAAATTTTACCCATCCCCCCCCTTATCTCCGAAACCATAAGCTGGAAAATTTTGAAAAAATGGAGGTATAGCCCCTCACCTAAACATTACTGAAAAAATAAGGAGAAACCCGTAATACTGATTTTGGGGGCAAATTATAGAATTAAATGAAAACTATAAAAATAAAATTATTTTTAAACCATCATATTATATATCAAATGAAAGGGCTCATTATGACGAAAACAAATATATTTTTTCATATTTTTAATATAAATTAATTAAAAGATATTAACAAAAATATAAAAAAATTCCCCCCCCCCTATTTACCGAAACCATAAGCTGGAAAATTTTGAAAAAAAATGGAGGTATAGCTCTTCACCTGAACTTTCCTGGAAAATAAGGAGAAACCCCCTAATATTCATTTTGGGGGCCAAATTATAGAATTAAATGGAAAATAAAATTGTAATTGTTTCTAACCGATCATGTAATATATCAAATAGCAGGGCTCATTACGACGATTACAAATATATATTTTTTTAATTTTTTTAAAATGAATATTTTAAAATATATTAAAAAAATAGCCATTCCCACCGTTATTCCCCATACTATAAGACCTAATTTTTTTGTAACAGGAAAAATATGATGAAATCCCGAATATTAATATGGGGGGTCCACATTATAAATAACGGAAAATAAAAAAATATTTTTTAAGGCATCATGAAATACATCAAATGAAAGGGCTCATTATGAGGAATGCAAATATATAGTTTTCATATTTTTTAAATTAATTGTTTACAAGATATTAACAGAAAGATATAAAAAAATTTCATTTCTCGCTTTATTTCCGAAACCACACTGCCTAAAATTTTGAAAATAATTAGGGGTACTGGGGCTCACTTTAAATTTATAAGAAAAATTATTAGAAAACCTCCATAGTAATTTTAGGGACAAATTATACAATTAAATGGAAAAAAATAAATTTTCAAACGCATCATGTAATATATCAAATAAAAGGCTCATTATGTGAATTACAAATATATCATATTTTTAAATCATTTTTTAAAAGATATTAACAAATTATTTCACACTTTAGAAACTACACTATTTAAATTTTGAAAAATATATTTCATTTGTATTTTTAAATAATTTGAATAACAAATTTAATAATATATAATTTAAAACTTATTTTGCCTTTTATCTTCCAATCTACAGAGCTTCAAAACGCAGACAGTAGATTATAAAAGGTTTCTCTGAAAGTTTATTAGTAAAATAAAACTCTAATGTTAATTTTTGGGGGCCAAATTAGAAAATTAAATACATATGTATTCTGATAAACATCAATCGAATCCTGAAGCAGATAAAATAAGAAGTCTATGTGTGGAAAATCAAAGTGTATGTTTTTTATAAATTTAAAACGCTTGCTTTAAAAGATATTAGGGTAAATATAAGAAAATACACTCATTCCCTGCTTGTCTAAAACTCTTAGTATGCGAGTCTAACTCGCACTTGACCAAATTATTTTTCATCAGTGTCTTTTCTGCCATTCTGACATACCCAATTGCATTGAAAGTTTCTCTACCTTTCTTAAATTCAAACTGATATTCTTTTAGTATTTCTTGAATTTTATTTTCAGTTATTTTCAACATTGTCCTTCTTATTACCTTGGTGAGATGGCAAAAGAAGCTTATACTTCTATAATCCTTACATTGAGTGGACTTTGTTTCCTTGGGTAAAGGAACTAGAATCGTTTTTAACAATCATCATGCTTATTTAAGCTATATTTTGTTCTAGGAAACATTGTTCAAGGCTCACAATATTACAATACACCCCCATAATGTTTAGATATTATATGCTTTTATTATCCCCAAAATATTGCGTCATATTGAGAATTTAATTTAACTGTATAAGCAACAGCTCAAATACAGTTAACTGAAGCCAACTTTTCATTATGATGAACAAACTCTTCAACTACTTTCTTTGTTAGCTTTTAATGCACGTACTAGTAATAGTACGTAATAACACGAAATGCTCGTAACGATAAAATGATGCATGTTAGCATTAATGAGAACATACTAGGGATGCTGTGATCTCGATACAGATCAAACGGAAGATCTGATTTGGTTTAACGCGAACGCCATAAACTGTACACGTGCTTTGCGTTGCTCAGGTTGGCAGTCGTCATTACTATACGGACAGAAACACGAGTTTTCTCACGAAAGTACACTGTACCCACGAAACGAACGAATCAAGTTCAAGAAAAGACCTGACGGTTGTGGCTGTTTTGATTGTTATTATTTTAAAGTACGACAGATCGACGGGAACGTCTTGTTTTAAATGACTGGTAAATACAGATAAGGCTCAGTAGGCTCATTATTTATTAGATGAATTTAGTTTTAATTTAAGTAGCATTTATAAATTTAAAAAAATGAAATGGTTAATTGTGATTTTTAAACTAAATGAGTTTTTAAACGGTTTTATTTAGCTTGCCCTGTGTATTTATTTGTTTGGGTTAAATCTAGTAATTAAAATTTCATCCTGTAAATCCAAGATGGCCGCCACTACAAAATGGTGGATTACATATTCTTTCACAACTTGACAACTACCTCAATTTGGGCATCAAATGAAAGGGCAAGAATAAAGTTCACTATGAAAAAAAATACAATATGGCCGCCAACAAAATGGCGGATTAAGTATATATTTTTAACCGACTTCCAAAAAGGAGGAGGTTATCAATTCGTATGCAACTTTTTTTATGTATGTCGAGCGGTTATTCAAAAACGGCTTGGCCTATTTTGATGATTTAAACTGCATTATATTAAGAAACATTACAGAAAGGTCCCATATAATTGTCTATAACATGATATTTATGGTTTTCTTGAAAATCAGAAATAAAAGTAAATAAGGAACTAGATTGTAGCGATTTTCAATGAATCTTCAGTTTTCTATAAAACTGCTCACGCAATTTGATGCTTGATTCCATACATTTTTCTATAACGCAAAACATACCATTTTTCTGAAAATCTGAAAAATTTATGCAAAAAACTGTCAACATCATGGTAAATGTCAAATTTTTATCATAAATGTCTAGTTTAAATGATATGCCATGAAAGTATATCGTACAATGTGTTTTTAATGATTTTCAATTTAATGCATTTGAAAGTGAGTTTCTGTTAGAGACGAAGTTATAGTCGCCTGAAATGGCAAAAAATATTCCGTTAGTTTATCGAAACGAAAATTTGTTAGATATGTCGGCGAAGTCTTCTAGATGATATACTGTTGTAGGTGTGTGCGTACGAGCGTGTATGTGATATTAGGTGGTACATAAGCCGTTGTATACATAGGATGGTTGACATATCAGTTGGAATGGAGTTAGTTATACAGGGTGTTTCTAAAAATATTGTATTGGGTGTCACATAAGTAGCGTATACAAGGTGGTTGAAATAAGAGTGGAGCAAAACTAGGGTTATACAAAGCAGATATTTGCGTTACAGAACGGAAAACCATTACAGTTACACTAAAGGCTTTAAAAATTGTCAGAAGTAGTTGAATATACAGGATGGTTGAAATATAAGTTGGAGTAGAATTACAGTTATACAGGACGGTTTAGAAAAATTATATAGTTTGGAACATAAGTAGTTGCTTATACAAGGTGTTTGAAGTATGGGTAAAATTATTGTTATTCAGGGTGTATCAAAAATTTGTTATATAAGCATAAGCAGTTAGGACATTTGATTTATAGAACTTAGGACGGAGTATAATTATAGACATGGACGCATTAGC
This sequence comes from Octodonta nipae, assembly GCA_034190945.1. NCBI lineage: Eukaryota > Metazoa > Arthropoda > Insecta > Coleoptera > Chrysomelidae > Octodonta > Octodonta nipae. Next base: position 12,554,345 of record CM067222.1, read on the forward strand.
AGACATGGATTCAAAAATTTTTAGAAGCAGTTGCATATACCCGGTGGTTGAAATAAATGGTAGAGTAAAATTATAGTAATGAAGTCTGGCTCAAAAAGGTGAATTTTGTTATATAGGGACCATGAGCAGTTGCATAAATGGAATACTAGACATATGGGGCGAAGTAAAATAATTGGTATACAGGAATAATTTAAACAATAGAAAAATAGAAAGAGTAAATAGTGTGGAGAGGACTTATACTTATATAGGGTGGTTTTCACGATTTCAGGACCGTTGTGATATTGTATTCAGTAGAATAAAAGTTGTACAGGATGATTCAGAAAATGATAGGCCAATAAGTTATATATATATACATATATATATATATATATATATATATATATATATATATGTTTTAGGTGGTTTCCGGGAACTCATCCGCGTAGTTGATAACTGATCCCTGCCAGGATCGATGGTAAAACATAAATTACGCCCTTGACAGAACCAGCGTTCCACAAATAAAACACGAGATGGCGCAAATGTCTATTGTGAAAGATACTTTACTAGCGTATAAATCAGTCAGAAAATTAAAATTTTGAAAAACATTTAGAAAACTTTCAATTAAAGTATATGATAACCAATTATGTATAAACAATCAAATGCATTTGTTCGTCTTAAAAGAATTTGAAATCTTGTTTTTGAGTATTATTTACTAAATATGCATCTCGATAGTACGTTTTAAAATGTTTTACCCAAAGTTTGAGATATCGCTAAATTTATGAAAAAGTTATGAAATAAATTCCGTTCTGAAGATCTTATCCGACATATGAAAACCAAAGCTCTATGCCCGGAATTTTTTGTACGAAACCAGCCTAGTTCGAGAATTCCTTGAAATGCGCATACCCAATTTACTTCTTTAACGGTACATTTACATTTTTATGTACTGAAACGCATCAAAAATGCTAAAGTATAATGGATGATACCCATTGTTGTGCTACCGAGCTCATTATAGTCAGATCTTCCGTCGAAAAAGTGGCAGATAGAAATCAGTTTCGGAAAAAATCCAGGACACAATTATGACACCGCTAGCTGAGTTATAGTCCAAATAGTTACACTATAAATTTGATACATATCAAGACACCTGCGTGAACAATTGATGATGGTCAGAACAAAAGGCGAGCGAAACAAGAAGGACAACTTCGAAAACAAGCGAAGATGGCGTAAAAACAAATGTCAGCGGCACCTCAGCTGTTTTTTGTGCCACTTCTTTATTTGAATAAATGTGCAAAATGTTACTAATACGATGGACAGGGACTGATTTCAAAATAAAGCAAAAGAATACACGAAAATGTGATTCAAATATAAACGGTTGTATTTCCTGTTTACTTAGATATTATTTATTAGTTAAATTTATTATTACATCGTTCATCATGTATTCTTCTCCGTATTTCAGGGGATTTATAATTGTAGTGGAAGTCCATTCATTTCAATAATATCTTCAGTATCGGTTTGAGCATTCTGCAGATTTCTATAATTTCTGTTTTGTTACCTGGTAGAAGTCTTGTGTGTAGATAACTAATCAGTCGCTCATGAGGTTTTAGCTCATACTATAATTTAAAAAATTATTATGTAATATTCTCTTATTATAATTTTTTCAAGTTGCTATGATTTTTCAACTTCTCAGAGAAAAATATTTATCTGAATTTGATTTCTCTAAATCAGAAGATGAATCCAAACAGAAGGTCTGATTCGTATGAGAAAAATCTAATTAACCGACTTTCCAAAACGAGGATGTTATCAGTTCGTCGGCAACTTTTTTTATATGTGACCAGCGATTATTAAAAAACGGCTTGGGAAATTTTGATGATTTAAACTGCATTATATTAAAGAACATTACAGAAAAGTACCATGTAATCGTCAATAACATGAGATTTACGGTTTTCCAGAAAATCAGCAAAAAAAGTAAAAAGACAAGATTTCAGTGAATTACAATGAATCTTCAGTTTTCTCTAAAACAGCTCAAGCAATTTGAATATGATAAATTGTATTCTACAATGATATGTTCCAGCTTGATTCCGTATATTTTTCTATAACGTAAATATAACGTAAAACATACCCTTTTTCTGAACCACAGATCATACAATAAAGATAGATGGGCAACTCAATGTTATAAAATGTGTTCACATTTTGTCCCATGAGAGGTTAGAATATGCATAATAAGCATCTTCAGAACTCCTTCAAGTACTAAATTTGACGTTTGTTGAATTTGACAGATCATCACCAACTAAAAAGAAGGAATCTGCGATTTCTGGTCCCAATGCTCACCAACAGGGGGCTGTACCATCGAATTATTTTCATGTGTTCTTGGAAAATAACACCACAATCGAAACAAAAATATGTATATTCAAGGAAAATGTGATTTTTCCCAAGAACACATAAAAATAATCAAGAATATGCCACAAATAACATTTAGAAGACAATGTACCATCAGAATAAATGAAACTCAATATTGAAATTAAATTTATTTATTTACAAAAGATAAAAATACAAGATATTATGAATTATTCAACAAACTCAATATTGAAATTAAATTTATTTATTTACAAAAGATAAAAATACAAGATATTAGGAATTATTCAACAAGCACTAAAATTTGCTTACCAGTGTTTAATGGTTTTGTGACTCAGCTGCAGGTTTCATCTTAAGACAATACAAATGATCATCGTTAGTTGACACTACTGCCATACATCTATAATCTAGCTCAGACACTTCAGGGTTGGAACTTCCTTGATTAGGGATTCATATATTATTTTTCTAATTGTCAGCAGCTTCTTAAAAAAATAGCATGTATCTCTTTCACAATAGCTTGGTTGTTTTCATTGGTTTCCCTGTCATCATATGGGGGTAATAATCAGTGGTGTGTTGTTTTCCCACAGAGTATACAAAATTGTCTACTGAACTTCTCTCATAACCTGAAATTAAACAATAAATGAAATAAATACAAGTAACAGTATCAGAAAAAGAAGATAAACATACCTGGCATGTAAAGTTTTTCGATGTTTATTCTTTGAAGCCATATTTTCTGACACTTTTTGTTGTAAAATAATGCCTAAAAAAACTGATTATTAAATTATGCTTTAAGTACTATTTAGTTTGTAACTTCTGGCTATATACGGTACCTTAAAACGATGTATGAATACTGCAAGAATGGAATTCGATACAAAATTCTACCACAAATTAGAGAAAAAATAATTAATAGCTTCAACTTTCTGACAAAAATCACATCATTTACATGTACTAAGGGCCGATAAAGAAGATCAAATTGTGTCACCTGGATATATTCGATTAACTGTCAAAAAATAGTACTTGAAGGAGTTCTGAAGGGGGCTACGTTTACAGTTCACCGACAGTTGGACCAACATTCCCTATCTGAGTTACCACCCCCTGTTCTGAACATCGGAAAAATATGTGCCAAAAACTGTAAACATCAATGTAGATGTCACATTTTTATCATAAATATCCAGTTTAAATGTCAAGATATGCCAAAAAAAGTATATAATACAGGGTGTTTGCAATGGTTTTGATACATTTGAAGTCAGGTTCTTTTAGAGGCGAAGTTATGTAAGTTACGGGGCTTATAGTCGCGTGAAATGGCAGAAAATATTAGATACATTAGTTTATCGAAACGAAAATTTGTTGTGCCGACGATTTCTTCTATGTGGTATACGGTTGTAGGTGTGTGCGTGCGTGCATGTGATATTAGATGGTACATAAGCACTGTAGTTATACAGAGTGAATATTTGCGTTATACGACGGAGTATAATTACAGTTATACAGAAGGCTTCTAAAAATGTTAGAAGCAGTTGAATATACAGGATGGTTAAAATATAAGGTTCATCTATGAGTATAGAAGAAAAATAAAAGAGGAAACAATATAAGAAACTGCGATGCAATGGAAATACAGCAGAAATAACAGAACAAAATGGGTTTTAAGGCATAGATCTTACAGAACTCTTTGGATACGAACGTATAATAATATTTATTATCCTTATAATTTCATTACAATTTTAAATGATTAGATATATAATTGCGAATCGAAGAATGACATCTAGAATTATCAGGGAATCAAGCCATCAGTGATCCTCAAATGATGTGTCGTGATAGGTTTCCTTGGATTGACAAAGGACCACTTTGGCAAAGTTTATCCTCAAAGATACGTAAAAATGAAAAATTTTTATTCAATAAATTAAAAAATAACAATAACGTTTTAATTTCTCACAGAAACAGAAACAGAAATCGTCATGTTTTCCGTACCACGTTGGTTAGTAATTCTTTTATATTGAAAATCATACTGAAAATTAATGTTTCTGACAATGTGGGTATCTTATAGTTAAATAATTTTACATTACAGGGTGGCATTGCTGCAACGTTCTGACCGTTTAAAAACATTTTAAAGATTTTTTTGAATATAAATGATAAACACGCCAGTGGCTGGGTAACGCTCTTTCAGATTAAGTGATGACCATCTTTTACTATGAGTATCTTTGAAGTTGCCTGTAGTTCAATAGGAAAATATTTAGTGTTGTAAATTATAGATCAGTATTGATTTTTCGGACAAGTAGTACTAACTTTCGTACAAACTAATATTTGTAATTTTTTGTTGTGATTATAATTCTGTCATTAATATAATATAATTTTCACAATATTCCGAAGGTGTTATGCAACAAATCATCAATCAGCGGATAATGGAAATGTCATTAAATATTAGAGTTTTTTGTCATTTTTAAAATCGGAAACGGAAACTTTTAGGTTAGAAAAAAAAATCCCCTGAATTGGATCGAACATGTTGTAGAGACATATTTATGTAAAAATAATCCTACAATTATATACATCAATAAAAAAATATTTCGAATTATTGCTATAAATGTAATCCAAATGAAATAATAGGGATAGCAAAGACCTGGCCTACTTTTCTAATTTCGCCTCAACTCTATTTCTTATACAGACAAAATAATGTCAATAATGTTCAACTCATAATTTTAATGAATAATGGTCGAATTTCGACCTCTGGGCGACCGCTAGTTATTATCAAATGTCCAGCTCGCGGAATTTTTTTTGAACTGGATTTGATCCAGCCCAGTGAAAAAAATTGTTTATAGAAAACATAGTTAATTAAAATTAATTCAATGTAAACTTATGGTTAATTAAAAACGTAGTAGTTTTAATGCCCCAGCAGCACACTAAAGTGAGTACTTTGACCACCAGACGGTGTGACCAAAGTGGCCCGTTGTCTATAGTGTAATTTCTAATCTAGAAATCCACGAGGGAGTCGTTATTGATTTGTTTCTCTATTACTTGTTGTGACCTACACAAATTTTTTTAAACACGCGTTTTTCTTTGCTTTTTTGTATGTATGTTACCTGATTTCTTCTCCTATGGTGAACCGTTTTGAATGAATATGGTCTTGTTTAATATAGTATATATCCGGGTTGGTGAATGAACACATGTGTGCATGGAAATCGACCAATCTCCCTAATATTTTAACTATTTATTGATGTGTACAGTTTTTTAACGTTTAATCTATTAAGGAAGATCCCTAGGTGATCTCATAAACTTTTCTGTTACGTGCAACTTGCAGTTTTGCAGAACATCGCCGGAAATTCCAAAAATCAAAAATTTCATCGAAATGACATAACCGACATTCCGTGATGAATATTTTGATTCCAACTTAATAGTGCGGAAATTTTTAATTGCGAATTTGAAATTTTTCTATGTACATCTCAAGCATATAGGTAGTAAAGCATAGTATTTTGCGAAGACGGTGCTTTGTCACATTCTTCTGGTCTAATAGAAAATTTAGAGACAACACATGTCAAACTCTAACCGGCTATTTGCTGCGTGGAATACACAGGGTGTTTAGTTATAGCAAAGAAAATCACAAAGTAAAGTGATAGAAGGAGTTACATTTATGTGATGATTGAAATATAGGAAGGAGTAGAATGATAGAATGGTTGGAATATAGGGTGGATTGGACGTTTGGTGGTATAAAAATGTTGGAAAAAATGTGAAATTAAAACTATATACGGTGATTACAAAACTGTTATATGATGTGGACATAAGCAAATCATATACAGGATGGTTGAAATATATGCTGGAGTTGAATTATATTAATACAACGTGATTAAAAAATTATTTCTTTTATAGCCCATAAGAAGTTGCATCAAGTGTGGAGAGGAATTAATGTTAAACAGGGTGATATAGAATGTTAAAAATGAAATAATGTATGGGGTAGCCCACAGGAGTTATATACTATGGTTGAAATATATGACGGATTTGCAACAATCAAGTTTAATGAAGTAGTAGATAAGTACGCAATGAAGGATTTTAGATTTGCTTGGCACCGACTTCAAAATATACTAGATTGGTAGGTAATTAATTTATACAGAATGAGCACCTTTTAATATTTACATTTTTTACTTCCTGGGTAGGTACCTAACAACATTGAATGTGTTATTTATTTGCTAGAGTTGTATTTTGTTTACTTATTTTTAGCTTTTTAGTTATAGGTGGAAGTCGCTTATATTTTTTTAAAATTTTTTTTCGACATTTCGATGTTACTAGAATAACTGATGAAGGTTCTCAACCAGAAACGATATATCGTCTTGAGTTCAAAAGTCTGTCTCTATAGACTAGCTAGTATCATAATTTTCACTAATATTTACTAAACAAACTTGTTGAGATAGAATTAAATCTTTATTGGAAACAGCGTCCTTTAAACATTTCCGAATTGGGCCGGTCCTGCTAAAAGCCGTTCCAAATGCTTACATTCTAAATATTTGGATGTTGAACTTTAAATAAATCGTTTTTATCCGATTTAGCAGTGACAGAAATTTATGTTTTCGCATTTCTACGGTAGATTGACAGAAATCTGGATGATCCGACTGTGAAGAAGAACATTTATAATTCAATCCGAAGAGACACATTCTGTCGAGCAAAATGGCGGTGAAAACAAACAAAAATCATTCTCCGCACATACATACGAAATTTAAATAAGATACTTTCCGAGGCAATCGGCAATTGAATCTTGAAATGTCGCTCTTTAAAGCGTTGTACAAATTCTTCACCAATTTCAGATAAATACAAGCTTGCTGTTGCACGAAAAAAAGAAGCCGTAAAAAATTTCGCAAATACATTCAACTTGATACTGGGTGATGTGTAAATCTTACAATATTTTTAACGGAATATGGTCTAGCTATAGACACGATCTTTTATTATGTTTGTTTCTTAAGAATGCAAACATTGGTTTAGATGTAAGTACCTAAATATTTAATAATGATTAAGTAGTTAGATCTGAATTCACGGCTGAGATAATTGATGTTTGGATTCGAATTGTTTTAACAGGAAGTGCCTTGGTTAAGGAGAGGTATCCTCTGTTAACTTTTTGCTTTCGAAATGTTTTATTTCTTCTTCGGTCAGTAATTATAATTGAAAGAAAACACAATACTTAACTATAACCGTTTAGGAAAAAACGTTAGGTTCCTTGAGGTTACATTCTAATAAAAAAATAATTTGCTCAAGTGCGAGACTCGCTTACTAAGGGTTCCGTAACACCTTCAAAATTCGCTTGATTTTTATAAGAATACATATGTATTTAGTGTTCTAATTTGGCCCTCAAAAATTAACATTAGAGTTTTATTTTACTAATAAACTTTCAGGGAAACCTTTTATAATCTACTGTCTGAATTTTGAGGCTCTATAGATTGAAAGATAAAGGGCAAAATAGGTCAAGTTTTAAATTATAAATTATTAAATCTGTTATTCAAATTATTTAAAAATACAAATGAAGTATATTTTTCAAAATTTAAATAGTGTAGTTTCGAAAATGGGAATTAAGTCGATGTTTAATATTTTTGCTAATATCTTGTAAACAAATGAGTTAGAAATATGATATATTTGTAATTCACATAATGAGCCTTTTATCTGATATATTACATGATGCGTTTGAAAATTGAATTTTTATTTTCCATTTAATTGTATAATTTGTCCCTAAAATTACTATGGAGGTTTTCTAATAATTTTTCTTATAAATTTCAAGTGAGACCCAGTACCCTTAATTATTTTCAAAATTTTAGGTATCATGGTTTCGGAAATAAAGCGAGAAATGAGAATTTCTATATTTTTATGTTATTATCTTGTAAACAATTAATTTTAAAATATGAAAAATATATATTTGTATTCCTGATAATGAGCCCCTTCATTTGATATATTGCATGATGCGTAAAAAAATATTTTTTATTTTCCGTTTAATTCTATAATTTGGCCCCCAATATTAATATTAGGGATTTCTTCGTATTTTTCCTGTAAACAAAAAAAATTAGGTCTTATAGTTTGGGGAATAAAGGGGGGAATGGGTAATTTTTTAAATAGTTTTTTAATAGATTTTAAAATATTTATTAAAAAAAAAATAAAATAAATATATTTGTATTGGTCATAATGAGCCCTGTGATTTGATATATTACATGATTTCTTAGAAACAAGTTTAATTTTTTATTTTCCATTTAATTCTATAATTTGACCCCCAAAATGAATATTAGGGGTTTCTCCTTATTTTTCCTGTAAAGTTCGGCCAACCTTCTATATTTTCTATTTTTTTCAAAATTTTAGGCTCAGTAGTTTCGGAGATCAGGGGGGGGGGACGGTCGATTTTTTTAGTTTTCCCCCCATAAGTACCTCTAAAATCAAAATTTCTTCTTTTGTGATAAGTACTCCTGATCGGATTACCAATCTATACATTGATAACAAATTTCAACCTCTTCCGTTCAGTAGTTCAGGAGAAAATTGCTGTGATGTGACTGAGGCAGAAATCCTGAGTGATATTATAAGGGTATCGGTATATTGTATATACGGAACCCTAAAAACAGGAACATTAGATAATCTATTAAGTTATTAGTACTCCTGAATACGTCAACATCAACATTAATAATACAAGAAAGGTTTTTACTTGTATAAACATTTACAATCTTTAAAAATTTCCAGTCAGATTTGTATAGAAAGGAAAGACGTTTTCGCACAAATAGCTTGTGCCATAAAAAACGTGACAAATGCAATGACAACGTCAAAATCAAAAGACGTATGCCCATAAACTTAACCACTATACAATTATTACAATAAACATTGGTGAATTAACTGGTTAAAAATTACTAAAAGTGAATTAATAATCAAAAAACTTGGAAGAGTTATAAACCTCATTGATTTGATGTGACTTACAAAAAATGTAATGTAAAGTACTTTTTACTTTTGATGAGCCTTGATAGTTCTCCATATAGGAACATTATATTAAAAACACTAGCCCTAACAACATAATGAATAATGATTCCACTTGTAACAATGCCAAATTTGATTATATATCTTTGCCTTATTTAAAAGAGTTAACGCCCAAGATATTCAGAATATTTAAAAATGTAAACATTATCAGATTCTCTCATAAATCAATGAAAAACATAAATGACTTATTCAGTAAGATTAAAGACAAAACTCATAAGGAATTAAAGTAAAATGTGCTATATAAGATCGATTGCAGTAATTGCCCTGCAACCTACATTGGACAGACTTCTAGAAACTTAAAGCAAAGATTAACAGCTCACAAAAGTGATATTCGTTTAAAAGAGGACCCCTGTGCTTTGGCCAATCAATATATATATATAAAAGGGTCATTTAGAGGCAGAAATCCGGAGTGATATTATAAGGGTATCGGTATATTGTATATACGGAACCCTAAAAACAGGAACATTAGATAATCTATTAAGTTACTAGTACTCCTGAATACGTCGAGATCAACATTAATAATACAAGAAAGGTTTTTACTTGTATAAACATTTACAATCTTTAAAAAATTCCAGTTAGATTTGTATAATAAGGAAAGGCGTTTTCGAACAAATAGCTTTTGCCATAAAAAACGTGATAAATGCAATGACAACGTCAAAATCAAAAGACGTATACCCATAGACTTAACCACTATACAATTATTACAATAAACATTGGTGAATTAACTGGTTAAAAATTACTAATTACTTAAAAGTGAATTAATAATCAAAAAACTTGGAAGAGTTATAAACCGCATTGACTAGATGTGACTCACAAAAAATGTAATGTAAAGTACTTTTCACTTTTGATGAGCCTTGATAGTTCTCTACATTGGAACCTTATATTAAAAACACTAGCCCTAACAATATAATGAATAATGATTCCACTTGTAACAATGCCAAATTTGATTATATATCTTTGCCTTATTTAAAAGAGTTAACGCCCAAGATATTCAGAATATTTAAAAATGTAAACATTATCAGATTCTCTCATAAATCAATGAAAAACATAAATGACTTATTCAGTAAGATTAAAGACAAAACTCATAAGGAATTAAAGTAAAATGTGCTATATAAGATTGATTGCAGTGATTGCCCTGCAACTAACATTGGACAGACTTAGAGCAACTTAAAGCAAAGATTAACAGCTCACAAAAGTGATATTCGTTTAAAAGAGGACTCCTGTGCTTTGGCCAATCATTGTATATAAAAGGGTCATTTACCTGATTTCGACAACTCCAGCAGTTGAATGCAATCCGGTAAAAAAATTTTTTCGAAATGGTATATATTCACAGTCATAATAACAGTAACCACAAAAGAACTGATTTATCCAACCTTAATATAATGTTCTGTAATTTATTGAAATTTCACCCTACTACTTTGAGTTTTGTAATGTAGATAGTTTATTGTAATTCTATAGTGGTTAAGTCTATGGAAATATGTCTATTAATTTTGACAATGTCATTGTCATTTGTCAGGTTTGTTGATTTACACACATGCTGTTTGTTCCAGAACGCGTTTCCTTCCTGGTTTTATAGAAAGCTGTTTATGCAAGTAAAAAAATTGTTCCCTTTTGGTAATTAAATTTCTGTAATACGTTGGACTGGGTTCAATCCTGATGTCGCAGTCTCATGAATTTTATTGATCTGATGGCTGTCAATAGCATTTAATACTTTGCTTTCCCATTTTTTTAGTATTACTGTTATATTTCTTGTCACCGTTGTCAGTTTATTTCTTTAACATATTCTTCACAATTTGTGTTTTCTTTTTCAGTTGTGTTATGATGATTGTTTTCCCAAATATTCATGTATAAGTTTTTGCATGGCTTTTGATACACTACCCCTTGTTATTTTTAGTTATTGACAATCGCGGTTTGTTATACAAATGCAATAAAAGGAATCTAAGTACTAAAACACACGTTAGGTATATACCCATATCTGAGATGGTTCTGCTCATGAATGTACGAAACAATAAAATAACTAAATCATCTGTACATGAAAAATATATGTATATAGTAGATTCATCTCCGTTTGGTCCTCACCCTGAGAATGTAACCTCCAGAATATAGTTCTTTTATGTTTCGAGGTTGCCGGGATTTTGTCTGTTCTAAAAGAAAAGGGTTGATGAACGATGCCATTTTAATACCCCCTTCCCATCCTAGAAACAGTTGCAAGTGAAGTTTTTACAGCCCTTAAGTTCAAGATCTATTACTAGTAAGTTTTTATTCTTAGAACAAGGTCGTAGACAGCGCCGAGGGGGGGGAGTTGTCTGGAGTTCAACCTTTGTCCCCTTTTTACCGACTTCCAAAAATTCATTGCATCTTTTTTGATGTATGACGAGCGATTATTCAAAAACGGCTTGGACAATTTAGATGATTTAAACTACATTATATTAAGGAACATTACAGAAAGGTCCCATATAATTGTCTATAAGATGAGATTTACGGTTTTCTAGAAAATCAGAAAAAAGTAAATAAGGGACTAGATTTTAGCGATTTTCAATGAATCTTCACTGTTTTCTCTAAAACTGCTCACGCAATTTGAATATTATAAATTGTATTATACAAAGATATGATCCAGCTTGATTTCGTACATTTTTCTATAAGGTAAAACATATCATTTTTCTGAAAATCGGAAAATATATGCACAAAAACTGTAAACATCATGGTAAATGTAACATTTTCATCATAAATATCTAGTTTAAATGTCAAGATATGCCATGAAGGTATGTCGTACAGGGTGTTTCTAATGATTTTCATTTTGATGCTTTGGAAGTCAGTTTCTTTTAGAGATGAAGTTAAGTTAGAGGGCTTATAGCCGCGTGATATAGCAGAAAATATTTCTTTAGTTTATAGAAACGAAAATTTGTTATGTCGGCGAGCTATTTGGTATACGGTTGTAGGTGAGTGCATGCGTGCATGTGATATTAGATGGTACATAAGCAGTTGCATATATAGGATGGTTGAAATATAAGTTGGAAATGAATTAGTTATACAGGGTGGTTCTAAAAATATTGTATTGGGTGGAACATAAGTAGTAGCGAATACAAGGTGATTGAAATAAGAGTGGCGCAAAGCTATGGTTATAAGTGGATACTGGCGTTAGAGGACGGAGAATAATTAGTTATACAAAAGGCTTTAAAAATTGTCAGAAGCAGTTGAATATACAGGATGGTTGAAATATAAGATGGAATATAATTACAGTTATACAGGGCGGTTTAAAAAACTTATATGGTTTGGAACATAAATAGTTGCTTAGACAAGGTGTTTGATGTAATGGTGGGGTAAAATTATTGTTATTCAGGATGTATCAAAAATTTGTTATGTAAGCTTAAGCAGTTAGGATATTTGAATTATAGGACATAGGACGGGGTATAATTATAGACATGCGTTAAAAAATTTTCAGAAGCAGTTACATATACCGGGTGGTTGAAATAAATGGCAGAGTAAAATTATAGTCATAAAGTGTGGTTCAAAAGGTGAATTTTGTTATATAGGGATAGTGTGGAGAGGATTTACACTTATACAGGGTGGTTTTAAAGATATCAGGTCCGTTGTAATATTGTATTGAGTTGAATTATAGCTGTACAGGATGATTGAGAAAATGATAGACCAATATGTTATATAGGGGTGACCAGTACACAGAAGCATATCCAAATAATAAAACAAAAAAAAGTTAAAATATAATTGGAAAATATAGACCGAGAATAAACATTAAATAGGGAGAAAGAGGGAGGGAGAAAAAGAGAGAGAGATAAGAATACGCCAAAATTTTCCTTGGAATTGTACCTTAAATCATATAAAAAAGAAGATATGTCTGAAAATAGTGATAGATTGCACACGGTTTCTAAACGATTTATTGAAATTTGTGATTGATGTTTAAATTTTTTTTTCAAACATGTAATATTTACTGGGAATACATGAATAGAAAAATTAACTAATTTTGAGGTCCTAATAAAGCCATTCATATTAAAAAAAATCTATAGTAATTCTGGTTACAGTCTTGGAAGAAAACAATGATTTCAAAACATTCTTTGGTGATGAACACCTACAAACAAATTTTAAGGCCAGTGAAAGAATTTTGGGACATAACTTACATTTCTTTTGTTACGTGGTTAATTGAATGGTATAGTCAGTCTACTTACGTGACACAGTTTTATGATGATTTACTGTTATTTGCCTTCCCGTGTTCTATAGTGGTAATAATAATTAATAAAATTCGTTACTTACCCTAACGACTGTATTTAACTGACCATTAAAATATATCTTATGGCTTTTTTATGCACTGGTATAAGGAATCGGTGGTTCTGAATAAAGACTTTAAAATATATATATATATACAGAAAGAGATCATTACTTTTATAACAATAAATTTTTGGGGTAACGTTTCTCGTAACTGGGTTCAATGAATATATTATGCTTTTTATGAACGCCTTTATGGGATCTCTGAGTTTGTTCACGGAAATAAGATTTTTACGAGTAAATGAAGTTTGTAGGAGAATATGAAGACGTTATTGAGGCTGTTTGTTTTCGGATTTTTTTGTGCAAATAAATTCGAATAACACCACCAATCTCATAGAAAAAAAATGTTGTCAATATTTTTGGCATTATAAGATGTTTACCATGTTTTACTGAATATTTAATCACACATCCTAACTAATCTTATAAAATGGTATATTAATAAATTGGACGATGAAGACGGCATACATTTTTTCGAACTACTCTAAAAATAGGTGAAATGGAGTTAGGAGATAGGCCGTTGATAATAGAAATGAGCTGTGAAAGGATTTTTGAAAATTTACAGCAATTAGGGTTTTGAACAATTTTTTTCTGCAATAAATGAATATTTTTGCACTTACTACATTACATATATTTTATAAGAAAATTAAGTTTCGTTTTTTTTTATTTTCAACGGATATTCGTTGGGTTGGTTTCTACGTGGGTATTAACAAAAAAGTTGTGAAACTTGGTGCCAAAAAATCTTGATAACTTACTATATAAAATAAGAATAAAACATTTTCAACACTACTCAGAACTCAGAATTACTATATATGCATCATTTCAGTTAATAAATTCGGCTCCAATTCCAACATATTAGTGATGAGTGATTAACTTAAAATTATCTGTACAATGGCCGAAACTGGCCAGATAGAGGTAATTCAATCAATTCAATCAAAGCAGAAAAGTCTACTTTGTGTTTTTTTACTTACATATAGCCGATTCAGTGTTTTTATAGTAAAACAATTCATTAATCGGTACTATTAAAGTTAAAGAATAAAACTTTTTTTTTTAAATATAACCGACTGCAACCTATAACTAAAAAGCTGAAAATAATTATAACAAAATAAAACTCTAGAGCAAATAAATAACATATTCAATGTTGTTAGGTACCTACCCAGGAAGTATAAAATCTAAACATTAAAAGGTGCTCATCCTGTACAAATTAATTACCGAGCAATCTAGTATATTTTTGAAGTCGTTGCAAAGCAAATCTAGAATCCTGCATTGCGTACTTATCTACTACTTCATCAAACTTGATTGTTGCTTGGCACTGACTTAAAAAAATTTCAGCTTTTTAGTTACAGGTTGAAGTCGGTTATATTTTTTAAATGTTTTATTTTCAACTTTTTAGTTTTCTTTGAATTCAGGTAGTTTTCATTCTATATTTTTTATTTTGTATGTATAACCTTAATAGACAGGACCAGGTAACATCGAAAGCCTCAACATTACACAATGATACATTTTCATTTAAATTGACAGACGAATGTTTACGAACAAAATGTACTAGTACGCGTTAATAAACCCAAAATATATTTATGCCTTATGGACCACGCCATGTAGCCTTTTTTCAACTTTTTTTGACAATTCTGCATAACTATAGCATAGCTGCCTTCTGTAAATTATAGGACGAAGTAGAATCGATCCCATATTTACGGAATCAAATCCGTCCTATATTTCAAGCATCGTATATAACACCTTCTGGGCTGGCCCATAAATTATTTCATTTTTAACATTTTATATTATCGCCCTGTGTAAAATTAATTCCTCTCCACACTATATACAACTTCCTATGGGCTATAAAATAAATAATTTTTTAATCAACTGTATAAATATAATTCAACTCCAGCATACATTTTAACCATACTGTATATGATTTGTTTACGTCCACATCATATAACAGTTTTTTAATCACTATATAATTTTAATTCAACATTTTTTTCAACATTTTTATACCACCAAACGTTCACTCCACCCTATACGTATTCCAACCATCCTGTATATACTGCTCCCTATCGACCACTATCATCCTACTCCGTCCTATATTTCAATCATCATATAAATGCAACTACTTCTACCACTTTACTTTGTGATTTTCTTTGTTATAATTAAACCCCTGTGTATAAACGCACCAAATAGCAGTTTAGAGTTTACATGTGTTGTCACTAAATTTTCTATTGGGCCTGGAGAATGTGACAACCAAAAGCACCGTCATCGCAAAATGGAAAAATTTGCATTTAAATAGGTATTTGCCTGGTATACAAAGAAAACGAGCTTGGTACTCATTAATTTAAGGAGCCGAAAATACTATAGTTTACTACCTATGTTCTTGAGATGTAGGTACATAAAAAATTTTCAAATTCGCAATTAAAACTTCCAGTGCCTAAAATTCCCGCACTATTACGTTTTATATTAAAATATTTATGAGGAAATGTCCGTTATGTTATTTTGGTGAAATTTTTTGATAAGAATTTTCGAATTTTCCGCGATTTTCTGCAAAACTGCAAGTTGCCCTTCGCAGAAAAGTATATGAGATCACCTAGGGATCTTCCTTAATAGATTAAACGTTGAAAAACTATACATATCCATAAGGAGTTTTCGAAAAATCGACCAATATGTTAGGGATATTGATCGGTTTCCATGCACGTAGGTGTTCATTCACAAATTTCATCACTTTTCCAAAACTTGAAGTTTCACCAATCCGGTTATATACTCTATTAAACAAGACGATATTCATTCAAAATGGTTCACCACAGGAGAAGAAATCAGGTAACATAGATACAAAAAAAAAATACGCGACGAATTGATAACCTCCTCCTTTTTGGAAGTCGGTTAAAAAATGTTCAGAAGACAGACAAACAGTCAAATATTTACCTATTAATATAAATCTTAATTTTATTTGTGGAAGGTATTTATTTTGCATTGTTTTTTTTAGAACCAGACTCGTCTTAATATAGAACACCTAGGATATATAATAATAGTGAAACATTAAATATAAGCAAAATCAAACAATTAGAGTTTACAAATTTATTTAATCTTTTCAATTTGTTTAATTTATTTTTTTAATTGTATGATTTTTACTAATCATGAACTGGAGTTAGTCGCCTTAGAAAATTTGACTGGTTTAACTCTACATAAGTTTATAGGTATGTTTAATATCTTTAGTACTTTTATCAAAGTGATCCTGGCAACAAAAAGAAGATAATTCTGTTGATTGATTAATTCGTCGCACTGCATCAAACCATTTATTACGTTTTGTAATATTTAGTGGTAGGTACATTTACAAATAATTTTAAGGGGAGTAGTTCTCCTAGTATTCCTACAAAATGGTACGAAACATGAACGGTAACCTCTAGCGTTCGACATTTCTAATAAAATTATAAATTTGTTAAGAACAAACACTTATTTCAACAGCAACTTCACAAACTTACACTCTAATAATTCTTGTAAATTCAAAGGATAATATTAAAATAATAAAATATTATTGGAAACACATTGATTAGTTGGTACACAATTCTAATTTTAGTTGCCAAACCATATTTAGAAAAAAATGAAAATTTCAAATTGGGAATACCAAATGAATGGTAATTACCATATAATATAAATTTTTATGCGTGAGATCTGAATAGCGTGATAATGTGGAATAACTTTTAGAACCGATCAAAATTTGTTAGTTTTTTGTTGAATTTAGTCTGTTTTCCGAGTCAATCAATCTCGCAAAACAATCTGGCGACACTGTTTAGCTTTGACAGTGTGGACGCAAATTACGAATTTATTTTTTTAATTTTATTTAATGAATAAAGCAATATTCTAAAGAAATAATTTGGTCAAGTGCGAGTTGGACTCGCATACTTAGGGTTCCGTACCACCTTCAAGATTCGAATATTCCAGTTTCAGACAAGCAGGGAATGAGTGCATTTTCTTATACTTACCCTTATATCTTTTAAAGGAAGCGTTTTAAATTTATAAAAAATATACTGTTGATTTCCACACATAGACTTTTTATTGTATCTGCTTTAGGATTCGCTTGATTTTTATCAGAATACATATGTATTTAATTTTCTAATTTGGCCCCCAAAAAGTAACATTAGAGTTTTATTTTACTAATAAACTTTCAGAAAAGCCTTTTATAATCTACTGTCTGAGTTTTGAGGCTCTGTAGATTGGAAGAAAAACGACAAAATAGGTCAAAGTTTAAATTATAAATTATTAAGTCTGTTATTCAAATTATTTAAAAATATAAATAAAATATATTTTTCAAATTTTAAATAGTGTAGTTTTTAAAGTGGGAATTAAGTCGATATTTAATATTTTTAAAATCTTTTATACAAATGATTTAAAAATATGATATATTTGTAATTCACATAATGAGCCTTTTATCTGATATATTACATGATGCGTTTGAAAATTGAATGTTTATTTTCCATTTAATTGTATAATTTTTCCCTAAAATTACTACGGGGGTTTTCTAGTAATTTATTTTCCGTTTACGTTTGGAGGCCAAATAATAGAATTAGGTATTTTTTTCCATATTTTTCCTATAAACAAAAAAAAATGAGGTCTTAGAGTTTGGGAAATAACGGGGGGAATGGGTAATTTGTTTAAATCATTTTTTAATATATTTTAAAATATTCATTTTAAAAAAATTAAAAAAATATATTTGTACCTATTCGTCATAATGAGCCCTGGGATTTGATATATTACATGACCCGTTAGAAACAATTATAATTTTTTATTTCCATTTAATTCTATAATTTGCCTCCCCAAAATGAATATTAGGGGTTTCTTCTTATTTTTCCAGTAAAGTTCAGGTGAGGGGCTATACTTCCAGTTTTTCAAAATTTTTCAGCTTATGGTTTCGGAGATAAGGGGGGGAATGGGTAAATTTTTTTATATTTTTGTTAATATCTTTTAATTAATTTATTTTATAAATATGGAAAAAACATATTTGTTTTCTTCATCATGAGCCCTTTTATTTGATATATAACATGCTGGGTTAGAAACAATTTTAATTTTATATTTTCCATTTAATTCTATAATTTGCCCCCCCCCAAATAAATATTAGGGGTTTCTCCTTAATTTTCCAGTAAAGCTCAGGTAAGGGGCTATACCTCCATTTTTTTTCAAAATTTTCCAGCTTATGGTTTCGGAAATAAGGGGGGGGATGGGTAAATTTTGGTATATTTTCGTTAATATCTTTTAAAATATATTTTTTTTAAATATGAAAAAAATGTATTTGTGTTCCTCAGAATGAGACCTTTCATTTGATATATTACATGTGCGTTTGAAAATTTTTTTATTTTTAAATTTTTATTTAATTCTATAATTTGCCCCCCAAAATGGTTTCTCCTTAATTTTCCTGTAAAGTTCGGGCAACGCTCTATATTTCCTATTTTTTTCAAAATTTTAGGCTCAGTAGTTTCGGAGATCAGGGGGGGGCGGTCGATTTTTTTAGTTTTTCCCCCCAGAAATACCCCTAAAATCAAAATTTTTTCTTTTACGATATGTACTCCTGATCGGGTCACCAAACTGTACATTGATATCAAATTTCAACCTCTTCGGTCCAGTAGTTTAGGAGAAAATGGCTGTGATGTGACAGAGGCAGAAATCCTGAGTGATATTATAAGGGTATCGGTTATTGTATATACGGAACCCTAATTAAGCATTCTGCACTGAAGGTCGTCAATAGCTACTAAACATAAGGAAAATAAAGAAAATCGGTTGAGTTATTGAGGAGAAAATGGCACCGCACCGTTTTGTCTTTACCTATTTATATATTGATTACAACTAAATATAAGTTTGTGGAGAATATTAAATGAAAAAAACACATTGTAATGAGGTAAATAAGACAGTGGTGTGGTTTAATTTGAAAACAATTGTTTGATCATTCTGCTAGTCGATGAATTCCATTGCCACTTTCTCTACAACAAAAGTGGATACTTAACGATTAATGTTACTTCCCTAAACAAAAAGTAGCAACTAAATCATTGTCTAAGGATAACATAAATAGCATTTCTTTATGTGCGAATATCTCTGCGTTCTTCCTTGTATCAGTTTCATTCCTACCATTCGGAAACTCCTCAATTTCTCAAAGTCGTAAATTGCGCCCAACAATAACGCTCCCCTTCGGAATTCTACCCTCAGTTAGACTCTTCTTAACTAACCCCTTCGTTAAATTCCTTTAACAGTCCTGTGTGACTGTCACGTATCACACGGATTCCAAGAATCTTTTTAATCGTGTGGAAGGTGAAAGCTTCACAGTCTAACTCCAGGAGGGTTGCTTGTTTACTGGCTGATTTTCCCCCGAGGAAATAAGATCCGGTAGCCATTTTCCGAGCGGGTAGCTATTATTTAAGTAATTGTTCTAGACTATTAGCTCCAAGATAATCCGTTTAGTGTAATCTAGTTTCGGCGTTTATTAGCTTCCATTTATTTTCCTAACCGACTCGTATCTTGATTGCGGTTTTGGGGATGGCCGGAAAATTTATTACTCTAGTTTCGTGAACAAGCGTTTTCTTTAATCTTCTACAAAATACCTATGACAAATTTAGAACTAGTAGATTTCTCAAGAACCGTAAAAGTTTTTAGTTGAAAATTTGAGTTATAATTGTTGACATTTGACCTATAAATATGTTTGGGTGTAACATCAGATTTGATTTTCCAGTCTCAGGACATTAATGTCGAATTGTGATTTGACATTAATGTTTGACAAACATTAATGTAAAATTGTGATTACGATATTTGTCATTGCGAATCCTTTTAATTCTTTAATTTTTAACCGACTTCCAAAACGGTGGAGGTTATCAATTCGAATGCAACTTTTCTTTATGTATGTCCTGCGATTATTCAAAAAGGGCTTGGGCAATTTTAATGATTTAAACTGCATTATATTAAGGAACATGACAGAAAGGTCCCATATAATTTTCTATAACATGAGATTTACGGTTTTTTAGAAAATCAGAAAAAAATTAAATAATTTCTCTAAAAGAGCTAACGCAATTTAAATTTTATAAATTGTATTATACATATATATGTTCTAGCGTGATTCCGTACATTTTTCTATAACGCAAAATAAACCATTTTTCTGAAAAGCGGAAAAATATATTCAAAAAAACTGGTAAAAAAAGTATTTGTTGTTTTTAATGGTTTTTAATTTGATGCATTTGAAAGTCGGTTCTGTTAGAGACGAAGTTATATTCGCGTGAAATGGCAGAAAATATTCCGTTAGTTTATCGAAACGAAAATTGGTTAGATATGTCGGCAAACTCTTCTGTATGGTATACGGTTGTAGGTGTGTGCGTGCGTGTATGTGATATTAGGTGGTACATAAGCCCTTGTATACATAGGATGGTTGAAATATAAATTGGAATTGAATAAGTTATACAGGGTGTTTCTAAAAATATTCTATTGGCACATAAGTAGTTGCATATACAAGGTGGTTGAAATAAGAGAGGAGCAAAACTAGAGTTATACAGAGCGGCTATTTGCAGAAAAATAATTACAGTTACGCAAAAGGGTTTAAAAACTGTCAGAAGTAGTTGAATATACAGGATGGTTGAAGTATAAGTTGGAGTAGAATTACAGTTAAAGAAGGCGTTTTAAAAAAGTTATATAGTTTGGAATATAAGTAGTTGCTTATACAAGGTGTTTGAAGTAAGTGTAAAATTAATGTTATTCAAGTGTATCAAAAATTTGTTATATAAGCATAAGCAGTTAGAATATTTGAATTATAGGCCGGAGTATAATTATAGACAAGGGGTTAAAGACGCAGTTACATATAACGGGTGATTGAAATAAATGGTACAGTAAAATTATACTCATAAAGTGTGGCTCAAAAAGGTGAATTTTGTTATATAGGGGAGACCATGAGCAGTTGCATAAATGGAATACTAGACATATGGGGCGAAATAAAATCAGAGGTATACAGGAATAATTTAAACAGTAAAAAAATAGAAAGTCAATAATGTGGAGAGGATTTATACTTATACAGGGTGATTTTAAACATTTCATGACCGTTGTGATATTGTATTGAGTTGAATTATAGTTGTACAAGGTGATTCAGAAAATAATAGACCAATAGGTTCGAGCTGAGAACCGCGTCTGAATTTATTATATACTCGACGTTTCGACTCCTGCTTTGGAGCCATTATCAAGAGACAAAAGTGAAAAAGAGGTTCAGAGTCTAGATCGAACTCGGGGCTTCAATCTGCCTACTCCCCAAGAGTCACTAGGTAACTGAACTGAATTTGAGTCTGCTCTGCTTCTTTTATTTATAGTTAGCGCTGGGTTAGAAGGGGATGTCACGTGATGAGGCTGTGTTGTGATTAGTTGGGTGTTGGTGGGCGTGTCTGCTTTGTTTAATCTGGCAATTATGGTGGTCCATGTTGTGGGAAGGCGAGAGCTGTCTCCGCGTCGGTTTAGACAGAGGGGTCTTTTCTCTTTTTCTATTGCTTCGCGAATAGTAGATGCTCTAAGGGAGTTAAGAGATACGATCGTCCTACTGTCCTCGAAATTGAAAGAGTGTTCTGTTTGGATATTATGATGCGCGAGAGCTGAAGTCGGATCTTTTTTGCGAACTGACAAAGAATGTTCATATACTCGATGGTTGACTCGCCTATTTGTTCGACCGATGTAGCTTTGTGGACAATCGCGACATGGAATTTCGTAAACTCCTTGATCTTCGTCAGGTACTTTATCCTTAGGGTTTCCGGTTAAGTTGGCTATAGTTTGACTATTGATGAAAACCGACTTTATTTGATGTCGGTGTAGGATTCGTGCTATTTTGTCAGTGACTCCTCGAATGTACGGAAGGAAAGCTTTCCGGTGTTGTTGGTCTGTTTCTGATGGGGTTGGTGTACTTGGGGATTGTTGCGATTGACGAAATATGCGTGCAATGTGGTCTGGATGATAACCGTTTTGTCGAAGGATCTGTTGAAGATTATTAAGTTCGTTTTTTGTATTGTCAATGTCTGTTAGGCGAATAGATCTAAAGGCAAAATATTTCATTACCGAACTTAATTGGGCAGGGTGATGATGTGATTGGGCATTTAAGTATCGATTGATGTGGGTTGGTTTCCTATGTGAGAATGTGCCATGGCAGGTTTTTGTTACGAGGACATCAAGAAACGAGAGCGAAGAATCGGATTGATTTGCATTGTAAATTGAATGTTGGAATGTATACCATTGAGGTGTTGTAGAAAGAAGTCTAACGAATCTCTGTCATGAGGCCAAATGACAAAGTATCATCAACATATCTAAGCCAGCAGGAAGGTTTTAAATTAGACGAGTTTAGGGCCTGGGTTTCTATTTGTTCCATGAAAATGTTAGCAAGCACTGGAGAAAGAGGTGAACCCATCGGAGCCCCACGTACTTGTTTGAACAGATTGTCTTGAAATGAAAAATATGTGTTAGAAAAACAGTGCTGTACCAGTTTGATGATGTCAGAAGAGATAGAGTGTTTAGTTTTTAAAATATCTAACATTTCTGAAATGGGGACTTGGTGCTAACCAGCATATCATTTTCGGAAATTCTATAAGCGCCTAACATATCTAGAAAGGAAAAAGAGGTCTTTACGTACGAGGATGCTTGTTCGAACACCTATCCTCGTACACACACAATACCTCTTCTGACATCATCAAACTGTTACAGCACTGCTCTTCTAACCCAGCGGTAACTATAAATAAAAGAAGCAGAGCAGACTCAAATTCAGTTCAGTTACCTACTGACTCTTGGGGAGTAGGCAGATTGAGGCCCCGAGTTCGATCTAGACCCTGAAACTCTTTTTCACTTTTGTCTCTTGATAATGACTCCAAAGCAGGAGTCGCAACGTCGAGTATATAATAAATTCAGACGCGGTTCTTACCCGGAAGGTAGCTTTGTTCATATATATATATATATATATATATATATATATATATATATATATATTAAAACATATAAAAAAGCTAAAATACATATGGAAAATATAGACAAAGAATACAAATTAGAAAGGGAGAAAGACAAAGGAAGAAAAAGAGAGAGAGATAAGAATACGTTAAAATTTCAATTTAATTGTACCTTAAATGAGATAAAAAAGAAGACATTTCTGTAAATAGTGATTGATTGCACACAGTTTCTAAACGGTTTTTAAGTCAGCTGAAGTCGGTTCTTTTTTAAATATAAATTATTAAATTTCTTGTTCATTTTGATTTGATTTGATTTGATTTGATTTAGACCTTGAAACGTTTGGACTTTTGAAATATACAGACTTTCAAGTTTATGTGGTGTTATTCCCAAAGAACTCGAAAAAATAAAAACCAGAGAGGCCACAATTATCATTCAGAAAACAACATTATCATCAGTTATAGACAACGACAAATTCACATTTTATATTTCAAAAATATTTGATTTTGTGAAAACAATTACACAATTATTAAATGGGAAAATTGCAGTTTTCTGGCGGAAAATAATATTGCAGAGGCTTTTTTGAGGCCTACTTAACGTTTTCTGAAAATTTCAGAAGGGAAATGCTGGCACAACTTTGTAAAACTCAAGACCATATTTGTATAAACAATATTTCTACACATTACAAGAAAGTGTTTTAGGTTCGTACTATAGTGAAAATTTAAAACGAACTGGTTACATTCCCTGTATAATAAATATTTATAGGCCTAGCAAAAAAGCAAATTAAGTCAATGTCAGATAGATGTGCCGCCGAGAGAATGGCAAGGCATTCAGGTTAGAAGTAATCACCATTTATAATTAGGCAAAAAGCTATGAAGAATAAATACCTGCAGGTGCTGAAAACTAATAACGCATAATGAAAGTCAAATTTCCTTGCGCATAAAGAACTCTTAAAGGAAGTAGTAAATCATCAACAGACACATGCAGATGTAATGAGTATAAATCAGTTTTCAAGACATTAAATCATTTTTACACCACTATTACAATACTAAATTGAATATTAAAACCTACACTGGATCTTCTCGTAATGAGGTATTAACTGCATATTTCCAAGCCTTTACCAATCATCATAATTCTTTAGTAATTGTTTAGAAAGTGGCAACAACTAATCAATTCGATGTCCTTAACTGTTTGTGATCGACACAAATTGGGCGGTTCGTGTGGGACGTATCAATAGATGATAAAAAATAGATTTTTTATTATTATTGAATATTATACTATAAAACGAAGATACTGATTTTAAGAGAGATGCGTTTCTTACAAAATATAATTCAGTAGGTAAATTCCGGGAAAATGTATTGGAATCTAGAACTGGAGTCGTGCTTGATGACTTGAACACCCAGTGGTAAAAGAAGTCTGTAATACTCCTTTATATTCTCAACTATATATCATCTGGTAATTATCAGATAATGATACAGTAAAAACGCGTGGGTTGGAACAAATTCATTTAATATTCAGGTGTTGTTTTTTTGGAAAAATGCTCGGACACGTGGGTTTTTTTTGGACTGCGATTTTTGTGATGATAAACTCATTTACACAGAGTGGGCCAGAAATAAATTGCGACCATCGACTTCATTTTTTCAAATGTAACATTTGTTTTTTTATTATATTTTTGAATTCTGCATTGAATTCTAAGTATTTTTCATGTACTATACCGAAAACTAACAGTTATTAAAAAATGCATTTCTTTCTAAAGTTAAGAAAATAACAGTAAAAATAAGGTGTTTGTTAGTTTGAACCTATTTATTTACGTCTGGTTTGATTGTTGGCGGTATTTTAGTCACATGAATGGAAATCCTTTTCTTGAATGCTGGAGTTTTTAACACTTGTTTATTTTCATAGAAACTGTACTATAATTTTCTTCAAATAAGTAGTTGTCAAGTGCAGTTACAAAGTTTCAAAAAATGGCGCGTTTAACTGAAAAGCAGCGAATAGAAATTTTGACGATGGTAGGATATGGCGACAGAACTCAAACTCGGTACTTAGTAAAATAGAAAAATGTTTCTAGAATTAGACCATGGAAGAGACAATTACAAAACCATCTTCCAGAAGATACACAATTAAATGTTTTTTTTGCTCGATTTACAAGAAAATCCTCACAAATCCACTAGACAAACAGCCGCAGAACAGTAAATATTCTGTTCTAAAATGCTTGCATAGAAATAAATGGCACCCATACAAAGTTCATTTAGTTCAGAAACTTACCGAAGATGATTAGGACCGGAGAGTAGACTTGTACGAAATAATGATAGATAGATGCAATGCCAACCCGCACTTTTTCAAGTAAGATAGTCTTTTCCGACGAGGCAACATTTTGTTTAAATGGCTCAGTAAACAGGCAAAAGTTTCGATATTGGACATCGGAAAACCCACATTGGATTATGGAAAGTCATACACAGGTTTCCAAGAAAGTTAACGTATTGGCCGGAATTGTGGGTACTTCAATTATGGGTCCTTGTTTTCTTGAGGGAACACTTAACTGAAAACCCCAATATATTGGCAGATTCGGTATTGTTTCAACAGGATGGAGCGCCCCTGCACTATTGGCGAACAGTGCTAGATAATTTTGGCAATATTTTCTCAAATAGATGGATCGGAAGGAGAGGTAATATCGAATGGTCAGCTAGGTCTCCAGATCTAAGTCCGTTAGATTTTTATCTTTCGGGTTACGTGAAATCGAAAGTAAGCCGGAAGATATCGAGGAATTAAAGAATGGAATTAGGGCCGAAATACAACAAACCCTGCCACAAACGCTAAATGAAGTGTTACGAGAATTTGAAAACCGCCTTAGGTTTTGTCAGGAAGTTAATGGTCAACAATTTGAAAAAAACGAAAATTTGTGAACACGCGTGGTACCTAGGCCCTACAATATAGTTTGACAATTCAACTATACTTCACAGAGAAGAACATAACACAGAACCAAAAATAAAATAATCTGCCTTAATTCTTTTGAATGAAGACGATTGTATCGCTTCTACTTCTGTAGAATTCAATCGTATCTTACCGACAATTAAGGAAGAAATTATTAATGATCATCTCCTTTTGAACAATCCAGTATCGGGATAGTTCATAAGGTTTTTCCTAAGTTTTCCCTTATAACGTTAATGGGATCACTGAAATAGCAGAATACTTTGATCGCATTTTTGACCTTATAACAAAATCGTACCTAGGAACACCACTTATAAATTCTAAAGACAACCCTTTAAAATTCTTCCACCTTGAAAGCTGTTCAACTATAATACATGATCTTTAGAATCTTTTGTGGTACCTGTATATCTAATAAAACATTTTTTTAAAAAATATAACCGACTTCTACCTATAACTAAAAAGCTAAAAATAATTATAATAAAATACAACTCTACCAAATAAATAACACATTCAATGTTGTTAGGTTAGGTGCCAAGCAAATCTAAAATCCTTTATTGTGTACTTATCTACTAATTCATCAAACTTGATTGTTGCTTGGCACCGACTTCAAAAATATACTAGATTGGTAGGTAATTAATTTGTACAGAATGAGCACCTTTAAATGTTTACTTTTTTTACTTCCTGGGTAGGTACCTAACAACATTGAATGTGTTATTTATTTGCCAGAGTTGTATTTTGTTATAATTATTTTTAGCTTTTTGGTTATAAGTAGAAGTCGGTTACATTTTTTTTAAACGTTCTATTTTCAACTTTTTAGTTTTTTTTAACTCAGGTAGTTTTCATTCTTTTTTTTATTTTGTTTGTATAACCTTAATAGACAGAACCAGGTAACATCGAAAGCCTCAACATTACACAATGATACTTTCTCATTTAAATTGACAGGTAAATCTTTACGAACAAAATGTACTAGTATGCGTTGACTTAATAAACCCAAAATATATTTATGCCTTACGGACCACGCCATGTAACCTTTTTTCAACTTTTTTGACAACTCTGTATAACAATAAATAATTCCACTCCGCCCTATGTACCAACCATCCTGTACATACGACTACTCACGGACAAGCATAAATTTGTTAGCTGTCTTCTGTAAAGTATAGGACGGAGTAGAATCCGTCCTATATTTCAACCATAGTATATAACTCCTTGTGGGCTACCTCATAAATTATTTCATTTTTAACATTTTATATTATCGCCCTGTGTAACATTAATTCCTATCCACACTTTATGCAACTTCTTATGGGCTATAAAAGAAATATTTTTTTTAATCACACTGTACAAATATAATTCAACTCGATATTTGAACCATCCTGTATATGATTTGCTTATTTCCACATCATATAACAGTTTTTTAATCACCCTATATAATTTTAATTTCACATTTTTTCCAACACTTTTATACCACCAAACGTCCAGTCCACCCTATATTCCAATCATCCTGTATATACAGCTGCCTACGGACCACTATCATTCTAGTTCGTTCTATATTTCAATCTTCATATAAATGCAACTCCTTCTATCATTTTACTTTGTGATTTTGTTTGCTATAACTGAACACCCTGTCTATAAACCCACCAAATAGCAGTTTAAAGTTTAACATGTATTGTCACTGAATTTTCTATTAGGCCGGGAGAATGTGACAACCAAAAGCACCGTCTTCGCAAAATTGAAAAATTTGCATTTAAATAGGTATTTGCCTGGTATACAAACAAAACGAGCTTGGTACTCATTGATTTGAGGAGCCGAAAATACTATGCATTACTCCCTGTATGCTTGAGATGTACATAGAAAATTGGTAATTAAAACTTCCTGTGCCTAAAATTAGCGCACTATTACGTTGGAATTAAAATATTTATGAGGAAATGTCCGTTATGTCATTTCGATGAAATTTTTGATAAGAATTTTGAAATTTTCGCCGATTTTCTGCAAAACTGCAAGTTGCACGTCGCAGAAAAATATATGAGATCACCTAAGGATCTTCCTTAATAGATTAAACGTTAAAAAACTACACACATCCATAAGGAGTTATCGAAAAATCGACCAAAATATTAGGGATATTGGTCGATTTCCATGCACGCATGTGTTCATTCACAAATTTTATCACTTTACCAATAGAATTCTTTTCCAAAAATTGAAGTTTCACCAATCCGGATATGTACTCTATTAAACAAGACCATATTCATGCAAAACGGTGCACCACAGGAGAAGAAATCAGGTAACATACATACATTACATACAAAAAAAAGCGAAAAAAAATACGCCACGACTTCATAACATCCTCCTTTTTGGAAGTCGGTCAAAAACAACAAATTTTACTTATGTCAACTTAAATGTCATAAATCAAACTTTCAATTTGCAATTTGCATTTTCAATACTTATTTTAAAGCCAGTGACAACGAAGTCAGAATCGACTTTGAAACGTTTGATTTTCTTTCAATATACAGCTTTTTATTACGATTATGGTGTTATTTCTCAAGAAAACATAAAAAATAATCAAGAATATGCCCCAAATAACATTTAGAAGACAAACTTTTATTGTATGTACAAGCAATAGTTACCCACATATTCTGCTTTAAATACCTAGTTTTTTAAATTTATTTCGCTATAACAACCTATATGTGATCTTATGCGATCGTTGAGTTATATATTGAAAGGTGTAAATTTAAATTATAATTAAGTTACACCATCAATTTTACAAATTTTGTCACTTAATATATGACATTCATTTAGCATAAAGTAATTAATACACTTAAATTGGGGCAACCAATTGATTCACGTCACTTTATCAATATTGTTAATTTAATGACTACAAACAGCCTCTAGAAGAGCCTTCTACGTAAGCTAGGACAGGTTTATCGGAATAATTGTGAGTCTGTTTAAATGTCTAGACAACATTTTCAATCATTCAAGAATGTTTTTTCAATGAAGGTTATATTTATTAACAAAATACAAAAGTTTTAATAATTTTAAATATACAGACTAAGCATAAACTCCACACAAAAATATTTAAATAAATTTCTTTAATTAGTTTTTTACATAATCTTGACACTTTTCGTTTTTAAGGTCCATTAATTTTCTCGTACTAATCACCGCTGGTTCTTCGATGACGCCCACTAAGTCTTCTTAATTATTAAACGTGTTTAAATAATAATTAGTTCTAAGACACTAACAACAGTTGATTTTCATCACATTATTTTAATTTGGATCTTATCTTGAAACCTGTCTGGATTATCAAATTTTCTTGTTATTATCTACTTAATATTATTTAGCATGTAAAACAAGGAAGATACGAACGTTCTTTTGATTTCTCACGAATTAGCCGGGTGATGTCACAACAATTTTTCCAGATAATAGAGACATGTCACGTTTATTAATCATTAAACGGTTTTCATCCGTAGCTCATTATTTCTGAAATAGAGCCGTGAATGATGGAAAAATTCTATATTTTAAAGTGAATTTCATGGAGATCTAGCCAACGGGAATGTGAAATAGGGACGTTATACCTATGGAGTGACTTATAATTGTATTACAATGATTGATAAAAAATTATGTTTGGAAAAATGCAAATATACCTCTAAAATATTTTCAATATTTTGAAAACACTATTAATTTAATTTATATTTCATTAATTCAAGAAAATAAAAAAATAGAATATTATTCTAATCTTCAGGGAAATAAATAAATGAAATCACATAGATTATTAACTTTTATTTGAATTGCATAATTTCCAATAATGCACTAATTGAATCTTTAATAAATAAGACGTAAATGTCGATTTTTATGTTATATAGAGAGTTTAAAACTGTTTTGAATGTTTTTGTAATAACCTTGTATAAGTTTAAAAAAATGTAATGTAATGGTATTTCATTGCGGTATATGCAAAGAAACTACATATTTATTTCCAGAAGGATCTTTCCTGAGGTGAGTGTTAGAGATCATAGACTTCAGTTTTAGCAAAGGTTTAAGCTAGTCTACTACTCCAAGCTAATTAGCAGTCTGGAAGGAAAAATTAAACTGACAGTTTTATCTTTAGAATCAACTAAAAATGTGACTTGCAATAGTAACTGATATAATCGCATTGTGAAAGAGGTGAGTTTCAGAACAAACTGGGACGTAGTAATTCTATGAGAAACTAGAAAAAAAGCAAAAAATAGAATCCTCTTGAAATTGGGATACCTACTATTGGTACTACTAAAGCAGCGAGGAAAACAAAAAAATCAAAATAGGGTTCTTATTAACAAAATAATAACACAATATGTGCAACACACCCATCTTTGGATAATCTTTAAAAATGTTCGTTTCTTTTGTAATATTATATAGACCACACAATATGTAATTCCGTTAATATGTCCCCATAACAGCTTATGATGCCAAAGAAGCCTTCTAGAAAGAAGTAACAAAAGCCACTGAAAAAAATGAAATAGTTGATAATTGTAAATGGAAAAAACTAAAAGACGAAGAAATAAGGAAAGGAAACAGTTGCTAGAAAGAAATAAATAATAAAGGTGTTACATTAATTAACTTTATAGAAGTGAAATGTCTACAAAAAATTCTACAGTGTGGGACAGACAAATGGAATAAATTCGATAACGAATAAAGGCTTGTAGGAAAAAACGCTTAGACACGTCGATTTGTATTTTGAAATGCGCATTTTTTCAACAAAAAAAAATATATATTGGGTGTGTCATATGACAGTGGTCAATACCAACTCTCTTATTTTAAATGAAAGTATATTATTTATTTTTGGATTCTCCAGAAAATTCTAGACATAATTCATGTACAATGTCCTACACCTATCTTCAACTGTTAATTAACATTAAAAAAAAGAAAATTATTTTATTTCACAAATTCCCTACATTACACTCAATACTTAATTTCCATTTAGCTCTTGATATTAAGATAGTAGCCTTAGCATCTTGTTGTCTGCCTGCATGACAGTGGTTTGAATTTCGTTACCTGTACGTAATAATCAAAATACACGGACACAAACGGAAGTTGCTCGCTTATTTCATGAAACAAATTTGCCGCCTGTATCCCAAGGACGAATTAGCAAAGTAGAAAAGCAGATTCGTGAACTTGGACATGTAAGAAAGATAAAAAAGTAGCTGCCATTGCTGTAAGAGATAATACGAAATTGGATATTATGCTTGAGTGTCAAGAAAACCCACATAATTCTCGTCGAAAACCAGCCCTACTGTTCAACGTTAGCCACACATCAATTTTTCGATTATTAAAAAGGAAAGTAGAATGCATCCCTATAAAATTATGCCGACTCAGGAGCTCAAGGTAGACGATTTCAATAGAAGAACATATCTCTGTGAACAAATGACGATAAGGTTAGATACCAATGTGATCCAATTAGAAGATGTTTTGTTTTATGATGAGAGCATATTTACACTTCACTGTCATGTTAATCGTCAAAATTGCCGCTATTGGTCTAATGAGAATCCTCACTGGATGACAAAGAAACATACGCAATACCCTGAAAAAGTTAATGTTTGGGTAGGAATTGTTGGAAATCATACCGTAGGTCCCTTTTTCATTGATGGCAACTTTAATGGAGGTAAATATTTAGAACTGCTCCAAAATAATGTCGTACCAACTTTGCCAAACTTATATCCTGATCCAGTAAACCCATAACTTCCTGCCAATTCAATATGGTTTCAGCAAGATGGAGCACCGCCTTATTACGAAATCAATGTCCGGCAGTACCTGAACCAAGCTTTTCCAAATCGGTGGAGGGGGAGGCGCGGATCGATAGAATGGCTAGCACGATCTCCTGATTTGACGCCATTGGGCTACTTTTTGTGGCGATATGTCAAATGTACTGTTTACAAAACTAAACCCCTCAACTTAGATTACGTAAAAAGACGCTTGCGATTAGATTAGTCACGCCTGAGATGTTGAGTAACGTTAGAAGACATTTCTACACCAGATTAGCATGTTACCAAGACGTTCGCGGCGTTTTTTGTTTTTTTATTTGTGAAATAAAATAATTTTATTATTTTTTTAATGTTAATTTTTATAATACACCGAAATTTTCGCAAACTTTTTTTTTTGTTGCATGTCATCTGTAAAAATCATTTTGTGGTTAATTTCTATGGGTTAAACGGTGCGCATGAACAATCTGTAAATTTTTCGGAATTGAAAATATCTCCTGAATTTAAATTTTCAAATATTGAATGAACATCACTATATAGAAATTCCTTTTCAGTAAAATATTCGGAATATTTAATTTATCTTTATTTGTCTAGAAATTTAATGACTAATGACAAAAGGGCATATAGACGATAATTATAACTAAAATATGTTTTTCAAAATTATTGACCCTATAATATTACTACCCTGAAAGTAGCCGACATCCGACAAGAAATCTGAGAATATTTTGGTATTTGTTATACAATATTTAGCAAGATACATGGGCTGTAAAATTAAACTTTATGCAAATGTAATGAAATGCACATCTTTATTTTGATAAAATCTAAATATTCATTTCTTTAAAATTTTGATTTTTGCATTTATTTAAAAAATATTAGGTGTTAAATTTATAGGTCGAATTTTGTTTCGGTATTTGTTGTACAATATTCAGCAAGCTATATGGGCTGTAAAATTAAACTTTTTGCAAATGTAATGAAATGTACATCTGTATTTTGATAAAATGTAAATAAGCATTTCTTTAAAATTGCAATTATGTAATTTTTCAAAAAATATTCTATTGCAAATTTTCAAGTATCCGACATTCAATATTTAGCAAACTGCATGGGCTTTCAAACTTTACATTTTGAAAATATAATCAAATGCACCTGTTTAATTTCATAAATGTGTATTTATACGTTTTTTTATCACAATTATATATAAAATAATCTATGCCAAATTCTAACATATCAGTCTTTGAATATTTGGCAAGCTACTATATCAGCTGATAATGAGAACACTTAATATTTCCGAAACAGTTGAAGATAGGTGTAGGACATTGTACATGAATTATGTCTAGAATTTTCTGGAAAATCGAAAAAATAAATAATGTCACATGACATCCTATATAATTTTTTTTGTTGAAAAAATGCCCATGTAAAAATACAAATCGACGTGTCCAAGCGTTTTTCCTAACACGCCCTCCTTTATTCGTTATCGAATTTATTCAATTTGGCTGTTCCATACTGTATACTAAATTACAAAATGTATTTTATATTTAGTTAATGAAATATACTAAGAAGTTTTGACATTTGTATTAATAAAAGGGAAAACCAGCTTTCTAAAAATATATGTTGGTGTTCGCTTAGACCAGCGAGATGAATTTCAACAAGCCGTCATTCATTTCTCATTAAATATTTAACCAATTCATTTCTAAATATGATTCCTAGACATTAGTGACAATCAATTAAAATACCACGCTTAATTAAGTTTTCATTGTACCGAAAGTACCCCTACGACTTTATCCAATTAACATCATCAACGACTAAAAGTCAGATAGGCCCATTTCAATAATAGAGACGTTCAAATAAAATTAATGTGAATAATTATGTTTCTAATTAACCAGCTCTTCACATATAAAGTTATGATAATTAAGTAAAAAAAGATGTGTAATGTAATATGCTCTTGTATAATGCCGAGTTATGAGACGTTGGGAGAAATAAAATGCACGGTGCCCGAGACAACACATCATTTAATAACAACAAAAGTGTAGATAGTCGGTTTTGATAGCTCTCAGTATTTTAAAGAGGTGGATATCTGACCGGTCATCTCGAAAACACGACGTGGTGTAAAGGAAAAACGCACAAAAATAAACAAACAAACAAATCGATTGTGATACTTAATCATGGTGATTAAATAAAACTAATTCCACGTTTTATACCACTAATAGCGGATTTCCATCAAACGAACAAAAAAAAAACAGGAACTCGGGTTAAACAAAATAACTGAAACTTTTCGGAAACTTTTTGAAGAATGCCGTGTGATGGACGAATTTGGTGTTTGTTTTTTAAGTCCTGTCCAGAAGCAGTCACCACAAAAGGTTTCAAAACAAAAAACAAACAAATCGATTGTGATATTTAATCATGATGATTACATGAAACTAATTCTACGTTTTCTACCACTAATAGCGAATTTCTAACAAACGGACAAATCCAATACAAAACAGGAACCCGTCCGGTGTTTAATAAAACAACTGAATCTTTTAGGAAACTTTTTGAAGATTTGCGTGTGCTGCACTATTTTGAGGTTTGATTTTCGAATCCAGCCCAGAAATAGTCCACCAAAAGGTTGTGCTCTGTAGTCAAGGCTGCCAAGGACTTCTCCTTATTTTCACTTTTAACGTAGGTAGCCATGAAAAAGATTGTTTTTACTTTGACGTTTCCTCATTTGAAAGTAATTCCATTAGTAGTGCTGAACTGACAGTCGATATTAACAAGTTTTCGTGATAAAATGGAATATTCTAACGAAGAAAAACTGAATATGGTGGAATGTTATATCATATGCCATAAAAATTCAGTTCGTGCAGCTGAGGTATACTTTCATAGATATTCTATGTACATTTAAGAGGCTTTACGATAGTTTACTCAGATATGGATCTTTTACTAAACCACCAAAGGAACGTAATCAAATTAACGAAGCAGCACAACTAAATGTTTGGCAATAGTAAATCAAAATTCATCTACATCAACTCGTGAGATTGCGGCAGAAGCTGGAACATCTCAACGAACTGTAGTTAAGGTACTGAAAGCGCACAAGTTCCACCCGTACAAACTTTCAGTTTCTCAAACTTTGCATGCTGGTCACGAACATCGACGTATTTTGTTTTGTACATGGTTTAGAGACATGTGCCTTGACAATCCACAGTTTCCATTAAAGGTGTTATGGTCAGATGAAACTAGATTTACTAACTGCGGTATGTTCAATAGACACAATGAGCATATCTGGGCTAAAGAAAACCCTTTTCATGTATAACAAAGACGACCCCAGATAAAATTTGGTTTTAATGTTTGGTGTGGTATCATAAGGTCTATTATTCTGGGGCCTTTTATCTATGACGAATCACTTACTGGGAATCGCTACTTGTATTTCTTGCAATACATTTTTCATGTTGCATAATTTGAATTTGAGAACTCGTTTAGAAATTGAGTGGTTCCAACATGATGGAGCAGCTGCTCATAACTCGTTATTAGTAAGACAACACTTAGATAATATCTATCCAAACTCTTAGATAGGAAGAAATAGCCCACGCGAATGGCCACCCCGGTCTCCCGATTTGGCAGTTATAGACTTCTATTTATGGGCTGCGCTAAAAAACAAAGTATACAAAAGAAAGTATGAGACAGTTGGTGACCTAAGGGAGGCGGTATTACAAGCAATTGAAGAAATTGATAGACGGTCTGTGAGGAAAGCGGTAATGTCAATCTTAAAAAGATGCAATTTTTGTCTAAATAAAAATAGTGTACTTTTCGAACATAAATTGTAACCATTATTACTTAAGTTTTTAGTAAGTATTTAGTTTTTTCGTTATATCTGATATCCCTAATAAAAAAATCGTTTAATGTTTTTTGGAATAGTTATTAATAAACCAATCTATTTCATGGCTACCTAAGTTAAAAATGAAAATAAGAGGAAAAAGCATTCATAACTCCGTTATTTTTATGAATACCTATATCGAGTATTATATCATTGAAAAGCTCTAAAAATGTCCGATTTTTTGGAGTCATAGCCAATTATGGTTTTTATTCAAAAAAAGTTAAGCACGAGGACATGACAATCATATTCGGGATACAATTCCCTTCAATTTTGATATTTACACTTTTTTATAAAATCAAAAACAAAGGAGCTAGAGGGATTTGACTAAATCGACAGAATTTGGTTTTTTCAAAATATCTAGAAAGTGTCATTAAATTGGGCCAGTAAAACTGCAAATCTTTCCCAATTTAACCATTGCTCTATATCCGCTAGTTTCCGAGATCCCCATACATATCATGAAAAAAACTCACCCTGTATAATCTTATAAAATTGTTTTTATAGAAATATTTGACTATTAAATAAATAAATTAAATTTGAAATCCTATACAGTATTGCATTTTTTTAGAATTTGTTACCTCAGGACTTTGGCAATTATATACCGATTTTGAATATTCTTTTTGGATATAATAGATTATGCTTCCAGATTGGTCCCATGTTTTTTTAAATTTTTTTTAAATGACAGGGAATGGTCCATTTTGCAAAAAAAATGCACAATTCTTGTAGCGACTTCCTTATGTATAATAATATATGGTGAATGCGCTGGTATCAGAACATTTTAATTATTCTCATTCGAAATCTAGGATGAAAATAGATTGGGATTTCATCAAAATACTGAACAATCTATTATTTCTTTTCGCAATATGAAAACTTAAAATTTATGTATTCAAAGAAAAGAAGTTGCCGATTTTTAGATGGGTAAAAACTTACGAGTTTCATTTGAGGCACACATGAAGGTGTGTTCTCTGTGTCGCTATCAATTCGTGACATTACTATTGTTATACAAGTTTATGGTTATCATTGTACAGGATGGTTAAAGAAATGTTATATGAACCAATAGCCATTAGGCAGTTTTATACGCTTAATATATTCGTTGAAATATAGGGCGTTGTAAATGTTTTATTGGGTCGCCCATAACCAGTTGCATATACAGGGAGGTTAGAATAAAGAATGGAGTGGAGAGAAAATATAGTTATACAGTTTGGTTAGAAACAAGCTAGATAAAAAAATATATCGGGAAGCACAAGCACCCTCAATTACATATGTGGAAAGATAGGGCGGAGTAGAACACATGTTATACAGGTTGTTTAATATATGGTAAAAAATATATATCTAGCAGCTACAAATGCAGAATGGTTGGAGTATAGAGTATAGTGGAATTATAGTTTAACAGGGTGGCTCAAAAAATTGTACATTGGGAGCCATTGGCAGTTGCATACATATATGCTGGATTATAATTATAGTTATGCAGCTTGATTTAAAAAAATTAATAAAAGTGCTACATTTGTAGCTCATAGGCAGTTGCATATATACGGTGGTTGTACTGTAGGCTGTAGAAGAACTGTAGTTATACAGGGCGTTAAAAAAATTTAGAAGAAATGTTTTATTGGGTACTCTACAAGGTGTTGTATGTATACGATGTAAAATATAAGGAGGAATAGAAATAAAGTTATAGTATGGTTAAGAAAATTCAAACAAATGGTATCTATAGGGAGGTTCACAGTCCACAGGCAATCGCATATATCGAATGGTTGGATATAAAGTGTTATTATTATACAGGACGGTTGAAACATTAAGTGTTACATTTATATAGGGTGGTTCACAAAATTTTATATATATAAAAAATAGATCCATAAGTATATAGAGACAAGTTGAAGTATATTATGAAGTGGAATTATCATAAAGAGTGTCTCAATAAATGTTAGTTAATTGAAATTAAACGGATTTATTTCGTCTTAAAAAAAATTTGTTTACATAGCATGTACCTACATTTTTTACAAAATTTTCAATATAATGTTATTAATATTTAAATATATATTATTCAAAAAATCGTCACATTTCAGTTTTTTTCCTTTTTACACGAGATACGTAAATAAATATGAATTTTGTCTAATAGTAAA
Source organism: Octodonta nipae (assembly GCA_034190945.1). Classification (NCBI taxonomy): domain Eukaryota; kingdom Metazoa; phylum Arthropoda; class Insecta; order Coleoptera; family Chrysomelidae; genus Octodonta; species Octodonta nipae. The sequence continues at coordinate 12,592,456 of CM067222.1, forward strand.
GTACCCCTGTTTTATCTATAAAGAAAATTGTTACAAAATAACATTAGTAACAATTGCAACATGCATCCAGTTCCGTCATTATATTACTAAAAATAAAAAAATAATTATCATAAAGTATGGAAATCGATGTAGACATGTTGTAGATTTTCATATCTTCGTTCAAAATTACTTTTCATATTAAAATCGGTTTAAATCAGTAATAAGTGGAGTTTTCAAAAAATCGCATTAAATTGTTTATACAGCAATTGCGTAAATACTGCTCAGATAATTGGCCATTAGCTTGTTTAAAAAATATACCAATAGCTATCATTTCGTGAAAGTTCGGTTCTCTATTTTTAAAACGAACTTTTTAGGAATTTATTAATAAATGACCAATTTTATTGTTTTTTTGGATTTTTGCATTGGGACATGTTCCGAAAAAAATATTGGAGGTTTTTCTAATTACCACTAGAGTCCCTTTGGAAATACTGTGATACATTAAATACCTTTCACGTTATAAGCTAAAAACATAAAAAATATATATATAAATATATAATATTTATATATAAATATATAAAAATAAGCCAAAAAACGAAGTTAGCCATACATTTTTGTTTCTTCTATTACCTCCTAATAAAATCATTCTTTGGAAGACGGCATTGATGGCTTGTTGTAAAATTTTCCATTCCAAAAAATGTATTATAACATATGTAATATCTTCTGCATAAATAGTTTTTAACTATACGAACTTGCAAATATTCTTAGATTATGGATAATTATCTTATCTTTTCTGAAAATGTTCCATCTTCCGTTTAGTTTGTGTAGAATTCTCTACTCAAAGACGAGTACACTCCACTAGATTAAGTTGTCTCTTTGGCTTTTAATACGGTATTTAAGGAATGATTTATGGTACAACTTAACTGTTTCTTTGTGAACATAAATACTTTAATAAACTTACAATAAATTTGGATTATAGTGGACGCGCAGCTTGAGAAGGGAAATTCTATTAAAAAGAGGGAGGAGCAGAAGCTTTAACAACAAATGTAATATTGTCCTGTTTTCTTTAGTATTTCTTTTCGGCAAGACATGTATTATTTAGTAAATTTGAAATATTCGGCATTATATTATAATATCTACCGTGACTTATTGGTTTTTCTACCTTAGTAGTTACTTCATTATAGAATTTAATTTGTTTATACTTATTTTTATTTTTTCTGGTAGAATTTCTGTATAATTTGTGAAAATGTATTTTTTTATCCCAAATGATTTCCAGGTGGGTTACAAAAACAAACTAGTTATTCAAATAAAAAGTTCAAATAACCAAATTATTAAAAGTATAGAAATTACAAATTAACTTTTTAATGTAGTATTAGGTAATATCCATAGTTAAATTTAATAAAGAAAAAATGTATTAACTGCTAACAATTATCCTCTAAAGTTCATGAATAAAGAGTTGAATAAAATTGAACACAAAACAATAACTAACATTCAACAACAAGCTTCTCCAAACAATACCATTATCTTTGATAACCACATTACTACAACAACCATACCATACATACAGGGTCTTTCAAAAAGACTGAAAACAGTGGGAAACAGATTTAAAATTAAACAACTTTCAAAACAAGAAATACACTGATATCAATTTGATCGAAAACTAAACTAAAATAACATAGCACAAAATTAAAAAAACTGCATTTATAAGATTCCTTGCGAATGTAACAAATTTTATATTGGAGAAACCTCTAGGCCCATAAATTTTCGAATAAATGAACACAAAAAGTATATAAAAAACAACAATTCGAAAAGTCACAAATTTGTAAAAATGCCTGGAACTTTGTTCATAACATACAATTTCAAAATTCAACCATATTACACAAAGAAGAACACAACAAGAAAAGAGTCTGCTTTAATTTTATTAAATGAAATTGATTGTACAGCTAGTACTTCTATAGAATTCAGCCGCTCCCGGTTGCCATTAATCAAGGATGAACTTAATAATCGTAATATCCTTTTGAACAACCCTATATCAGGATAGTTAATAAGGTTTTTCCTAGGTTTTCCCTTATGACTTTAATGAGATCTCTGAAACGTCAGAATATTTGGTCTCATTTTTGGCGAATGCACTATCTTATAACAAAGTCGTATAGGAACGCCACATGAAATTCTAAAGATAACTCTTTCAAATTCTTCTAATTTGAAAGAAGGTTTGTTATTTCAGATGATCTTTAAAAATTGTTGTGCTATCAAATTTGCCGAAAATTCCCTTAGTTACATCAGTCTTATTGTCAAACATTAATGTCAAATTGTGATTACCATATTTGTCATTGCGAATCATTTTAATTTTTTCATTTCTTGTTCATTTTGTGTTATACCATTGAAAACGAGCTCTGGTTTAGACCTTGAAACGTTAGGACTTTTGAAATATACAGACTTTCAAGTTTATGTTAATCCCAAAGAACTCAGAATGTTTCTCTTGCTGACCAAATTCTGGTCACTTTTTAAGATCTCATATTTCTCCAATTTAAATGCTCATTATATGGTGTTAGGACTTAAGTGTAACAATTTTATTGTTACATAGTTTACAGTGTCATATTTCAGAATGCATTGATCGATTGGGCCACATAAATGACCAAGTAAAATCTTTTTGAATAAGTTGTATACGACTGACTACTAACCAATTGTAAAGAATTTGTTACCATTTTAAGTATTTTTTTGATATTATAGTGCTCAATTTGGGGTGATCATTAGATGTTTTAATTATTACTAGCTGTCGCCCAGTGGTCGAAATTCGACCAGTTGTGTCAATATCTCTGACAGGTTAAGTAACCTGAAAATCGTATCGGGACATTCTATCCTAGGACCTTAGGGAGAACAGCAATTACACGGAACGGATCCATATTCGGAACCTCTGTGTGATAGTTTCCTCGAAAATCCTAGATGTCGGTCTTACATCTCGCTTCTACAAATAAGTAAAGAAATTCAAGTTTTTTTTCAGATATAATTCATAGGACATTATTTGTGTTCAAATTCGTAATTCTTAATTTAATATGACAACAAAGCAACCACTAATGGGCTACCATACATATTAATTTTTTCTAACCTGTCTGTATAGCTATAATTGCACTCAATTCTCAAACATTTATTAAAATCCTCATTATAATAATTCCATCTCATTATATATTTCCACCACCCTGTATATGCAACTGCTCATGGACCACGCATAATATTTTTTAACATTTTTGAACCACCCGGTAAATCATTCTGTATATGCCACTGCCTATGAGCCACGGTATTTACTCTTTTTGTTTATAAAATTTTTAACTATCTTCTGTAACTATAACTCTACTCTGACCTATATTTCAATCATCATATATATAGAACTCTTCGTGGGCTACTCTATAAATTATTTCCGTTTCTAACATTTTTTATCATCATCCTGTATTACTATAATTCCTCCCACCCTATATTTCATCTTCCCTATATATACAACTGCTTATGGGTTACAAAATGTTGCATTTCCATTTCCGCCACCCTGTATTATGCATCTCTGTATAATACTCTTTGCACCACCCTGTATAACCGTAATTCTACTGCACCTTCTATTCCAAGAACCTTGTAAATTCAACCGCTAATGGGCTTCCCTATATAATTATTTTATTAGTTATAATTGCACTCTACTCTGTATTTTAAACACCCTATATATGCAACTGCTTATGTGCCACGCACGAAAAAAATTATTTTGAACATATCTGAAATCGCCTTGTATAATTATAATATACAACGATTACTTTACCACTAAACAATAACAACTCTTGCATGCCACTTTCAGTAGTACATGCTCTAAGTATAAACAGCATTGGTCGGTCTATATATAATTACTCAAAGTTTTGAATCTGGCGGTGGCGGAACGCGGCACATTCAGTTGTTTGGCGTTGACATTATGACGTAAATAATGAATTTTTATTATATTTTATTTAATGAATGAACAAATATTATAAATTAAGATTAGCATTCTGCACTGAAGGTCGTCAGTAGCTACTAAACAAAACAAAAATGAAGAAAATCGGTTGAGAGACAGAGGAGAAAATGGTACCTAATCGTTTTGTCTTAGCCTATTTATATATAGATTCTGTATATGCCACTGCCTATGAGCCACGGTATTTACTCTTTTTGTTTATAAAATTTTTAACTATCTTCTGTAACTATAACTCTACTCTGACCTATATTTCAATCATCATATATATAGAACTCTTCGTGGGCTACTCTATAAATTATTTCCGTTTCTAACATTTTTTATCATCATCCTGTATTACTATAATTCCTCCCACCCTATATTTCATCTTCCCTATATATACAACTGCTTATGGGTTACAAAATGTTGCATTTCCATTTCCGCCACCCTGTATTATGCATCTCTGTATAATACTCTTTGCACCACCCTGTATAACCGTAATTCTACTGCACCTTCTATTCCAAGAACCCTGTAAATTCAACCGCTAATGGGCTTCCCTATATAATTATTTTATTAGTTATAATTGCACTCTACTCTGTATTTTAAACACCCTATATATGCAACTGCTTATGTGCCACCCACGAAAAAAATTATTTTGAACATATCTGAAATGGCCCTGTATAATTATAATATACAACGATTACTTTACCACTAAACAATAACAACTCTTGCATGCCACTTCCAGTAGTACATGCTCTAAGTATAAACAGCATTGGTCGGTCTATATATAATTATTCAAAGTTTTGAGTCTGGCGGTGGCGGAACGCGGCACATTCAGTTGTTTGGTTTGACATTATGACGTAAATAATGAATTTTTATTATATTTTATTTAATGAATGAACAAATATTATAAATTAAGATTAGCATTCTGCACTGAAGGTCGTCAGTAGCTACTAAACAAAACAAAAATAAAGAAAATCGGTTGAGAGACACAAGAGAAAATGGTACCTAATCGTTTTGTCTTAGCCTATTTATATTATTTAATGAATGAACAAATATTATAAATTAAGATTAGCATTCTGCACTGAAGGTCGTCAGTAGCTACTAAACAAAACAAAAATGAAGAAAATCGGTTGAGAGACAGAGGAGAAAATGGTACCTAATCGTTTTGTCTTAGCCTATTTATATATAGATGTAATTTACTTTGCGTAGTGGCCACATCATTTTGGGTCAGTTCTATATGGCTGATATGAGGTGCTATTATTTCTATGTAACCTTGAAATACCAATACATACGTTTATTCCTAACATTCAATTAGTTAAAATTACTGATCAATTTGAGTGACCTTTTTGGATTTCATATTTCTGAGTTTGGGCAATTAATTAGATGCAGTTTTTTCCCTCTGTATAACAGCTAATGAGTTAATTTGATTAAAATTCAAGTTATTAACACAGAAGTATATTTAACCTATGTTGCATTTTCTAAAAAAAAATAGATGTGTTAAACTAAGATTCAAGCCAAATTAGCTCCATTAAAGCTGCAGCAACCAGGTATTTATAAAATCAAAATATTCAAAACTCAATACAAAACCTACCTTGGCCTACTCACAATTGCTAGGCGGCTGCTTTTCATCGGGAACATTTATGGGTGTGGGTAAGATATTAAAACAACAAAATTTATTTTTATTAAAGGGCGCCTGTTAATAAAAAAATCTATCAGTGAACATACCTAAAAACTAGCAAACAGTATGGATCCATGACCGACTATGCAACTAAGCAACAGAGAAGTACCTCCTTCCAAACCTTGCAGAGTAACCATCATTTAATAATGGAGAAAATACGAGCGACACCACCAAATTTAACAAAAAAGACAAATCTAGAATATATTACAAAAGCATGAGCCGAAAGCCTACAAGATGAATCAATGAAGTATTTGTGTGAAAGGGGACTAATAGAAGCAATCAACAACAACCGAAAAATGCAATACGGCGTAGTATAGAAAAGCTGACATAGTAGGCATCACAAGGAAAATATAGCTATAGGCAATGATGGAATAGGAAAGGATTAACTAAAATATTATGGGACGCGATGAGTTAATTCCGTTCATTAACAAAATTCTAAGACACAATAAACAAATAAACATACAAATTCCGTTGTCCAAACAATATAACAGAGAAGAACCGGAACACTATAGAGTAATTTAAAAATAAACCAACGAATATTACTTGAAAGAAGAACCACAAGGTTTCCAAAGCTGAAGATGCAGTATTCGTAACGGGACAAATAACAGAGACAACATTAGAACAGAATATCTTTTACTGATCTGTCAAGAGCATTCGACCAAGTCAGGTTGCAGGAGGTGGTTCATCTTCTTTACAATAGACAGGCACCACTATCAAGACAATTGAACGAATATAAAAGAATAACAAATCTTGGGGCCAAAAATGGGACATGTATTTTATCGCGAAATGAACTCCGACATCCAGAAGTTTCAGGGAAATCTAGCCCACAGAGACTCGAAATCGGGAGTCGTACTGTTTGTAACGCCTTTTCCCAATGATTCCTAGGATAGAAATCGAACGAAAAAATTCATAGATTTACTAAAACCTTTTCGACATTTTTTAATCCAATTCAATTGTTTCTAGTCGAGAACCTTCATCCGTTGCGCTTCCCTCAACTGATTGAATTCTCGAATAATTATTTATGTATATATTACATATAACTGAATTTAATATTTTATCGCGAAATGAACTCCGACATCCAGGAGTTTCAGGGAAATCTAGCCCACAGAGACTCGAAATCGGGAGTCGTACTGTTTGTAACGCCTTTTCCCAATGATTCCTAGGATAGAAATCGAACGAAAAAATTCATAGATTTACTAAAACCTTTTCGACATTTTTTAATCCAATTCAATTGTTTCTAGTCGAGAACCTTCATCTGTTGCGCTTCCCTCAACTGATTGAATTCTCGAATAATTATTTATGTACATATTACATATAACTGAATTTAATATTTTATCGCGAAATGAACTCCGAGTTTCAGGGAAATCTAGCCCACAGAGACTCGAAATCGGGAGTCGTACTGTGTGTAACACCGTTTCCTGTGATCCCTATGATAGAAATCCCACGAGAAAATTCGTAGGTTTACTAAAACCTGTGTGTTATAGTGTTGAATCTCATAATCGATGTGATAATAAGGATAATAAAGAAAGGTAAAAGTTACAAGATTGGAAACAAAGAAATTAAAATACTCTGCTACTGGAACGACACAATTCTCGCAATTAGAATGACTGACAAAGATTGGTGCACAAGTTCAACACAATAGCAAATAAATTAAATCTGGTATTTTCAGCTCAAAAGACGAAAACACTTGTCATTAGCAACGAACCAGTTACCCGTCAGATAGAAATTGACAGTATCAGCATAAAATAGATGAAGCAAGACAATTATTTGGAAATCACGTTAACTGAGATATAGAAACAGAAGTAAAAAAGTAAATTGAGAAAGGCAATAGAGCAGAAGGTTGCCTAAGCAACAAAATATGCAGAAGCAAACTTATCAGAACGGAAAGTAAGGATTTAGAAAGCTAAGACCGAGAATGACACACACGGTAGAAACAACACAAAATAGGAACGCTGCTACAGATGAGATGAGAATACTGAGAAGAATCACAGAGAAAATAGTGAAGAATAGTGAGTAAGAAGCAATGAAATCCAAACAATATGCAAGGTGGAGAGAATAACTGGGTAAATGTTGAAAAGGAAAAAAGAATATAACACTCCATAAGCAAAATGACAGACAATAGGATAGTAAGAATAACAAGACACAATTCGCCAGCAGGTAAAACACATGTGGTTGTTCCTCGGAAATGCTGGAGAAGCAGAAGACTAAGAAAATATAGATACTGAAACGTTTTTTTTAATTTGGCAAAACATAAATCTTTGTGTTAGTCTGAAGTTAGTAGATAATGTAACTCGTTCCTCGAAGTTTCCTTGGACTTCCATCGTCTTGAAGTGGTTGATCTCACAACGTTTCAATAGCTGTGTATCTGCTATCGTCATCAGGTGAATGATAGGAAATTCAGAGTATCCGTCGTATTTATATTATACCCTTAACCGGTCATGCGTCGCCGGTCATGGTCATTGGGTCTTATCTGGTCCAATCAGCGTCCTCGTACCTGGAGGTTGGTTGCCGGTGATGCGTAGCGGCAGAGGCCGAAGAAGAGCTCTCCAAATATTTTTAATTTGGACGGTGGGCTCGCTAATTATATTTTGGTTGGAGATTATATATGCCGTCTCTATGAATTTTCTTTTGTACCACTGCTCCTCCTTGTGAATTGCTCTAGCCTGGTCCCAGTTTATATTATGGTGTTCGGTCCATGCGTGATTAGCTAATCTAGACTTCGTTACCTCTGCCCTTTGACTAGCTGTGCGGTGTTCCTTAATCCTGGTGTCCAGCGGTCGCTTTGTCTCTCCAATGTAAATATTGCCACATTCCCACGGTATGCTGTATATACAGTTATTTGGTATTGCTGGTGCGTCGGGCCTCGTTCTTGTTATCATGCTCCTCAAGGTGTGTGCAATTCTTCTAAGTTTCTCCGACAGGACTTTAGTAGACGGTAATAGTAGAGTTGCTACCGTGGTGTCCTCTTCCTGCCTAGTTGGTTTGTCCAGCTCTTCAAACGCCTTGGTAATGATCGTTTCTTTGTTGGTGGGTGGTTGGAATTGTAGTGAAGGTATAATCCTGTATGCGTAGCCTTCCTGTTGTTTGGATTCCCGTCCTTTTCCTTTGACACTTTACATTAAGGAATGGTAGACACCCACTCTCTTCCATCTCCATGGTGAATCTAATGGATGGTTGGGATTGGTTGAGGTGCTCCAGGAATGCCTGTAGTTATGTCTCTCCATGTTGCCAAATAATAAAGGTGTCATCGACATACCTCAACCATAGCTTAGGCTGCTTCTCGAAACTCCTCAGTGCATGTTCTTCCAACTATTCCATGTAGATGACTGAAAGTAGCAGTTATTGAGGCAACATTCAAGCAAGTCCATGATTGAGTCTCTTGGCAGCTCCGTCCTCTCCATCAGGGTTTCGTCTTCAGTAAGTTTCTTTCTCACTATGTTGAGAGATTCGTCTACTGGTACGTTCGTGAAAAGGTTTTCAACGTCGAAACTTACTAAGCGATGTTCTGGCCCAAGTTCCATGGATCCGATGATTTCGACAAAGTGCTTTGAGTACTTGACGTGCGATGATGTTTTGCCCTCCAAAGGTTGAATGACTGGCAGAAGGAATTTCGATGGTGCTACTGTTCGTGAGATGCGATCTGAGAGGTACTCCAGCCTTGTGTATCTTGGGTAGTCCATCAAGATGTGGTGGTTTGCTGTGATGTGGCGTCAATTTTCTCCTTGTCTCGGGTAGAATGTATTCTTGCTTTTTCACTAAGTAAGTGCATTGTAATGTAAATAAAAATTCGTTCAGACGGGTTAATCAGATGTTTTTCATTGGCACATAATAAGGCACAGCCGCTTTGAGTCACTCAAAATGGATATTAATTTTGCTAATTGAAAGAGACCAAGTTTATCGTGCACGTGCAATAGGAAGTTCAGCTATCTAATGAGATTTTGGAGAGTAGGTAGGTTGAGACCCCGAGTTCAAATTAGGCTCTGTAACTCATTTAATTGTACTCTAGTAAGGCTTGAGGTGTGGACAGATTGAGGCCCCGAGCAGACCATATTTCATTTCTATTTGTTAACGCCCCAAATCAGTACTGTTAAATGGCAACTCCCTACTTGTGATCTTGTGATACCACATCTTAAAGCTCTCAAAGAAATGATTTTCAGTGGAACACAAAAGATACATCTAGATATCTGTTGGGTCGAATACTAGTTATAATACGGATAAGCAACTGCGTAATATAGGAACATAATTTTTGTCTTTAGAGTGGTGCAACTTTGAGATCACGCCCTTCCTAAGAATTTTTTTGGGTCGCCACTGATTTTGATGAGCAATAAATTACATTTAACATCACGATATTTAATACAAGTTGAAACTCAAGATACTTGGTAGTTTTATTTTATACAACCAACAACTTATTTTGCCAAATTCACTTTTAAATAACCAATTGAATATCGTTGTAAGTACACATTTGTTGTTAAGTTACCTACTACAGATTTTGGGTTCTCTACAAATTTATGTTTTTGGTAAGATAAATACATATTTCAGCAATAACTCCTAAATTAATTTTTTTACAACCTTTTTCTCGTCTTCCTGTTTCCGAGCAAAATAATCTCAGAATTAAAATGATAGTTTCTTAATTTTAATATTTTATAATCGTAGATAATAATTTTATAGCAAACAAGACAAAACTTTGCTGATATAATTAATTCGATATGCAAATTTCACACGGCCTCTAAAGTCGTTAACACTCGATCTGTCAGAAAAAGTTTAACTGTATTCAGTATTTTTAATTTTTTTGCCAGACTGCTTTGTTAATTTGCATAATTAATCTTGGATGTTCGCTAATAATCGGGTAATGATTATAATAACATCAACATCCTGTGAATTAATTGGCTTTTAAATGAGCCATGGAAATATCAAAGAACTTACACTAATTTGGATAGAAACAAGTAATATCGATGTAAAATAAGATACGGAAAACATACGAGGTATATTCCAAAAATTATTATTTTTTATCGGACAGGTGCTTAAGGGGCTAAGTACCAGTACTAATTGGTATTCACTTGTAAACATTGTAAAGAGAAAACTAAGATATACATTTACATTGTTACAATTGTTTCAATACACTCTAGGCACAAAAGAATCAGCTCATAAGCATTTTTTTCCAAAGAATTATTTATGTTTACGGAAGGAAACAGTCAATAGTTCTGATTTTTATATGTAGGTATACTGATGAGAACGTAGGTGTTCGCGGCCAGAGTTATAGCCGATTCTGCTTTTTCCGGATTTGGACCGCTTGATTTTTTCGAAATACATTATTTATAAATTTGAATTTTGTGACTTCGCCCACATTTATAAGGGACTTTTTCAAAGATGAGAAAAACAAAACAAATGTTACTTACCTTGCGGCAACCTCATTCGTTTTTTTCCCTCACAAACACACTTTGAAATTTCACTTTTATACTAGTCAATAGAGATTTTTAAGTGACATAAAATTCAACAGCAAACCGCATAACCCTTCACGTAAATGATAGTTTAATTGTCATAACTGAAAAAATTTTAATAGCAAACTCATAGACGTAAATTATCTGATTTTTTTGTTTGGTGATGGGCTGATTAGGACTGCAAAATGTATATTTTTGTTTATGTATTCACAGGGTTAAAATTGAATCTTAAACTCCCAGGACCCCCCCCCCCCCGCTGGTTACGGGCTTGTTTGAGCCTTAAAAACTCCAAAAAATATGGGGTATTTTCGTTTTTTGCTTATAGTGTAAGAAGTAATGATCTGCTCATAATACTGTCAACAGAAAAATTGTGGAGAATCAAAAAATCTTCAAAATGAGTGTATCCATTGTGAGCCCATATAAACTTAATATCGTAAACTATCGTTTTGACGCTGACTAATATTCCAGTATTTCTTACCAGAGAGTTATAAATTTTTGAAAAAAATCCAATTTTGCACAGTTTACTCGGTAAAAAATGATCCAATCAGAATGTATAAACACTCATTAAAAAGGATTTCTTATTCTCTACAACTCACTTGTAGACGGCAATACTATTCCTCGATTACTTTTCGTTATATAAGAAAAAAACAAAAGAAGTTCGTATTTTTGTGGGTTCTTATTATTTAAATCGTTTACTTCTACGAGTTTGCTGTTAAAATCGTAGCAATATTTATCTATAAACTGTTACTGACGTCATGGTTTAAGCGAATTGCTGTTGAATTTTGTGTCCGAAAATTGGTTAAATTTTGCTCCATAAACTGGTGAAACTTCTCACACTGACGCACAAATTTTTAATTTTAATAAAGTGAAGTTTCAAAGTGTGTTTGTGAGAAAAAAGACTAAACGAATGGAGTCGCCGCAAGGTAAGTAACAATTGTTTTGTTTTTCTTGTCCTTGAAAAAGCCCCTTATAAGTGTGGGCGAAAATTCGGAAAACTATGAAGTTACAAAGTGTGTTTGTGAGAAATAGACTTAACGAATGGAGTAGCCGCAAGGTAAGTAACATTTGTTTTGTTTTTCTTGTCCTTGAAAAAGCCCCTTAAATTATAATCATTATACAAAGAGAAATATATATTTTTAACTAACCACATTTGTGGTCATTGATACTCTAACTAGAATAAAACGAGTTTTTTGTACCATTTGTAAAAACACAAAATTTTAGAAATAAAATAAATAACCCAATGTTTCTATACTCTCTTCGAGGTGTCATTCTTTTGTACGCAAGGCAATATATATATATATATATATATATATATATATATATATATATATATATGTATAATACATGTTGTATCTGGTTAGGGAAACTTCATCAGTTGCGCTTCCCACAATTAAATGTCCACTCGAACACTTCTTTATGTATTTGATACATATCGTTAAATTTGAAGACGCGACATGGAAAGACCGACATCTAGGATTTTCGGGGAAACTAGCATATAGAGATTCCGAGTCTGGAGCAGTTCCATGTAATTGCTGTTATCCATAAGTCCTAGGTTAGAATGTCATATTGAAATTTTCAGGTTAACTTCACCTGTCAGAGATATTGAATACTCTCTTCGAGGTGTCATTCTTTTGTACGCAAGACAATATATATAATATATATTGTTTCTGGTTAGGGAAACTTTATCAGTTGCGCTTCCCACAATTGAATGTCCACTCGAACACTTCTTTATGTATTTGATACATATCGTTAAATTTGAAGACGCGTGATCTAAAGACATAGAGGTTCCGAATCTGAAGCCGTTCCATGTAATAGCTGTTACCCGTAAGTCCTAGGTTAGAATGTCACGGTGAAATTTTCAGGTTAACTTCACCTGTCAGAGATATTGAATACTTTCTTCGAGGTGTCATTCTGTTGTACGCAAGACAATATATATAATATATTTTGTTTCTGGTTAGGGAACCTTCATCAGTTGAGCTTCCCACAATTGAATGTCCTCTCGAACACTTCTTTATGTATTTGATACATATCGTTAAATCTGAAGACGTGAGATATGCTAGTTTCTCCGAAAACCCTATATGTCGGTCTTTACATCTCGCGTCTTCAAATCTAACATGTTCCTAGTTTGTGCAACTATTAGTAAGGTTTATTATTTTCAAATCATTAGGCAAAACTAGAAGAAAATACAGAGTCCCGTCAATTTTCATAGGGCCGACGAACTGGTCCATCACGGAGCCAGAAATATTTGCAGCACACCACAGGCCCTCAAAGAAGAAATAATAAAACTTAGAGAAGACCTTTTGACGAATGGATATCCGGAAACCATCATTAACAAGGAACCACTGGAGAAACCACCTAAACAGGAAGACGAAACCACGATAGCAACCGTATACCATACAACAAAGGCTTGTTGGAAAAACTTAGACGTATTGGACAAGGATATGGTATCAAAATGGTTTTCAAGAGCAGCAACACCTTGAGGAGCATGATCACAAAAACAAAGCCGAATAATCCTGCAGTCCCAAAAAGCTGTATATACAGCATACCATTTGAATGTGGCAATCTCTACATTGGGGAGACTAAGCTACCACTGGACACCAGGGGTTAAGGAGCACCGAATAGCTACTCAAAGGGAAGAGCTAACAAAGTCGGATTAGCTAATCACGCATGGACCGAACACCACAACACCACAACATCAACTTGGACCAGGCAAGGGTAATTCACAAGGAAGAGCACTGGTATAAAATAAAGTTCATCGAGAAGGCATACATAATCTCTAATGAGAATATAATCAGTGAGCCCACCATCCAAATCGTCAGGTACGGCTATGTTGATTGGACTAAATTAAGCGACCTAATGAGCATGACTAGTTAACAACAATCATTTCAAGACGATGGAAGTCCAAGGAAACTTCTAGGTAGGCATGTTGTATCCTTAGGACAACTGTTGAGTGTATCAGAAATTTTCGAAACAAACTGAGTTATTGTGTTAGTTATTTCTCAGGCTATTATTCATCTTTTCTAATGCAATAAGAATCATTGTGACAGTGCATCAAGAGTGTGTAGTGCATAATTCTTTTTGATTTATTTTTCTGGTGAAGATTTTTACTAAAATAATTGATTTCTTGATAAACTAAAATTATTTTTAATGAAAAATCTAACTATATCGTTAACAATTGATGATGGAAATTGATTCTGATAAAACCGAGCAAATCTTCCATTTTCTATCTGATCGAAGGATAATAAAATGAAATTGAAAACGCTTAAACCGCCGCCTGGATTTATTTTAAAGGTATAAAAATCCACACGAGGGTATAGTTGCCATCACTGAAAAACACTAGCATTCCACAAGAAAAAAGAAAAGATGGCCGATTGAAAATAATTGTCGCCCGTGTTTTGTTTCGCCTTCTGTTGTTTCAAAATCGACAATCGCTCCCGGGTTGATCGTTCCGGTAGATGCATTCAATTTATTCGGTTCGATTTTCCGATCGAGAGTTGTTTTGGGAGGCATAAAATAAGAAGGGGGTGGGAAAGAAATAACTCCTGTTCCAGTTTGCGATTTTAAATCGCGGCCGATAAAGCTCCTGCAGGTCTTGTTTCAGTTTGAGATTGTCGAAGGAAAAGAAAACAGAGGCGTAGAGGAGACAACATCCAATAGTTTATTTATGACTTTCTAAAATATTGGGTGGAGAGCTTAGTGTTTATGGTCTGAGATATCGGATGGTAAGATAAAACATTGGAAATACTTGTTAAAACTCTTATGTGTTTTGAAACGTAGTGTTTGTTACTGGAAACTGACATAATAGTAATAATAATTTAGTTTATCATTATCGATTTGAATTACCTACCAATAAAAGGTGAAACTAATTCTTTGAATTATTATTTTTGATTTATTGTTTAATTTATACTAATATACAGGGTATTTTGTAGAAGGTTCCCCAAACTTGGAAGGTGGATAGGTGAGCTCATTTGCTATTATTATGTTGATGATCAGTATGGTGATCTCGGAAACTAGCGGAGTTAGAGCAATGGTTAAATGGGGAAAGATTTGCAGGTTTACTGGCCCAATTTAAAGACACTTTCGGATTTTTGTAAAAAGTCATGGCTTACTAGATATTTTGAAAAAACGAAATTCTGTCGATTTAGTCAAATCCCTCTAGCTCCTTTGTTTTTGATTTTATAAAAAAAGTGTAAATATCAAAATTGAAGGGAATTGTATCCCGAATATGATTGTCATGTCCTCGTTTGCGTGACAACTCTCGTTTCGAGATATGACACAAACTTATCTTTATTATTATCTTTATTTGAATGGAAAACATAGTTGGTTATGACCTCAAAAAGTATAAAAATAAGTGAGTTATGGATGCTTTTCTCTCTTATTTTCATTTATAACGTAGGTAGTCAAGAAAAAGATTGTTTTCACTTTGACGTTTCCTCATTTGAGAGTAATTCCATTAGTACTGCTGAACTGACAGTCGATATTAACAAGTTTTCGTAATAAAATGGAATATTCTAACGAAGAAAAACTGAATATGGTGGAATGTTATATCATATGCCATAAAAATTCAGTTCTTGCAGCTGAGTGAATACTTTCATAGATATTTTAATCGTAGTCAACCTGCTCTATGTACATTTAAGAGGCTTTACGATAGTTTACGCAGATATGGATCTTACTAAACCACCAAAGGAGCGTAATCAAATTAACGAAGCGGCACAAATAAATGTTTTGGCAATGTTGAATCAAAATCCATCTAGATCAACTCGTGAGATTGCGGCAGAAGCTGGCACCTCTCAACGAACTGTAGTTAAGGTACTGAAAGCGCACAAGTTCCACCCGTAGAAACTTTCAGTTTCTCAAACTTTGCATGCTGGTGACGAACATCGAGGTATTGCGTTTTGTACATGGTTTAGAGACATGTGCCTTGACAATCTACAGTTTCTATTAAAGGTGTTATGGTCAGATGAAACTAGATTTACTAACTGCGGTATGTTCAATAGACACAATGAGCATATCTGGGCTAAAAAAACCCTTTCCACTTAGAACAAAGACGACCCTAGATAAAATTTGGTTTTAATGTTTGGTGTGGTATTATAGGGTCTACTATCCTGGGGCCTTTTATCTATGACGAATCACTTACTGGGGAGCGCTACTTATATTTCTTGCAATACATTTTTCAAGACATGTTGCATATTTTGAATTTGAGAGCTCGTTTAGAAATTGAATGGTTCCAACATGATGGAGCATCTGCTTATAACTTGTTATTAGTAAGACAAGACTTAGATAATATCTATCCAAACTCTTGGCGAATGGCCACTCCGGTCTCCCGATTTGGCAGTTATAGACTTCTATTTATGGGGTGCGCTAAAAAACAAAGTATACAAAAGAAAGTATGAGACAGTTGGTGACCTAAGGGAGGCGGTATTACAGGCAATTGAAGAGACAGGTGGTCTGTGAGGAAAGCGGTAATGTCAATCTTAAAAAGATGCAATTTTTGTCTAAATAACAATGGTGGACTTTTAGAACATAAATTGTGACCATTATTATGTACTTTAGTTTCTTAAGTTTTAGTAAGTACCTACTTATTTAGTTTTTTCGTTATATCTGATATACCTAATAAAAAAATCGTTCAATGTTTTTTGGAATAGTTATTAATAAATCAATCTATTTCATGGCTAACTACGTTAAAAGTGAAAATAAGCGAGAAAAGCATGACTCCGTTATTTTTATGGTTAACTATATCGAGTATTATATCGTTGAAAACTTCTAAAAATGTCCTACTTTTTGAGGTCATAGCCTTCCAAAAAAAGATAAATTTGTGTCATATCTCGAAAACGAGAGCTGTCACGCAAACGAGGACATGACAATCATATGCGGGATACATTTCCCTTCAATTTTGATATTTACACTTTTTTATAAAATCAAAAACAAAGGAGCTAGAGGGATTTGACTAAATCGACAGAATTTCGTTTTTTCAAAATATCTAGTAAGCCATGACTTTTTACAAAAATCCAAAAGTGTCATTATATTGGGCCAGTAAAACTACAAATCTTTGCCAATTTAACCATTGCTCTATCTCCGCTAGTTTCCGAGATCCCCATACTGATCATCAAAAAACCTCACCCTGTATATGGCTAATATTAAGATATTTACTGAAGAAAAAATTGTTAAAAACCCATAGATCTTAATATTAACATATACGAGATGTCCTAAATGACTTTTGATAAAATTCTCATTATTGAAGACAGAGCATAAGTTAATTTGGGAAGGGTTTGTAATTTTTCGTTCTGATTATATTGGTGTGAATAAAAAACAGTTAAATTTTCAAGATATTACTAAACCTGTACCTGATTTAAATCGAACATACAGTATGTTATTCAACAAGTTGAAACCTTTTTCAAGTCTGCACAATGAACTCTAAAATTTCATGATACTATTATACTGAATTGTTGCGGCTGATACTTGATGTAAATCCATAATGAGAAACACAAAAACGAAAATTATATTTCGAGATAAATACTAAAACTACTAGTTTTAGTATTTTGTGAAACTTGATAAAGGCATTGTATGCCGGAACACGTGTCGTTTATAAAATAAAGTGTAAATCTCGAAATATAATTTTCGTTTTTGTGTTTCTCATGATACTATTAGCTATACAGGTGGGTGAATCAATTAGTAGGCCATTAGATACAACTATTTATGCTGCGAATTGTTCTTAACATAGAGTATATTGTTTGATAATAATATTGCTAAGAGATTTAAAATTTTAAATCCTTTATTATTTCTTATTAGTAGTACACTTTTCTCATATACAGTTTACCAATAATGTGACTGATACGATCTACCCAATTATCCATTCATTTCTATGAAGATATTTTGCTTTTTTTACACCGCATCTTAAACTGTGCCATTTCTTGAAATACAGGTTCCAAACTGCTTTCATAAAAAAATGACATATCACACATTAACATAGAAACACCCTTTTGTATTTCCTGATGTGTCAAGAATCAGTTTGAAATAACTATTAAACAACCCCGTTAATTTATAGAAATTATTGCAATGTGTAGGCGTAAGAGAAAACGGCGGGATAGTAACTATAGACAGGGTATGGGGCAATAGGAAAGGACGCAGTTGCACAAGTGGTTGTTTCAAAAACCTATAAAAGGTTCTGGAATTGGGAAATCTAAAAAATACGCCCTGGTGAAGTCGTGGAAGAGTTACCATAGAATGCCTCTTATTTCAAATAACATACCATGCAGAGCTACAAAGGCAACTTTTGCAAGCTCTAGGTGTAAGAGTTTCAGTGGAAACTAGAAGGAAAAGACTTCGCAGTCGAGAATAACAAAATTATTTAATTGGTGTTTGGAGCATCAAAACGAGACAACTGAAGATTGGCGAAATGTGCTATTTACGGATTAGACCAAAATCGGGCTACAATCAGATGATAGGCGAATTCGTGTGATAAAACTCATGGAAGACAAGCTAGACTCCCTGCTGCTTGATCGATCCTCAAACACAAAGATGGGATTGTAATGTTTTGGGATGGTCTCATAAGTAATGAGAAAACTGACACGACTCCCATTATACAAACTCTCACATGTAAGATGTATCTGGAATTAGCGTTACAATCTGTAGTCAGCCTTTAGAGAGGTGCTTTCTGTGATTCTTTCCACTTTATTCAAGATAACGCACCTCCATATAGCAGCAGAGCTGAAATAAATTGTTTAGATGAGCAAGGTGTGTTTTTTTTGGAATGACCTACTTGTTCCCGGGACCTTAATTCAATTGAACACTTATGGGATTTGCTAAAACAAAGGATAACAGCTTCTAAAAACAACCTTGACAGCTTATGGAAACAGAATAAGAGGAATGGGGAAATCTTTTCCAAGAAGAAATTATTAAGGTCATTGAAAGCATTCCACGTCGAATTCGGTCTTGCTGAGATGCTAGAAGTGGTAATACTGACTATTGAACTAATCATTATAATGTTACTGTTTTTAGTCTCTAAATTAAGCATGAGTATTTCTCACGAATGAACGACTTCAAAATAATATGTCTTCAAAGTATGACGTTACCTATAATCCATTAATGAGGTCAGTCTTATCGGATTGTACAAACTAATCCAATAAAAGTTATTTTTGGGACAAACTTTCATCAAAGATTGATATAAAATTACGAGAAAATATCAAGTCAGTTCCCTGTTGTTGTGAATCTGATCAACCGGCATATCAAAATTCAAGAATTTGAAGAATTTGTTTTTGGTATAAAAACATCTTATCTAATCTGAATTTATTGCAGTTTACTTCCAACAGTTACATTTATTATACCTACGCTGCCTAGCTAGTGCTACTGAAAACTATACGAAGATGGCCGCAATATTTGAATATTACCAACCATAACTTGTAAGGATCCCTTTCTTGTCGCAAAAATATAAAACAAGATGATCCAGTTCGAAGGCACCATTCAAACAAATGACAGCAATAAAACATAACTAGCTTAACAAACGACGATCCCGTTTATTGTCATTTCGTAGTTTTTATGTGAAAATTATGAGATTTTTTTAACTTAACGACTTAAATGATTTTATTTTCATGTCGTCTTTCTTGTTTTCGTGTTGGTACAGCGACACTCGTATGTTGGTCGTTTTAAAGTTGATTATATCATAAATGGAATTTTCTAAGAAGTACGTCATTAGTATAATAAAACAATTGCATTAGTTTGGCTACATGACACCAAAATTTCTTAAGTACTTTACAGGCACGTGTTCCATAAATACTATGAAATTGCGGAATTCTTGAAAAATTACGTACATTTTGACAACTTAACATCGTAGTTTTAGGAATTTAAAACTAGACTGACCAGTAGCTATTATGTCAGTATGCTACTTTTTAAGGAGCTAATTGATACGTTGAAGAGGTCCTACGTTTTGTGTTATTTAGTGTATGTTACCAGCATTTACGAAATATTTACCGTACGATTGTTATGACACGTTTGAGATTAGCATTTTTAGAATCGCCCATGGAAAATTTGAAGGTGGAATCGTTAAACCACTTGAGAATCTTCACTTTACAAACTTTTAATAAATCCAGAAGGATCTGTTACGAGAATTCATTGGATTTCTGGTGCAAACGACCTTTTTCCGATACTTCTGGGAATCCGAAATGTTTTGCCTCTTAACCCGAGGCTGGCATGAAGTAAGTTTCCCAATGACTCGTTGACCTTCTAGACAATTCCGAGAATAATATATAAATACGGAGCGGACAGAATCATTCATTATTCATTTCAATATTCGACTGCCGTTAGTATAGTAAAGATAAACTGTAAATAGTTCTGTGAATATAAATTGTGTTAAAGTAGTGGAAATAAATTAGAGTGAGTTGGACTGTGTTTTTAAATAAATCCAAGAACTGAACTGAAACCGAGTGTGAAAATAAAAACATTACAGATTTAAAGAACTATAAATATAGTTTTGTTATGTCGAAAGGTTTGACTTGTAGTTCTCTGATTTTTCAATTATTGTGTCTATAGTGCATTTAAATTTTGCGTGAATCTGCAAAATGAGGTGGCAGATAATTAACACAGAAGATTTATGTTTTCGAGGACACAGATTACGAATCTACAATTACCATTTGCCCCAACCTTGCAATACGGGGGGTAATGCCCCAAAACCCCCCAAAACAGGGTTTTTTGCATTATTCCCGAAAACTACAATGAATATGAAAAAAATAACTTGATTTGAATTTTACATCGAAAATATGTAGCAAGTTATACAAAATCAATCAATTGTTGTGCAGTTATTTACGTTTTCAATTTAATTTTTGGAATGCAAGCATCGGGTGCACAGGCACTCCATTATGCGAATATGCATCGTCTGATGGTTGACAGAAGTGCCTATTTATGGAATATTTTCGGAATTGTTTTTTGTATTTGGAAAAAAATCGGACTATAGAAGGGTAGCTTACAGTAGGTGTTTGAAGTACATCTGGATTGTCGCCGTTGGCAATTGAGAAATTAATATTAATTTAATGTTAAGTAATAGTCCCGTTTATTTTTAAGATTTGCAAGATTATCTGAATTAAAGTAAAACGTTTTACAGAGGATTATTTTTTTAAATTTTATTAAACATAGCACAAAGAAAGGAAGTTATTAAAATGACTTTTATATCAATAACCTGGCATATTTACCCTAGCACAAAATTTAACATATTAGAAAAAATATAAATTATATTAAATTTATATTTTTTCTAATTTGTTCTTTTGATGTATTTGCAGTACATTTAAATCCTTTGATATAGAGATTCATCATAAATAATATTGTAGTTTCCTTTTGGTTTTTTACCTGAATCCATCTGGACAGGTAAGTTACAAACTACACTTTTAAAAATTGTTAACGAGGTTTCCTTTAACATTTTTATAAATAATATACATTTTGTTAACAGATACACCCATGATAATTTCTCTGAAGCAATAAAAAATTTTTATTCCACCAAAAAACAGAATTAAAAAAAAAGAAATATACCTATTGACTATTGATACTACTGAAATGACTCAGTAATTTCGTTCAGCTCCTTTAATACCAAGTAATCTTTAAATATTTGATAGTTCCTTGAAATAAAATACTATCTATTGCCTGTAAAGTTATCTCAAATACCAATGAATGTAAAAAATTATCGTTGGTAAAATATTCCACTAATAATAACTTCATAATCCACGACACTTCAAATTCAAAAATATAAGCGAGCCCTTAGTATTCTGAATAGGAGCAATTCCGATAGACAAATCTTTTTGATCTATTGGGTATCTTCGCGCTATGCCCTCGGATGTGTATTACAAAAGTAGTGAACAGAACTGAAAATTTAAATAATTACACAAAAATTCGTTGATTTTGTATAACTTACTACATGATTTCGATGTTTACAAGGAACACGTGGGTCGAGTTACATTTTTCATATTCGTTTTAGTTTTCGAAAATAGTGTAAAAACCCTTTTTGGGGGTGTTTTTACACTTAAAAAACATAAATGTGTTCTGTTGGTTATCTGCCACCTCATTTTTCAGATTCGCGCAAAATTTCAATGGACTCTATTCATTCAGATCTCTCTCCATACTCTTATTTCATTTTTGCGGAGACATCCAAGAAAAATGTTACCATAACAGTAAAAATCCAAAAATATAGTAGTAGCTATCACATACAGTGATTGGTACTGTAAATAGATAAGCGCGAAAACTTATATTGTCAGGAAATCGAAAACAACCAGACAGAGGATTCAATTTGATAGTCGTTTCGTGTCTTCATTGATATCTTGCAGTTCGTTCTTGGAGAACAAAAAGCTATGGATTCAAAATATCCAAACTTTTCAAGGTCTGAATCTTACCACATGTTCAGTGGTTTTATAAACTGATTAGTTTAATCTTCCAATTACGGAGGTCCATGCTTTAAGAAGGTGGGAGCTGTCGGTTTAGACAGAGGGGTCGTTTCTCTATTTCTATAGCTTCGCGAATAGTAGAAGCCCTATGGGAATTGAGAGATATGATAGACCTACTGCCCTCGAAGTCGATAGAGTTTCTTGTTTGGATATGATGATGCGCGAGAGCTGATGTCGGTTCTTTTTACTAACTGACAGAGAGTATTTATATACTCGATGTCGACAAGCCTGTTGGTACGACCGATGTAGCTTTGTGGACATTCCCGACATGGGATTTCGTAAACTCCTCGATTCTCCTTACGTCCTTTATCTTTAGGGTTCCCAGTTAAGTTGGATATAGTTTGAGTGGTGTTGTAGACTGTCTTTAGTTGATGTCGGTGTAAAATCCATGCTATTTTGCCAGTAACTCCTCGAATGTACGGAGGGAAGGGTTTCCGGTGTTGTTGGTCTGTTTCTGACGAGGATGGTGTAGGCGAGGGTTGTTGAGAATGACGAATTTGGTCCAGATAATAACTGTTTTGTCGAAGAATTTGTTGAAGGTTATTAAGTTTGTTTTGCCTATTGTCAATATCTATTAAGCGAATAGATCTAAAAGCCAAATATTTCATTACAGAACTCAATTGGGCAGGGTGGTGGTTTGATTAGACATTTTAGTATCGATTGATATGGGTTGCTTTCCTACAGACGGTATGTGAGAATCTGTTGGTTTTTGTTTTACGGACATCAAGAAACGGGAGAAAAGAATCGGACTCGTAAATTTAATGTTAGATTGTATACCATTGAGGTGCTGTAGAAAGAGGTCTAATGAATCTCTGCCATAAGGGCCACACCAATCAATACTTAAATGCCCAATCACACCACTACCCAATTGAGTGCAAAGAGTCTCACGAATAACAGTTCAGGTGAAAATGAATCGAAAACCTTTATAACATTTTTAAAACGAGCTATAGTTTGGTAAAAAAGAAAATGAGACAAATTTCATACACATTTTTACAGTCACAAACACACAATTTTACATTGAAAACACTTCTGGAACTTTAAATGTAACTGCTAAACACATCATTAATTAAAATTCAACCGCAAACCCAATTGAAATATGGCAACATCGCGATAACAGGGTGGCTGTTGGTAGTTCTTGGAACATTCTGCAGCCTAGTTAATAAGTATAGTTTTCCGTAAAATGTTTATTTATGGTTTAAAATGCTAAACTTCTATAAGAAGTGGATTAAATCGTGCAGATTTGGTGTAATTTTTATATTGAAAATAACACCTCTGGAGTTTCAGTGAGTACTTAGATTTGTCTAGCTGAAAGATATGAAATTAACTAATGTGTTTCTGAAAAATTTAGCCGTTAAAGTACATTATTTTGGATGAGATTGTATCGACTTCTATGTAAATAACATGTAAATATCTTTTAATCCTTCGTTGCTTTGACATAATTTCAGAAATATTTCGTCCAAAAATTAATCGCTAATACGAAATCTATTTTGGAAATATCTGTCACAAATGTTTTATTTACTGAAACAAATCACACTCTCGACTAAACTACTTTAATTGCTGAATTACTGAATAAAAATTATGTCTTTATTTTTTTCTTAGCCGACGTTATACTTTTGTTATTTATTGTACTGGGTGTAAACCTACGAATACTAATAGATATTTGAATTTTCATTCCAACCATCCCTTGAATGTAAAGAAAGGTGTTGTAAAGTGCTTATATGATAACATATCTTCATCCACCCAAATCTTTAACGACGAAGTCAAAATTATCAAAGAACATCTACTTCAAAATGAATATCCCCAAGACTTTATAAATAAAACTATAAATCAGCTAGAAAGAAAATCGCAACAACAAACCAGCACAAATAATCATCACACTAATACCAACCAAACACAAACAGACAACCAAATATGTCCCAGGTGTATCGGAAAAAACTAAGCGGTCAGGAAATAAATACAGCCTTAAAACTGTTTTTAAAACAAATAATACCTTGCGCTCTATCCTCACACATACCAAACCGTTTAACGCAACCCAGAGTTCAAAAAATTGTGTGAAGAGTGTTTTGTGTGACTGTGGTCATTCTTATACCGGTGAAACTTCAAGACCTTTAGAAGTAAGGAAAAAGAAACATCAATATAACATTTCCAGAAGACATGTGGACAAATCAAATTTGGCCAATCATGTATTAACGAGCACCGGCAATCATAGGATAGACTGGGATAAAACAAAGATTTTGTTGAAAGAGGAAAATTTAAAAAAGAGGGAACTTAAAGAAGCCAGCTGTATGATGATAAACAACACTGAACTCGGGGCACCTTCAGCCGACCTCCATTTGGACTGGAGGAATTTATTGCTAAAAGAGCAAAAAACGGTAACCTCAGCGTCAAGTGATCGCAAAACGACAAATTGTTAGTGTCAAATTTTTTGACAAACAACACCTTCAAGATCAAAGCGAATTTTTTTTAGAAAAAAACCTCGAAAACAACACTAAACGATTGACAACGACTCCAGACTCGGAGTTGAAACGTCTCCATACACAGATAAGTATTACACAGTATACATTACATTACTTATATACAGGAATACTGTTTGATCATTTTGTAGACATCTCTTTCTCTCAGAATAACTGTGAGGAAGAATCTCTGTACAGACAGCCAGTAATCCGGGCAATTTTACGAAATTGCCGTACTACACTTTGTTCTACATATACAATTTTTAAATACTTATCTGTTGCAGGCAAAAATTTTGAGGAGAGAAAACCCAATGAACAGACAAAATAATTCTTTTATTTTGTTAAATTCCGTGGTACTATAGTTCATAATACCCTTCAAAATAAATTGATTTTTAAATCGTACTCGTGCTAATGCTCTGAAAGTTATTTACTCATACAAGCTGCAGACATTAATAAGCCATATACTTAATTGACACTATATGTTTTGACTGGCCACCACTCTGATCCAAATTCGAAGTATACTAATGAAATAAAAGAAATGGACAACCGTGAAGACTTAACAGTCATTATCGATAATTAGGTTCTACTTCGATTATATACACGGCCCATTCATTTCAATCGCTCGTGAGAAACTTATTAACAAGAGATGTTTATTTTGGTCGCCTCATCTGACAGCCTCTTCAATTAATGAATTCTCTCAATTTTTACTGTGAATACCTCAATTAAGCCTCAATGAAGCCACAAAGAAATTTTGTTGACTGATGCTTACGCTTCGGTGTCGTTTTTTTGAAATTAATTAATTAGGTAGGTTATATTAAGTTTATATAAAGGTATCCCGGTTGAAATTGAATGCAGTAGTTGCCATATAAGAACCAGTGACGAAGCTCTTTGTAAGTGATTAGATTATTAATGAGCTGGTAAATAAAAGGAATCTCTGGTGAAGAAGCTCAACTCAAATGATTTATCAGTTTTTCATTTGACTACTCTATGTATGAGGTAACAAAACAGAATGGAAGATATTTATTTTTCTAGCTGATGATTTACGTATAATGGGCAATAACGAACATTTTTTTGGGTTGTTGTAGTACCCACTTCGATGACAAAGACCGTAATATTCATCATGCTGAAGAACACACTATAAATATTAGGCTAATTCATAACATAATAATATTTGAAGTATGAGCATAAAAAATTAGAGAAGAGTTTGACAAAATGATAATAATGAATCATATTGACATACAGTGTGGAACAACCAAACGGAATATATTCGATAACGAATAAAGGGGGGCGTGTTGGAAAAAAACGCTTGGACACGTCGATTTGTATTTTTAAACGCCCATTTTTTCCACAAAATAATATATACGGTGTATCGCCTGACAGTGGTCAATACCAATTTTCTTATTTTAAATCCAAGCCGCTGTATATTATTTATTTTTTGGATTCTCCCGAAAAATCTAGACATGATTCATGTACAATGTCTTACACCTATCTTCAACTGTTTCAGATTACAAAAATTAATATTAAAAAAGAAAATTTTTTTACTTCACTATTTCGCTACATTTAGCTCCCATTTAGCTTTTGATATTGAGAGGGTAAGCAAAAACCATTCCAGAATTTCTTTTTACTGATTTGAAAAAAAAACAGTTTTGTTTATTTTCATTTTCATATTCTTAGCATCTTGTTATCTGCTTGCATGACAGTAGTGATTAGTATCATTGTGGTTTGAATTTCGTTAACTGTACTTAATAATATCAGAAAAATGGATCACATAACAGAAATGCATAAAATAACCATTCTACAAATGATTGGTTATGGAGATAACACACGGACACAAATCGATATTTCTCGCTTACGAGGGCTGTCTTTTATATTTAGGGATTAGAGAACAAAAACAAATACTAATCATCGAAAATCGCTTTATTGTTTTACAAAATATTCCCCATAAAAGATCGATAAACTTTTGCATGCGTTTGAACCAATTGTCGAAGCACTTTTTCCACTCTGATTGAAGTATCTCCAAAACATGCATTCTAAACGCAGCAACTGCTTCTTCAGGTGTCGAAAAACCTTGACCTCTCAGTTTGTTTTTTACGTACGGGAATAAAAAGAAGTCATTTGGTGACAAGTCAGGATTATACGGCGGATGACTCATCAAATCCATGTTTTGAGTGGTCAAAAATGCTGTTGTTTGAGCCGATGTGTGAGAGCCCGCATTGTCGTGGTGAAGAGTGATGCGTCTTCGGCGGTTGGTTTCCTAATTTCTTGGAAGAGAACTGGCAAACAAATGGTTGTGTACCACTCAGAATTGACTGTTCTACGTTGTTCTAGTGGTACGGTTGCGACATGTCCAGGTCTTCCGAAAAAACAGGCGATCATTTGCTTGGAAGTGCTTCGTGCGCGAACAACTTTTGTTGGATTCGGCTCATCTTGAAACACCCATAGAGTCGACTGCTGTTTACTTTCGAGCTCATACGCGTAAATCCACAATTCATCACCTGTCACTATGTCATAAACGTGTTTTGAAGCACCGCGATCGTTTTTTGAGCTTTTCTTTCGACCATTCGATACGAGCCTTTTTTTGAACGATTGACAAATTGTGTGGGATCCAACGCGAACAATTGTTTTTGACATTCAAATGTTTATGCAATATTGAATGTATGCTGGTCCCACTAATGTGTAAGGTTGACTCAATCTCATGATAGGTCACATGACGGTCTTGCAAAAATCAGTTCGCGCACAGCATCAATGGTTTCCGGAACAACAACTGTTTTTGGACGACCTTCACGACAATCGTCTTGGAATACGACCTCGATTGAATTCACCATACCATCGATAAACAGTGGAGTTTCATCGCCAAAAATTAAATTAAGTTCATCCATGCACTCTTGCTGACTCAATCCACGTCGAAAGTTGTAAAAAATAATCGCACGAAAATGTTTACGATTTAATTCCATTTTTTGGAATAGATGAATCCCTTAAGTTTCTGTTAATAATACATAGCGCTCGTATGTCAAAACGTTCTGAGTACGTATAACCTCAAAAATGTCAAACTTTACGATAGAGCTGTCAGTTGTCAGATAGGGTTGTCCAATCCCGAAATATAAAAGGCAGTCCTCGTATTTTACGAAGATTGTCCAAATTTGCCTCTTGTATCTCAAGAAACAATTAGCAAAATAGAAAAGCAGTTTCGCGAGCTTTGTCATGTAAGACAGATAAATAAAGTAGCTGCCAATGCTCTAAGTGATAATACTTCTGAAAAGCGGCCACACATCAGTTTTTCGAGTATTAAAGGAAAGTAAAATGCATCCTTATAAAATCATGCATGCTCAGGAGTTCATGGAAGACGATTTCGATAGGAGAACGTTTTCCTGTGAACAAATGATGGAAAGGTTAGATAACAACGTGATCCAATTAGAAGATGTTTTCCTTTCTGATGAGAGCACATTTACATTTCACGGGTCATGTTAATCGGCAAAACTGCCGCTATTGATCTAATAAGAATCTTCACTGGATAACAGAAAAATACGCAATATCTTGAAAAAGTTAATGTTTGGGCAGGAATTGTTGGAAATCATATTCTAGGTCCCTTTTTCATTGATGCCAACTTGAATGGAAATAATATAGTGCCAACTTTAACAAATTTATATCCTGATCTAGTAAACTAATAATTCTCTGCCAATACAATATGGTTTCAGCAATATGGAGCACCGCCCCATTACGAAATCAATGTCCGGCAGTACCTTAACCAATTTTCTCCAAATCGGTAGATTGGGAAGCTCGGGTCGATAGAATGGCCATCAGGATCTCCTGATTTGACGCCATTGGACTACTTTTTGTGGGGATACGTCAAAAATACTATATGCAAAACTAAACCCCTCAACTTAGATTACTTAAAAAGACGAATCACGCTTGCGATTAGATCAGTCACGCCTGAAATGTTGAGTAACGTTAGAGGACATTTCTAACCAGATTAGCATTTTGAACATTTCCTACATTGACGTTAATGGTTTTTGGTTTTTTTTTATTATTAAGAAATAATCAGTATTACTTATTAGGTTTTTAGTGTATTGTAGCGAATTTGCCAAATAAAATAATTTTCTTTCTTTAATGTTAATTTTTGTAATAAATCTGAAAACATTTAATATTTCCGAAACAGCTGAAGATTGTGAACATTGTACATGAATTATGTCTAGAATTTTCTGGAGAATCCAAAAAATAAATTATATACAGTGGCTTGGATTTAAAATAATAAAGTTGGTATTGGCCACTGTTACATGACTATAATTTTTTTTGTTGAAAAAATACCCATTTAAAAATACAAATCGACGTGTTGTCCAACACGCCTTCCTTTATTCGTTATCAAATTTATTCCATTTGGCTGTTACACACTGTATATTAAATGTACTGATTGCGGTTTGGGTTATGCATGTCAAGAAACCTACTTGGAACTCAATAA
Organism: Octodonta nipae; assembly: GCA_034190945.1. Classification (NCBI taxonomy): domain Eukaryota; kingdom Metazoa; phylum Arthropoda; class Insecta; order Coleoptera; family Chrysomelidae; genus Octodonta; species Octodonta nipae. The sequence goes on from CM067222.1 coordinate 12,621,838, forward strand.
AAAAATCACGAAAATTCTAAGCAATTTCTCAACATTTTTCCTATAGTAAATATGAATTCTTAATAATATTTATTTTATGTTTTTTTGGGCAATAACACCACAATCGAAATAGAACGACGTATATAAAAGGAAAACCAAATGTTTCAAAGTCTATTCTGACTTCGTTGTCAGTGACTTTATATTTATTTCCTATTGTATTCTTATTATTTGTTATTACCTGTAATACTCATAATACGTTCAATAATAATTACACACTATTAATGAGTTGAATTTACTGTCATATACTCTTATATATCTAGAAGAATCAGAAAATCTGATGAGTCATGATAATCATTCGTTAAAATCTTATATAGCTGACTATGTTAATTATTTTAAATCTCACGAAAGAGTGTTGAATTGTGGCCAATTAAAAAAATATCAACTCTCCATGGCAAATGAAACTGGTGGACAATTTTATTAAATTGTCAGGTTAACTCGACGAAAACAGATGTTAACTCGCATTTATACCTGTTTTAAAAAATTCAGAAAATTCGTTCTCCGAATTCCTGAAACGAGAGTTGATAGCTCGACAAAAAGCGATTTACATAAAACGATGAAGTGGATATTTGTCCGAAAAGGCACTCCCGGAAGAGAATAAGGTTTTATACAATTGTTGAAAAAAAATCAAAATAACGTAATGATTTTATACAAAAATTTAACACATATAAACTACAAAAATTTTGTATTAGGAAACTCACGACTTAATGAAGAATAAAAACAGCAGCACATCAAATAGTATCCCAAACTATGGAGGGTTGAGTAAAGAAAAAGTGTCCACAAAATGGTTTCAATTAGGGGGAGCCACAAGCACGACCTGAATAAAATTAGGTTAATGTGACTTACCTACAAGCAAAATTTTATTTGGACATATTTTAGGAGTCAAGATAAATATCCTACATAAATTAAATTCTCAAGACGCCGTTATTATATAATTACTAAGCTGATTATGGCATTGTCCACAAACTCGATATTTTCCCAGGGGCATCCACCAGGCATACCTTTGGAAATATTTAAAATAGACCTACAGCAGAAAGATGCCAAATATAGTCACATAATTGTAGCTAATGGAGCTTTTTGTCCAACTAGACAAAAAAAATATATGGAAAACCAGTGTGTGACAATCCTTGAATGCAAGTGAAATTTGTTCCATAATGATAACAGAAGAGATACTTTAATTATAGCCGTTTATTCAGTGATGAAAAGAATTGTTAATTACCTTTTATTCAGAGAGAGGTGAACAAGGAAGTAGAAACACCAACTTTGTAAAGGGAAACTTTTCAAAATAAATATGTAATAGGAACACGTGAATGTAAAAATAAATAATTTTTATTTAAATCTAATTCACCAACATCTATATGTTAACAAGTATAAAAATATTACAAATATATATTTTTCCATTGTTTATCTATTTCAAAAAGTTTTATTACAAAATAACAACTATAAAATCACTGAGTTTTATAAAAAGTCAAAACCAAGGAACACATTTCTTAATTTACCTAACAATTAACACACTATAAACGCAGAGATTACAAAAAACGGAGACAACCGTTTACATAACAGATTTCCAGGATATATTTACGAATAATTAAATCATTCTCACTTTTTCAGCCACTTCACCCTAAATGTGGGATTTATCCATTTCAATCATTTAACAATTGCCAACTTCATAACATGCCCTGTCGTCACACTTGCGCCTTTCTGGTCATATCTTGAACTTCTTATTTGAAACCGTCCCCTGGACATTTTTTCAGTTTTATTCCGATATAAGTTTGTCCTCCTTTGCTCTACACTCCATAACCTAAACCTTCTAGGGCCGACATGGTAGCAATAAGAAGAAAATATTGCTTAAATAAAATTTCTCATTAATTGTAGCTATTTTTGTGAATCTTTATTTGTATTTATAATTTTATGCAATGTGCAAAATTGTTTTTCTGCTTCAGGGGCGTATCAACCGCTGTATCAGCCGTTGCTACCTCTATGTGCCAGTTTTCCCAAAAATCCTAGATGTCGGTCTTTACATCTCGCGTCTTCAAATTTAACGAAATGTATCAAATACATAAAGTAGTGGTCGAGAAGACATTCAATTGAGGGAAGTGCAACTGATGAAGGTTCCCTAACCCGAAAAAATATATATTATATATATTGTCTTGCGTACAAAAGAATGACACCTCAAAGAAAGTATTCAATATCTCTGACAGGTGAAGTTAACCTGAAAATTTCCTTGTGACATTCTAACCTAGGAATTACGAGTAACAGCAATTACATGGAACGGCTCCAGATTCGGAACCTCTATGTGCTAGTTTCCCCAAAAATCCTAGATGTCGGTCTTTACATCTCGCGTCTTCAAATTTAACGAAATGTATCAAATACATAAAGAAGTGTTCGAGAGCACATTCAATTGTGGGAAGCGCAACTGATGAAGGTTCCCTAACTAGAAACAATATATATTATATTATTATATTGTCTAGTGTACAAAAGAATTACACCTCGAAGAAAGTAACATCTTATATGATGTCTTCCATGAAAGAGGCTCTTTGTTTTTTCCACTTGAGCAATTTCTTGTCATTTGACTGCTGGGGATAATTTGGGCAGGCGGATACAGTCCTGTTGAATATTCAAACTAGCATATGACTCGATGTTAGTCAGAAAAATATGAACGTTTCTAGAGACGGATATGCGTATTACAAATTTTTTGATTTGAATACTTGTCTTCTTTTTCATTCACACCGTAGCAAAACATTCGAGAGCTATATGGGAGCAACTTTGAGATTATGATAAAACTTTGGTACCAATTAATTATACCAAATGAGTAACTCAACACCGAGCACGCATTGGTGTTAACAGCCTGAAGCAGATTTTGACTCTTAAGTTCTAAGCTTCAGTGCTAAAATTCTGTTATCTCCTTCTTCATGATGGAATGGTATTTATATTGACTTTCCATCTTCAATTGCGTTTTATCTTTAACTGTTTATAATAATTCAGAATTCGTTTGGCCAGAGTGCCTTTGGATCTCATTAAATAACCTCTTCAAATTTTAGCACATTGTGCAGCTCTTGATTTGAAGAAGCTTTTAACCTCAAAACGTCGATATACAATAAATGTTTTGTTTTAACGTTGTTGTGTTTAAAAAAATACATTAGTTGAGTTTAATTTATCTGAAATTATGTTCATAGCAACGGAATACTTACGTAAGCTAAGAAAGCCTCTATGGCCGATACGCTTTCCAATTGAAATAGCGTAAGAGCGTATGGAACAATCGGCTGTATTCAGAAAGACTAGAGTTTGCCCAGTTGAAATAGTAAATTCTAAAAAATGAGCAAATAGAGTTACTTGCTTTATAAAGTTTAATTACCTGAATGAGCCCATAATGTGGTAGAGAATCGACTGGCGTTTTTTCGTCCACAAGAAACTAGGCTTATTGTGTGGAAAGTTAATTATATATTTTTTCTATCCAGCAATTTTACCTACAAACTAGTCTTAGGCCTTTCCAGTTATGGAGATCCTTCATAACACTTTCAGATTTATCTACTGTAAGCTGATGACGTTGTATCTCGTTGGAAGCTTTCTCGACATTAATTTAGATAGATGACACAGGAATTATGGCATTTTTGTCGACAGTTGTCCATTCGAGAACTATTGTATTGCTGTATCACTGAAATAGTGAGTTGCATTGGTAACTATTTTGAATTAAAAAAAGTTGATAGTGACCAATTGATACTGGGTAATGTAACACATGGAAAACTGATTAGTTAATTAACAATATCTTAGTTATTGTGTGAGATCGATATTGGTTTCATTAAAAAACTAATTGTGGGAGGGGCCAATAGATGTTCTCACCCTACCAATAAATTAAAAAAAACAGTTAAAGGAAGAAACACCATAACGAATAATTCGATAGGGCAAACCATTCATGAAAACAAAACAGCTACATTATAAAAAATTGTAGAATTGTACAAACTACTGCAAAAAATAAACAGAATTCTGAATTTGTGTAACAGCAATATAATGATTTTAATAGGTTTTATATCTATATCGGTAGCGTTAAATTAGTAATTAATAAATTTAAAAAAATAATTTGCATTCAACGAATATTGTTAACTCTTGTCAGTTTAGGCAAAATTCAAGAAATTCTTGACATATTGACTTATTGGATTCTACACAAAAACCCCTTGATTAAAGATTTAGAAAGATAATGTTGGCTGGTAGGTGTGGCCGAAAGCCACAATTTGCAGTGAACACTCTTTCTTAGAAGCGACTTTAACACCGTCCTGACTCCACAGGAGTCTTCTAAGAGGCCCTTGGCGGAGAGGTATTTCAAAATTCATAAGCGTAGTTTAAGGGGATTAGTATAAAAAGTATTATAATGAATGAAACAAATATGTTCTATAAATGAGCATGTAATTAATAATTCAGTATTATTTTAATAATAATATGTTTAACTGTAATAAACTCTATTACAGATTACTACATATTATTTTAATGAGAATTAAGGGCATCTTTCTCAGCAAATTTTGCTGGTAATAATGTAAGTCCTTTAGAGAGTACTTCCCTTTTATTAAACTCATATATCAAAACCGTACTTGTACTATTTTATAGAATCAATAGAGTCGCTATCAAGATCTTTCTGTATTTAAGGTAGATTATGATTGTTTTGAGAAAAAAACTGTGATATTTTCGCTTTCAAATGTTCGCGTTAGGGTAGTCTTAAAGGAGGAAAAGTAGTAATTAAATATATTTCACATTTTATTTGGAGATAATAGGGGTACAAAGAAAGCTAATTCTGGGAACTATAATTTTTTTTACCATAATAAATGAAAAATGTAATTAAATCATTTTGGAAGAGCCCTTATTGTGAAAGTCCAAATATCCAGATCTTTATTCTATAAGAAATAAATATTTCTAGTTGTTTTGAGAACGCACAAAACTTGTGACCAATGTTTTTCATTGCTACGATGATAATTCCAGGAATTTACTCGTGAACTTTCAGTACGTTCCTTTCCCTTAGTTGTAATTTCCATTTCAGCCCTCTTGTAACATTGATGTCAAGGGTTCTTTCCAGCAGTTGGTTGGTCTGCCTAATAGCCGTTGCGTTGCTGGCTTTTTTGCCTTCTTCTCATTACTATTCTCTTCTTTGAGATACTTTTAGATTTTTAGGGAATCTATTAGCTCACTTGAGAATACAAATTGTACATATATTTAAAAATCGAAAGGTATCGATCTGAATCTGACCTCGTTTTCAAAGGAATTATAATTTCAATTACAACAAAATATGATTTTAAAGTTTGACAGTTATATAATGAAATTTGCCCTGCGAGCGATTTTGAAGCGAGAGCTTCTTAACGGGGCCCACATTTGCACATATGAAAATAGATGAGCAAGGGAATGAATTTGATAACTTGAAATATCATTTGTTTCGACACCGACACCACACTACCTTGATCCTGAAATACCCATACCATCCCGTTCACTGTGTAAGAAACAGAGACCAGGTAAAATACATTATAAGTTTCTTCTTTTATAGAATATCAATAATATATAGGAAATAAAGTAATATAACATTCAATTAACATAGAAAACCTGCACAACATTTGCTTTTCTAATAAAAATTGCAATTCTCTCTGTGTGATATATTGCATTATGGATTTGACATGCGTCAGGGTCAGAAAAAACGCTATTAATTTCATACACCTTTTGTTATTTTTTTTGCCGCATTTACAATTCATCGGATATGAGCTTCAACTTGCAAGTTATTAATTCAACAAATTTTATTTGGCACTTATAGATATTTAAATTAAGAATTAAATTAAACATTAAGATTAATACTTGAGTCCTAAGAAATAGTGACAATTATTTTAATTATCCTGAAATTTATAACCTTTACTAATGATAATACAAGGAAATAGAAGATAACATAAGATAACATGAGAAGGGAAGTATAATTCGTAAGAAGCTTTGACTTCCATCGTTCAGTCTCAAATGATTGCCGCTCTTTTCTTATTAGGCCGCTATTAAATTGTCAAATCTATATTTGATCAAATATGTTTAATAAAACTTCTCTGTCAAAGATATTGGAAAGTGTAATACCTAATTTGTGATAAAGTATATCTTTGATCACAATTACAGGCGTCGTCCTATCTTTCATAAAACATTTTTGACGTTAGTTGCCAGTGAAAATTAAAATTTGCGCCTGCGAAGTTTTTTGTGAATTGTGCAGCACAAATCATATCAGAGATCTATATAGACTAGCTGTCGCCCAGTGGTCGAAATTCGACCAATTGTGTCAATATCTGGCAGGTTAAGTTACATGAAAATTTTATCGTGACATTCTATCCTAGGACTTTAGGGAGAACAGCAATTACACAGAACGGATCCAGATTCGGAACCTCTGTGTGATAGTTTTCTCGAAAGTCCTAGATGTCGGTCTTACATCTCGCTTCTAGAAATAAGTAACGAAATTCAAGTTTTTTTCAGATAAAATTTATAGAACTTTATTTGTGTTCAAATTCGTAATTCTTAATTTAAAATGACAACAATTCAACTGCTAATGGGCTACCCTACATATTTATTTTTTCTAACCCCCCTGTAGAGCTATAATTGCACTCAATTCTCTAACATTTATTAAAATCCTCATTATAATAATTCCATCTCATTATATAATTCCACCACCCTATATATGCAACTGCTCATGGACCACGCATAATATTTTTTAACATTTTTGAACCATTTCTGTAACTATGATTCTACTCCGACCTATATTTCAATCATTATATATATGGAACTCTTCGTGGTCTACTCTATAAATCATTTCCTTTTCTAACATTTTTTATCACCATCCTGTATTTCTATAATTTCTCTTACCCTATATTTCATCTTAACTATATATACAACTGCTTATGGGTTACGAAATGTTGCATTTCCGTTTCCGCCACCCTGTATATGCATCTATGTATAACATTTTTTGATCCACCCTGTATAACTGTAATTTTACTGCACTTTCTATTCCAAGAACCCTGTAAATTCAACCGCTAATGGGCTTCCCTATATAATTATTTTATTACTCTATATTTTAAACACCCTAAATATGCAACTGCTTATGTGCCACCCATTAAAAAAATGATTTCTAACATATCTGGAATCACCCTGTATAATTATGATATTCAACGATTACTTTACCCACTAAACAATAACAACGCTTGCATGCCACTTCCAGAAGTACATGCTCTAAGCATACAACAGCATTGATCTGTCTATATATAATTACTCAATGGTTTGAGTCTGGCGGCGGCACGCGGCACATTCATTACCAATATTATAAATTAAGATTAGCATTCTGCACTGAAGGTCGTCAGTAGCTACTAAACAAAACAAAAATGAAGAAAATCGGTTGAGAAACAGAGGAGAAAATGCTACCTAATCGTTTTGTCTTAGCCTATTTATATATAGATAATGAAACGCAGTGTTGTATTCGATTAAAATGATATAGGTGGACCTTTTACCCTAAACTATTTTTTCATTTGTGTATTTCTTTAGCAATTAAAATAGACAATTATCGTATCAACATCTATAATGTGGTCTTATCCATTAAAAAATATATCTTATCTCATTATTGCCTTCTGTTTTAGCTCTTAATAAGTTCAGTTGTTGTTTGCTGCGTTGGTTTGCGGTTTGTTGAGGATTGGCCGCTTTCCTGTACTTCTACGATGGATCACCTAAGCCCGTTTGAAAAAATCCAACAGTTGATGCAGAATTAACGTTTTGGTTAAACTTATCAGGCCCACTACTGATAAACTATACATTTCTAGGCGCCCATTACTTTTTCTTTATAAAATGACTGAAACTGTAGCCATAAAAACACACCTCAGTAGCACAAACAAGCATAAAATTACATAAATTCTTCATTTTGAATAGAAAATATTTGATCAAATATTTGATATAGTGTAATATGTCTAATGAAATTTGTTCTGATATTCATATCAAATGATTTATCACAGATCATTGACAATGCCTTAGATATTACAGCGACTAAAACTGTGATCAAAGAGGTCTGTTGCTTCAGTGATTCTATTAACATCATGAAGGAAAACGAAAGAAAAACCTTAAGAACTATCCGTATATAGGGTTGTTCTTAGGAGGATGGTTACTGATGTCAACACTACTTATCAGTAACAAGACACAAACCAATTCAATGGAAGTAGAAACGCCACATTCATCTTTAGTCAACAAAATTCAGGCAGAATCTTTTGATTTCGTTTTGTGTTGTGCTCTCTTATGTAATTTTGTTAAACTGTCAAATTGTACTTTATCGATTAGGTCCCAGTCGGGTCTTTTCCAGTAAGACATTCTGATATCAAGATCAAGTGTGTTTTCTTAATTTTCGCCATCACTTTTTTGTACATATTGTGCACTTATATATCGCTTTTCAGTTTTTTGTTTATTAGTGTAAGATTTGTTTTACAATTACACAAATACTTTGGTTTACCAAGACCGAAATTTTCTACTTTCTATCTCTGGCGGTTACTAATAATAAATTTGACATGTTCTTGGTTGATTGTTGTTGTACCACAAATACGTTCTCTACACTTCTCCCTTCAAGAACAACTATAGATTCGACGACACCCAACGGTACACAGCAATCCAAAAATCTAAATACGACTGTATCTTGTGAAAGTTTTGTTATAGTGGAACACAATGTTCTTAACTAACATTCAATTAGTTTTTGTATAAAGCATAATTGTTTGGATTGTTTGATTTGTTATGCTGTTTTTTAAATTATCATAGGCGCACTATTTATGAATGATTCCCACACATTTTAAGTACTCTTATTCTGACGTTATATAAAAGGTGATCTTTTCAATGCCTGCTGTAAATAAAATTATGTACTTAAATAACTTGAAATGGGAGTTAAAGTTGTTTTGATTGAAGTTTTCTCTAACTCCACTGCCCATTCGATTTGATTCGAGGACACTGCCAGGTGGGAGTTTGACTGGGCCATAGATCTGTCAAAGGATAACGGAGGTTTTCTAAGGCCAGCTCAGCGAGGACAGAAACCTCACGTAGACCAAAAAGGCAAAAGCTGGCTTGATCCCGATGTTCAGTACGCATAAGGACTGCGAAAGCACGGCCTATCGATCCTTTTGGTTTGAAGAGACTTCAGCAAGAGGTGTTAGAAAAGTTACCATTGGAATAACTGGCGACCAAGCGTTCATCGCGAAGTTGCTGGAGGCTAGTCCTATCATTGCGAAGCTTAATTCGCTAAGCTTATTTTTAAGTACATTTTCTTTTTGGATCTACTACTTCTTTTGGGTATTTCCTCAAGGTTTAGACGTGTTTAAGCCATTGGCATTTGATGTATTGAGTTTTTGTTTTCTTACTGTCCCATAAATACAGGACATTATAACAGATGATATAACCAATCTGCATTCCAAAATATTAAACAAGAAGGCATATACAATGGGAATGGAAGGAAAATGGCCATCGTTAAGTAGAAAGACTATTTATAATATAACCTTCGATAATCATGTACTCATTGCTATATTGTTCAATATATAAGGCTCATTCAAATCTGTCTTGAAACCTGAATCATGGGCTGTTCAAGGTAGGGTTGCCTTCGGCAAAACGTACTTTATACTTTATCAAGGCAATAAAGTACGTGAAAATACTTTAGTTTGTCTGTTATGTTTTAATTCTTTTTTTCTAACATAAACAAAAATGTTAATCTGTGCTTATTTTTGCCACTGGACTGTGCGGGGAGAAGATTTAAAAAAATCATAGAATCTGTAGATGGGGATTTTCATGAACTCCAACGCCATGTACGAATTGACTGGATTTATTTTCTACCTTGAATAGATACAATATTGGTAAATTGGAAAGCCATAATTATTGCCTGAGCTTAGGAAAAGACTGCCAAATTATTTTACTAAATTTATCGTTGCTGAATAACAATGATAATCACGACTTAATTGACATTTGCCTTCATTTTTGTAGTTACATTTTAAATATTTTTACTAAAACTGTAAAATTCTTAAAAGGGAATAATATAACAATTTTGGATGTATGCAGATTATGCAAAACATATTTTAAATAGCGTAAACTGGACGTTAGATGTGTCATTTATCTACAACAATTGTTTTCTTGTAACTAAAATTATTTTCAAACGTAAACACGTACCTTTCTTTTATTCTGTAGCATTTTTGTTATTGCGATAGGCTTATTGGGTTTTTCTCATTGGAAAGATTGTCGCTTTGTATTTGGTATTGATTTGTTTTGATATAAATTTATTTTAGGGTAAGATTGTTGGTTAGATTTATCTTGACGTTCGAGGCGAATTGCTAAGGGCAGAATCACACGTTCTAAATTCAGTTACTAACAAAAGTGTTTAATTACATTTAAACTTCAAGAAAAATCAATAATGATTTCCTAAATCTAGAAACAAATATTATATTTAAAACATCCAAAATAATTCGATTAATAAGTCGACATTTCGAGCTCTCACGGCGCTCCACAAAATACCAATTATTATCAATATCTAATAAATCAGTAACAATGAAATGATGTTCAAAATTTAGCACTACAGGAAATGTATAAATATCAAATTTATATGGGCAAATTAACAGTCAACAGTTTGACTAAATAATCAGGTTCCAATGCGAAAAACCCAATAAGCCTATCGCAATAACAAAAATGCTACAGAATAAAAGAAAGGTACCTGTTTACGTTTGAAGATATTTTTATCCTATCCGTTGGTGTTAATATTCGAAATCAATACTGGTGTTTTAGTTACAAGAAAACAATTGTTGTAGATAAATGACACATCTAACGTCCAGTTTAGGCTATTTAAAATATGTTTTGCATAATTCAAATCTCAGATATTTCTTCGTTGTTACATTTCGAGTGCAAAGATGTTGTCTAAACATTTTTGACTAACAGATATTTGTTAGATGTTGTTTGAAGTGATAAAATATATGTATGAAAACAAAAAATACTTTATTTTCGGATGTTGTTCTTTATTTTTTTACCTTTAATAGTAAATATACTTTATTTTCTTTAAAAAAAAGGTGGCAAACCTATTTCCAGGCTTTACAGAATCTCTTTCTTCATGTAAAGAAACTATACAGGATTTCTTAGAGAACAATCTTGAGTTTATGTCACACATAGAGTCAGGCTAAGGTAACTGCATTGGTAACATTTTATTAAGCAGGAAGGTCCTGCATCTTGGTAGCGAGAGCTAATTTCAACTTATCAGACTTATTTTCCTGTTTAGCGAGATAGAGACATCTGGCCCAGGAAATGGTAACGAAGTAAAATATATTGATATATTTTTATATGTATCTAATAGTAAGTAACTTTTATCAAAATTGTGCCAGTAGCTTTGACGTGACGCTTGAACCAACAAAATGTGTATTTGTATTATAAATCATTGTATGTTTATGTTCCAAGTTGATTATCATCTTAAGCAAAATATTAATTCCCATTTAAATATTTTCAACATTATTCACAGCGTTATTTATTTCGTCTTAAATAGGAAAACATAAAGAATTTTGTATTTAGTAGCCAAGGAAGTATAATAAATAATTATAATTAAACACTTGTCAACGGTTCTTTCATAATCCTTCATTAGCGTAAGTTTATTATCTTAAACTGTATCAAGTTACGCCTAGCAGTGAACGCCTATTAGTTTGATTCAGCTGCTTTCTAAAACGGCAATTTCTAAACATTTATACTAATATTATTTTTTAAATTGCCAACTAAATAAATTTTGTTACTTAGGCACTCATTAATTTAGCTTGTACTATGAGACACCGGGAAAGAGTCGTAAAATTTGGAACATGAAACTAGTTAATTCATTCACTAAAAGGGATATAAAATTGAGGAAGGAATGAAATTGTAGTGTTTTAACAAGTGTTGAAAATACGGTGTGGTTTGAAATATGTTCTTATTCGATTGGTATGTAATTCAATTTAAATAGAACAAGTAGAACAACAGACGAAAACTTACAAGCCCACAAATATGCCTTCTAAATTTATTTATTTAACCAATTTATACCCAATAATATCAAAATAACCCCTAAAGAGGTAATTGCCTGTTTGAGGCCTTGGCCTAATATAGGGCTTTTATTTCAAAACTAGTCCTCCAAAATATTTTTAAAAGAAAATGACACATTTTACACGTATCTAATTTGGAAGACTGTTGTATGCATTTATTGCTCTCACAGAACTGCGTTTGCTACTGTTTTAGATCTATACGGGAGAAATGTGCTCTTTTTCCTAGTAATACTGCTTTAGTTCAGGCATTTTACTTTCGAGCTGCTGTACTGATATTTCAAAGATTCAAGTGAGAAGAGCTCCTCCAAGTCTAAAGAACTGTTATGCATGTTCGTTTTATTCTTGTTTACAATTTTTAATAGTTTTTTCTGATAGTTTTGCAGACGTTTTAAAGAATTGGAGTAAGCTGCTCCGCAGGAAATAATTCCATAGTTGATCATGCCCTGAAAAATGCGTAATACAATTTCACCAATGTGTTCATGGGCGTACCGAGGAGGGCAGGAAGGCCAGCTGCCCCCTCCAGCGACCTGGAAGAAATTCCAGGAACCATTAAAGATTCTCATAAAATTGCTCACTTGCCCCCACCCCCTTCTGATTTTTCCGTCTCTCCAGAATAATTAATTTTTCGATTGCCTCCCTATAGGAGAATTGTTTTTATAATTTTGCCGGTTCCTAAACCAACACTTGGATACGCCCTTGAATGTGTTCTTTTTCATAATCTTGGTGAGACTATAGTAAAGAAATCATTTACACTTCATTCATTTTTATCTCTACTTTAGCCCACCTTTCTCCTATAAATATAACAGCTGTCAGCAGCAAATGATATTAGTATTTCAACAGATATACTAATTAGTATTAGTCATTAACGTACATTATGAATAACAGTGGCATCAGTATTGTTCCTTGAGTAAGCCGATTTTGTACTCCTCAATATTCACTTACAGCCTCATGAACTTTAACATGCTGTTTTCTGTCTTGCATATAAGAAGTAATGTGATATTGAGCTTTGCTCCTTATTCCATAACAACGGTTAAGATTTTTGAATTGCTTCTTCAAATTTATTCCTTACATTTTGAGTTTGGTTTTTGATGAACAACATGTTTATAACAAAACTATTATTATTAGGCATTTGAACGCGACATTTAGGAGTTTCATAGAAACGAGGCACTAGAGACTTCCGAATCGTGTGTCATTCTAGGTTAGAAAACTGAATTATTTTCAGTAAATTTTCTTTAGTAGCATAGTTTGTTACATCAGTCCTTTTATCCTTCATTTTTAAATAATGCTATTATTATTTAGTCTTTTATAATAATAATAAAATGAGATTTACTCGTTCTTTGTTCATCTTCACTATCTTTTACACAGGAGAAGACTGTCAATATTGTGTTAACTTCGCTCCCTCTGGAGAATACTTGCTTTGTCTTCCTAACTAAATAGGTTTCTCTATTTTCACTTTATATCCTCTGAATACTGAATTAGTAGTTTAGTCCTAATATAATGTTTGTATATATATAATCTTTCATTAGCAGGTTTTGGTTAATTTTTAAGTTGATGATGTATTTTGACTTTCAGGTGAATTATTTTCTAGATATTTAACATGGTAGACTAAATCTAATTTATTTGTTATTATTTGTTACTACTAACACATAATGCAAAATTATAGTTATAAAGTTTAGTTTTGATGCTAACTCTACACAGAAGGAGTCCAAACTGCGGTAAAATTTCTGTCTACTCCATTGTATTCCTCGAAACGCTTTGAATCTCTCATATGTCATACCATACAAACCGTATTTTCTTTTTCGTAAGTCTTGTTGAATTTTTAATCTATATTTCCACTTGGTTTTGGTTAGCACTGATTTGCTTTAAATAGAATCGATGTATTCTTTCACATAGTTTTTGAGACTATTCCTTCATTAGCTTTATTTTATCATTCTAAATTTCAAGTTCATCCCGCCTAGTTTCCTCAGATATTTAGAGCTGACCTTGTAATTTGGAAATTAAACCTACAACAAGATTATATCTATATCTATATCTTTATCTGTTATACTGGTGCCAAGAACTTGTTCGTTTTTCATAGCTGTAACAACATTATCTAATTTCTCATAAAAAGATTGTACGAGTACTATACGAGTGGTAACCTTTCTTGAACTCCTTGTCGAATTTCCGCCTATTTTTTTATCAAGTTTTATCATGTTTTTCGTCGAGTGTAGCTGTGATCCATTTGAATAGTCTTTACCTGTCTCATATTGTGACCTTCTCCTTGTAGTTATAACTCACTATTAAATTCTATATATCCCACTACAATTATGGTTTCGTACCACACCACTGCTGGGGCGGATCCGGAGACGTGCTTCCGGGGGGGCCTCATGCTTCAGGGTGGGGGGCGATTTCATGCTTCAGAGGGGGGGATCCTGTACTCAATTTAGCAAAATATAGTTTTAACCCATATTTATTGGACTATTACATTAAAAATAATAGTTATATGGTTTAAACGCATAGAAGGACCTTCTTCTAGGCTCTTGCACCTCGTTTTAACATTAAATTTACTAACTTTGAGGCACTCGGTGGGGGCGATCAGCCCCATCGCCCCTCATCCTTGGATCCGCCCATGCACCACTGTATAACTTAAAACGCTTGAGTCGTTCTAATGTCAAACAATAGAAACCTGATGCCACAAAAGCAGCTTAGTTTGCATTAAATACAATTGTCTAGAAAAGATCCTAGTATGGGCTGCTCAAGAGATAAAGACTCTGAATACATCGTTTGTGACTGATGATGGGGATATAAATAGGTCATGAACAGTTTTTGAGTAGTCGAGAAAGACGAGATATTCTTCAAATATAGAAGTAAATTGACAATATTCGTTGAAGTATTAAGTTTTGTGATTTGTGAATTATTTATTTTTGACACACGTGAGTAAAGAAAGGTTTTAGTACAGAAGTTAAATAATTTGAATGAACCCAAGAAAATACTTAATATTTGGTGTTCACCATTTGAACACCTTTTATGAAGAAGCTGCGTGGCATCAAAATTTAAGTTTATAACACTTAGTCCTAGAATTCCTAGAACTTCTCTCTAAAACCATACTTTGTACAGTAAATTGGTCTTTGTTGCCATCTGGTAGATATGGATAGGATAGATGTTTTTAGCTTATTCTTAGATTTGGTATAGCTAAGTGACTAATTGGTTGTCACTATTTATTTCGGACTCAAATTATCTTGTTGAAGTTACCTTGCTCAACATTATAAATGCTCTGGAAAATTCCAGACATTTTTTGGCTGTCGCAATAATTAGATTACGTCTTAAATTGTTGCTTAAACAAAGATTTAGATGAACTGTCATCAATGGTGTTATAAAGAACCTTTGGTAGTTACATTGTTCTAATATGACACTTGCACTTTTCCGGTCTATGGCAATTCTTTCATAATTCTAATAATTAATTTACTGCCGTATTCTACTAATTGTATAAAGTGATACTTAAACAGTACCGTAACTGTGCAAAAAATTATAATTAATCACATATCATTATCCATATGCGATCCTAACAAATACCTCTTTCACGTCATGCCATTGGTAACTTCTTGTCTTACAACCAGCTATTGATACAACAATAATGCCATCATCATTACCAACTACCTCTGCCTGATATCCGTGTGAAACTTCTGGTGTTTGGTCCCTCCTTCTTGCCTTTATTGTCGTCGTTGTCGTTTTATTATAAGCTGCCATTGTTACTGTAAATTGTGGATTTCAATTTCATAATAGGCTGGTTGTCACCCGACAATGAAAATGGGGAGCGGGGTTATTAAAAAATTACCATAACTGTAGAGAGGTGTTGTTCGTAATTGGGTACTGATGATCTTTTAAAGTTGATTGACGATAAAAGAAGGTGAAACTGATGTCAATTGGTATCGTGTACGTTAATAAGTTTCTACCAATTACAGTGCTACTCCCTTAGACACGTTTGTACATACACTACAATATATAACTTGTAACGAACTGAAAAATAATAACCCTTTGTTAAATGCAAAATCAATCAGTAATCGGCATAATGGTCAAGGTAAAATACGCAAAAACTAAAATCTATTAAAAAGGAGCCTGTATTGTTTATGATATATGTAAATATGTTATGCACACTAATAAACGTCAAAAAGGATAAGAATGATCTTGTTAATCATAAAATAACTGTTGTTCATAAAGATTGTTTTCTGAAGGATATTTGTGGCATATTTTTAATGTTTAAGTACTTTTTGGGAAATAACACTACAAGTCAAGAAAATTGCTGTATATTTCCAAACGGGGTCTACGTCACACCCGTTGTTAATGGCTAAGAAACTATGAAAAAAGGAGAATTTATGGAGCTGACAATTGGTGTTAATGGAATGTTGGGTTTATGAATATGAAAATGTGGTCGTTTCGAATAGAGTGGAGTAAGATTACGTTCTTGTTCTGTAAAAAGAGGTATCATCAAATCTCTATATGACAGAGCAAACACCAACTGTTCTAACCTGAATAAATTCAATGAAGAAAAAACGTTTATAAAAAATGTACTTTCAGCCAATCATTACCCTGAAAAAATTATTAAAAAAGAGTTAAACAAAAACGAATACCAAACAATTGCTAACAACCAACACCAAATTTTACCAAGCAACACTGTTTCCCAAGATAATCACATTAATACAATAACTATACCATACATACAGGGTCTCTTAGGAAGTGAAGAGTGGGGAACAGATATAATATTAAAACATCATTTAAAACAAGAAATACACTAAAATCAATTACATCAAAAACAAAACCAAAAAACACAACTCAAAACCCAAAGAATTGCATTTATAAAATCCCTTGTAAATGTAATAAATTCTATATTGGAGAAACTTCTAGACCTCTAAATGTTCGAATAAACGAACACAAAAATTACATAAAAACCGAGAGTTTGAAAATCCAAAATTTGTGAATATGTTTGGGACCTTGGTCATAAAATATAGTTTCAAAATTCTGTTATATTACACAAAGAAGATTACAACACCAAAAGAAACTGAGAGAGTCTGCTTTAATATTGTTAAATGAAAACGATTGTATCGCTACTACCTCCGTAGAATTCAATCGTTCCTGGTTGCCGATTATTAAGGAAGAAATTGCTGATGGTCATGTCCTTGTGAACAACCCATTATCTTGCTACCCTCCATAGTATCAAATAAAATTCTCTTAGTTACATCAGAAGTCAAGTAATAGATATTGTCAAACATTTTAATTTTACATATTAGAATTGTGTTTTTTTTCATAGTTTCTTAGCCATTGACAACAGGGTCTGACCTAATCCCCGAAATGTTTGGAAATATACAGAAGTTTCGTGACTTGTGTTATTTCCCAAAAAGAGTTTAAACAATTTTGTGATTATTGTCATAGTATTTCATACAGTTTTTATAACTTAACCCATTGATAAGCTTATTATGACAAGGAATGTGATTCTTACCTTTTTTCATCATTTTAACTTGTTTATAATACTTATTTGGCAATCGTTTAGGCATAGTTAAAAGGTCATTCGTTTTTAGATTATGGCAGTGATTTTAGTTTTAAACTGAAAGGACCCCACTGCTTAAGTGGTACCTTTGCCAAATTCTTTAGTCGTACCGGTACGACTTAGGTATTAAGTATATTGTTTTACAATTTACTTTTATCAGCATGGCATGAGAAAGTGGAGGATATGGACAAGGATTTAGAGAAACATCGAAATGGGGAAATTGAATTTAATGCAACCTGTAGCCCGGCCCTCGAGTGTGACTTGTCAAAATTTTACACAACTAGTTCGTCGGACACACCTGCCTTCAGAATTGAGAGAAAGGGAACGAAGTCGAGTTGTTAAGCCTTAATATAAGTACTCGTCAGAGCTGTTTTCCTTCAGGATTGTGGCGATGAGATGACTTGGTAGGTAACTGTGGGACCGCCGCTTAAGATGTCGAGTCATCGCCCTGTATTGAGCCCTTTGCCGACCTCTCGTCTGTTACCCCTAGAACAGGGCCAAAGCGTCCCGTAAGTTGATGCACCTACACCTTGAAAGCTGGTGTCAGTCTCGTCCACTAAAGTAAGAGAGGGAGACTTGTAGGGAGTCGAACGTGTCATCTATCGGCGTGTTCGTAAGATCCCAAACTGTATCTCTCCATTCTGGGTTGGCCTCGCACGGGCAATGGGTCAACTAGACCCTAGGTGGGGTGGCGGTCCTCGTTTGTCGGTCGTACAAGCATTTCACCCTTGCAGCATGGGAAGGTAGACGACGACCGTTTAAGATGTCGGATTGGGGTTTATTTTGTTTTTTAAGAGTTTATAATATAATTTTATTTTCGGCATTATTTTAGTAATTAAGATTCCCGTTTCTAAGTAATTAATAACCCAAGAAAAGTTCATCTCAACCTGTTTGTTATTTTTAGTTGTTCATGTGATCCCTGGATATTAAAAATGGTTCTATAAATTTTATTGCATGTTATATAAAAATATTTTCTAAGTACGACTATTTGAGTTACGAATCAAGCGACTAGGTCCCTTAATCGTAACGAAGGTATATTTTTGAAAAACCTTACAATACGTGTTGTGATTAAGTAAGTTCAAGTTTCTATGAATATTAATTAAAAGGCAACTAAATAAGTATTTAATAAGTGCAGTGGATTTTATTTTACTTCAATTGTACTTATTGTTAGAGTAATATATCCTTAGAGAGTACGACATAAGCAACCTTACCCTAAATAGTAGGTACGTACTTATTTCTATATACTGTAGATTCAAACCTTTAAATATCAATGAATTCTATATTTGAACGGGTTATTGCTCATCCATTTTGATTTTTGTTATTAAATACATTCCTGGTTGGTTCTTGTATAAATCAACCTGTCATTAAATTTAAATGAAAATGTTTGCAAATCAAACACATTAGTGGGATATCTGCAACACTTTATTATGTCAGGCGCCACAATTTCTACACATATCGTGTTAAAGTAAAATTAGTATCGCAATTGAAAGAACTAAAAGAGATATCATTCATTTTTTACACATATACACATAATCTGTACGTGTCACACAGTCGTTACTGTAAAGACTGCATGCAGCTATTAATGCTCGAGAACGGTTAGGCATTACACAAATGCTCGATATTACACATTAAAGAAGGAATTATAGAATTATAGCAAAACACTATTTCCTGTCATAACGCTAACACACAAGCGATATCATCAATTTCGATATGAATTAGTTAAATAAAAATAAAATAGCTGCAGCAATAAAAGTAATTATGGAACTGTTGGAATTTATTTTCTTTATTGGAAAATATGGAGTACTGAGAAGGGAAATGAATGAAATGATTTAAAGAAACAGATGAGAAATATTTTATTTATTATTGTTATCCTCCATTCTCTCTACTAAATCACTGCACATTTTCTGTGTTACCCAGGTCAATTTTGAAAAACTTAGCTGATATATTTTGCAGTATTTATTATAATAAATTAGTAAATATGAGTTTTATGGAAAATCAAAAGTTCCATTGTGAATGAGAAGGTGGCGGTACAGAAAATTGCATTTAGGTGCTCAAATTCTGATCACATCAACAACTGGAGGCCACCTATTCTGCTTCATTCCTTTTGTGTTAAAATAAAATATTTTATTGTAGTGAAGACCATGTTAGCAACTACTTAAAGCATGAAGACGCGAGATGTAAGACCGACATCTAGGATTTTCAAGAGAATCAGTACACAGAGGTTCCGAATCTGGAGCCGTTCCGTGTAATTGCTGTTCTCCCTTAACTCCTAGGACAGAATGCCACGATAAAATTTTTCAGGTTACTTCACCTGTCAGAGATATTGAATACTCTCTTCGAGGTGTCATTCCTTTGTATGCAACTAATGAAGGTTCCCGACCAGAAACAATACATATTATATTTATATATAGTATATTTTGTCTTGCGTAAAAAAACCGTTAAAAGAACACCAATTTAGAAGCGAGTCCAGATTACTTTGTAGGGAAATTCTGTCTTGAATTGACTTAATGCTTTTATATAGTTTCGCATCGTCAGCAAATAAAGAAATTTGAGAATTTTTGATCTCTTGATTTAAATCATTTATAAAAAGTATGAATAGAAGGGGACCAAGATGGGAGCCTTGAGCGACTCCTGATGTGACATATTCATAACGCCATCAATTTCGAGTTCCGTTGCACTTCTTTATGCAGATTTTCATAGATTGTAGGTTTTCTAAATTCATTGATAAGATTTTGTATAAGAAAGTGCGCTCTAAATGTCTCGGGTGCGTTTGGTTAAGCTAAATACGTAAAAGTTGATTGCTGAACCTACTACTTACTGAATTAAATTAAACAAAATCCCTTTTGTTCTATTAAAATGATTTGTAGTAATAGATCCGCTCAGTGAAATTTGAAGAAAATGTTTGCATAGATCCGGAAGAATTGCGAAACGTAATTTGGGAGGGGGAGAGGGGGTGGTTGACAAAAGGCACTTTTCAGATATTCTCAATTTCATTGTGTACTTGAATTTGAACAAATTCATTTTTTGTCTTTGATATGGTTTGATTTTAATGGGATCATCAATTTTGTCTATTACCACATCACAATTTATTGATGAGAAAAAAGTATACGTCTCCCCCCTAAGATGTGACGTAATTCACAGATGATCTCTGTTGAAATTAAATCTTACAATAATGTTATTCGATTTTGTTGGTCTTCTTCAGAGTTTCAGTACATCGTACATATTCCATTTAATCCTTGAATTAAAATTTATTCATTACCTTTTTTAATAATATTTTTAATAGTAACTTTTTTAATAAGATCGAGTTTTCCTGTTCCTAATTTAAATCTAAATATAAATTAAAAATCCTTTATAGTGTGACTAGTAAGCCCCGTGAACCTTGTTTCTATTTTAGTCCGATAAAAATTGTTCAACACTTGGCCTGGCAAATAGCTTGACGACAAATTCACCTAGTGCTCAATAGCTTCGGTGTGAACCATACTGTCGACAAGACAAATACATAGTGTGACTATGACTTCAAAAGCGTCAAGCTGTTCAAAAGTCGCATGTTTAAACATATGTACAACGCTACCTATCGGATCCTAGCATAACAATAAACCATCCTACCACCAATACAAATATACTGTCTGAATATGACTTCAGTGGGTCAAGCACCTCAAAGGTTATATGACCTTTGACGTTCGTACAACGCCATCTATGGGATCATAGCGTGACTATGAACCATCGTATCAACAAAACTAATATATTGTGGGGATATGAGCTCAATCAGTCAACTCGTTCAGAAGTTACATTCGGCCACAACAATACTTATTGTCTGTGTTGGGCATGAATAGGGTACAAAATGCAAAAAGACTGGTAGTACCAAAGATTAGCTAGTTTAGATTACAAATGGACACATTATTAATAACAATTTTTCCACCTTCTTCATTTCGAAGATATCTCTTTTAATTACTTGGCTCTTGTTAACAATTCAAGAAATGAAGCGTCTGTATGAAATATCTGTGAGGTATCCATGGTTTTAAATTTCTCAACTAAGAATAGGACAGTGGACAAAAACATACGTCGTAAGGAGACATATTTCTATAAATCACGTGATCAATTCCATTTTTCCTAATTCTCATAGTTCTTTATTTAATATTGAAACCACAAGTATCAAGTTGCTTTAAAATGCAGCATTTCTCCTGCTACACCCCTGGCGTATTTTTTTTCTACCTGTTTGATTTTAAAGAAGTGGGTCTTATACTGCGTGGATCTTGTTAAAAGAATAGGCCCAAATTAGGGGGCATCTGTGAAAAGATCTATAAGAAGCTTAAAGTTTAAGGCAATAAAATTGTTGCTCAGCCAGTTGTTATAACAGGTATTATGATAATTAATTTGTGGTTAGGTCATTTTGTACGGCGATTATAAGAGGTAGAAGTCGATAATGATATTAGTCAAAGAAGATGATGCTGATAAGTTTATTATTTTGAAAGGAAAAAATATTATGTTTTATGTCTGCCGGTTGTTAAGTAAAGGCACAGACATGAAATTTATCTCATAATAATGCCACTGACAGGTATTTTTGGGCAAACTTTTGCCAACAAGGCAAATTTGTGATGGTATTAACTATAACTGGCTTATAAAGGTATGCAAAATAATTACGTATCGGATATGAATCCAATTTGATATTTGTTTGTATACGAGGTGTTAAATAACCATAAATAGAAAGACAGCAAATCCTTCATATTAAACTATAAAAACCAAATTTTGTGATTTTTTATAATTCGCACACCTAAATTGGCAATAAAACAAAAATAAATATTTAAAAATAACTTTCGTTTTCAAAATCGTTTTCGTGGACCTCGTTAGGCTAATGTTTAATGATATAATATCAGATTTCCGTATATTCACCCAAATTAGAAATTTTTTAACATTAATCTAATAAACTGAACTGATATGATTCATGATCAATACGAGTAAGTTCACACAAGAAGTTTAGTTATGAATTTTTTTGGCAAACAGGAAACAGCCATTATATTCTCTAACGAAAATAAAAGCGCAATCGTCATACTAACTAGTCTAATCAAACCTACTTTTTTCTGTTATTTACATATTGCCATGGAACCATTGACGACATTTGGTATTTCCTTAAATGCATGACAATACTTCTGTAAGATCACTCTGTTTTCTTTGTCATTAGTATTTTTCTTAGCTCAAAAAGTGTTTGCCAGTGATTATTATATAACTTAATGTCTTTCTCCTTAGTTCATAATTATATTTCAGTACATGCTCTTGAAAAGGAAATTTATATCCCTGGGTTTTATGATACTGGGTTAGACATGGGATTTTTTGCTCTCCAAAATGTTAAACGATGTTTTTGGGTGAAAGAAAATCAAAGGTCTTGGTCTTCACCATATTTTACGATATAATAACTTTTTAATAGTTTCAGTCGTTTTTCAAGAGTGAACTAACAGTACTTTCTTAAGAAATGTTAACTTAAGTTAACTGGGCTTCATTAAGCAAAATGTATGGTAAACCTTCGTTACTATTTTAACCATAATCCTACAAGTTGATTAGAGGTTCTGTAGTCTATATAATCAGTATCAGCTACTAGTTGCGGGGTGTCATTTATGTTAGTATAGAATATCTGAATTCCTCATCATGTAAAACATTTGCTTCGGTGATGCCCAAATAATCGGTAAACTAATTTATGAAGAGGTGTGAACTCAATGGTATTGGTTTTGCTGGCAGAAAAGTCATGTTTATCAGCCTTTTCTACAATATCTGATCAAAAATTAATAACATTGACTTAATGTCTTAAATTTCCCCGTATATTCCCCAGGTGGCATGATGTCGTTAACCTCCGACTTTTGCCTTTGTCATTAAATATTCATAAATGGTAGAATAACTGTTCCATGTTATGGAGTAGTTATATAAACATTTCCTTTCCTCGAAGACAATTTGCTGACGTAGGGCTGATAATTTTGGAGGTAGTCTAAAAGTTTAAAAATTGAGACCAATAGTGAAAGCAAGAGGCTACTTCACTCCATTGGGAGCTGCATCAAATAAAATACGTCCTGTATGTAGTTTATTGATTGTTTCCACCCATCAAGAGCTACTTTCAAAAGGATATGCTAGAACTAGAACTTAGAAGTTTGCTGGTTATGTATTGTTGGGCATAAGGGTTCTTTCTTGTTTTAATTTCGGGAAGACATATTTACCTAGTCCGAATGTTTAAGACTAAAATCTTTATCAAGACTATGTACAGTGCCGAAAATTAAGAAGCAAAATATTAGAGAATGGAAGTGTTAACATATAGGTTTATATCTGAAATAAAAAATGAATTGATAGTATGCTAGCTAGGTATGATAGAATTATACGCATTCTTCCCATTCGATGGAAACCTTCTTTACAAAGAACATGCCTTAGAAGATGTGAGGAAAGGTTAACATGTAGTAGGTATTCGATGGGCTGGAGTCTTAGGAGTTGGGAAGAAATCTAGTTCAGAAACCAAGATTAACGCCCAGTAAAGAGGACAGACAACTCTATCTTCATGGCTTTTGCTGGACTCACTGCTAACGCCAGCATATTAATAATTAGAGCCGAGATTTCATAAGTTGACCATTGAGGACCTTCTTACTACAGAATATATCAAAGGCTATATAGCATCATTGACGCAGAAATATACTCAACCTCTCAAAACAAATAAATAAGGAGTTTGTGAAAGTTTTGTACGATAGTGAACAACATTTCTATTACACGGAACCCTCAGATATTTACTAAGAATTGCTAGGGTTAAGGCTGATAATACGGCAAGAGAATTTTTAGAAAAACTCTAGATATCCGTTGAGGTGTCCAACGGCTAAAGGCTAAAGGTTTCTGAATGGAGTGCATTCACCGTCATAGCTCATATGATTCTTTTGGAATTGGAATGGCAGTCTATTTTTTCCACACATGGTCGTCCGCCTTTTCCTAGCAAGGTGCACAATCACAGACCATACAAACAGAATAGATTGGTGAAAATTGTTTTTAAAAATAAGGACTAGCGGCCTCTGCGATCGTCATAGAATCAGTTCTCCAGTACAAGAACTTGTAATATGTTTTACCAAAAATAAGAAAGGCATCTACATCTTATCTACATTTGGTACTTCAAAAAATACCACTAGATAGCTGTACTACCGAAATAAAACTACCAAATGAAATTTAATTTTTATTTATTTATTATTATTTATTATTTATTTTATAAGAAATACAAATTATTATAATATTACTATAGAAGATCATAAAAATCTAAAATACTTATAGGGTATGAAAATGAAACATTTTACATTGTAAATGTAAGACATATTTTAGAGTAAAAACAAAAATAGTTACAAAAAAAACATAAAATGTTATAAATGTTTGTTGTTTTTAGCATACGATATCAAAATTGTTATGTCCTAAATCGTTCAATGATAAAATTATAAGAGTAAATGGTTTTTTGGCAATAATATGTTACATTTCGTAACAAAATAATACATCTAACAAAAGCCAAATATGAATATTTCGGCAAACTCTATAAAAATACTTACTTTTGTATGTTTTTATTTTTGGATGTAAGAGACTTAACAGCAGGTTCCATCACATTCACAGCTCCAGTCAAACACGTTTCTTCAATTAGCATACTAAAAAGTTACTTCCGATCAACTTTCTCAGGTCGTTATTGAATTTGGGGTTTAGATGCACTTGATTTGAAACATTCCTATTATTTTCCTGATTGTCAACAACTTCAATAAAAACAACATGTAGGCCATAAAAGCTTACTAATTTTCATAGGTTTGAGTCATATTATTGGGGGATAAGTTAATTAGGAACTAATATGTTTTTTACAGCCTATACAGAATTGTGTCTTGGTGTCCTTCCATCACCTAAAATAAGACCGACCATATATGGCACCTGAGTAAAAGGATAACAGAAAAATACATGAACACCAGGTTTATTTACTAGGAGCACACAATCTGTAATTTGCTATTCTGTTCAATGCATTCCATTTCAACACATATTTCACAAATAACTTGTTTATTCTCTGAAGTCACAGTTCCCAGCACAATTTGTTTTTTGTAACATAAATGCCTAAAAACAGTCATTATTAAGCAATAAATACAATAATTCATTACATTTTAAACGTTTTATTAAAACAACTCGAAACACGAGTATCCATTAGATATTCTGTATATTCAAATCACTTTATTAGTATGATAGTCCTCCAGAAATATATTTTGTTCAGAAATTATAGAACGATTACTAGCCATTGCGTTTACAAGACAGTAAAATGCAATGGACAACACGCTTGAGCAACAAGTCTTACCGATCGATAATCACGCCTATGGTGGCGCCCTCACGAGAGATTATGATGAAACCTAAGCTTCCATGACGAGTACAGAGGGCACTCAAAAAAGTTAACCAAATTCCCTATTTAGGTAAGTGTCCATCCCCCTATACATAGGGCAAATAATATCTCTACTCAAGCAGGTAAGATTTTCAATTCGCGTCTTCTGACTGAACCATGGTATATATAATAATATTGTAAATAGAACTCCTGACTGTCACAGTTGTTTGGGAAATGAATTTTTAATAAATTTTATTTTAACTCTATTAGACCTGAAATGTTCAAAAAACCTTCGCCATACAGAAAGCGACATTCGGTGTTTTTGTACCGTCGCGGTACGGCATTCTGTTTGTATTATTCAAATTTGCATCAATACTGCTACACTCACGACGTTATGACGTCGCGTTACCTTCTCTAACGCGACGTCAGGCGTTCGGGTTGTCACAAAATACAAAATAACGCGCGTTCTTGCCTCTTTGTTAATGAGGATGTAAAAGAAACAGAAAAATTAATTGAGCACGTGAGAAAGTATATTTATTTGTATGATACTTTCCATAATTTGTACAAAAATATCGTCAAGAAGGCAGAGGCATGGTAAATGATTGCTGAAGAACTGGGTATTTCTAGTTTGAACAAATGAGGTTTTTGGATAAATCCCTCCGATGCCGTTAACTATAAGCAATATACCAAGTGACAAAATTGAAAACTCCACCTTTCTCGAAAACCAAACTCCTAAACCTCAAAACAAAGCTGAGGAACATGTAACACCTTTAACACAAACGCCAATGGCACCTCCTCCTCCAACCAAAATAAAGAAAGCACGAGTTGACAGAGTCCTCCATTATTTGCAAACTAAACAAACAGGGCGCAAGCTGGATGGAATTGACCACTTGGTCTGCAGATACATTCAGGAAGTTTCAGCCATCGACACAAGCATTGCTGAAGATAAAACTTGCTACTCTGTTCGCAAAAATGGAAATCCAAGAACTTGGCACATCATTTCCCACACCTGGGATATCAACATCGTATTCGTCCAACACCTCATCATCATCATCTCCAGGACATAGCGCATCTCCCTCAATTTATCAACCAGTGATTCGATTGATAGTGCACGACAATTATTACCTAATATGTTTACAGTGTACAAATAAATACGTTTGTAAAATGCAAGCAGAAATTGTTAATAAACTTACCTCAGACAAACAGCTAGTCCTTCCCTAGTTTTAACAGGTCTCCTCCAGTTCGTGGTAATCTTTCCAATATTTGGCTGCAGTAGATCATGTAGTTCCTCTAAACTTTGTCTCGAAATATACAAAAAAAAAACGATCTTCATGTGAGCTCAGCTCCTGACACAGACGGTGATATTCACCAAGTTCATGCATCTTTTTATTAATAGGGTGCACCCAACACCGTCTTTTCCTTTCACAACTCAAAGTTAGAAGAAGCACAGCTTCCTCCTCATCAAAACTACTCATTGCTTTCTATTCAGATATGTACTTGCGACAGAAACACACACGTAGTACCGAATTCTTTTACCAGATAACGTTGTAGGTGTGTCGTAGCCATATCGCTGAACGCCGAGGAGAACGCGCGTATCCAGATCGTCGCGTTATAACGCATTCTGTGTGGCGAAGGCTTAATAAATCTTTTCTACAAACCGTTTTATATGTTTTATATATTTTTTTCTAACTATTTAAGATATTAAGTGCAAACTATGTTTATACTGATATGATGATGGTTCGTAAATAAAACCGAAACGTAATACTCAATAGCATATATATTTTAAATGACTGAATCCCATGAAGATATCACATTATTGTCCTTTAAACGTTGTTTGTGGCATATTCTTGATTACTTTTATGTTTTTTGGGCTATTACACCACAATCGAAATACAACGACGTATATTGAAGGAAACCCAAACGTTTCAAAGTCTATTCTGACTAGTTGTCAATGCCTTTATATTTATTGATGTAAATTGCAAAATGAAAATTTGATTTATGACATTTAAATTGACATTAGAAAATGTGTTGTTTTTAGATATACAGGTAGCACAAAAAAATTCTCAGATCATGTGTTAAAGTTAAACAGCTTTCAAATTAGAAGAATTTGAAAGAGTTGTCTTTAGAATTTATAAGTGGCGTTCCTAGGTACGACTTTGTTATAAGCTAGCGCATTCGCCAAAAATGCGATCAAAGAATTCTATTGTTTCAATGATCCCATTAACGTCATAAGGGAAAACCTAGGAAAAACCTTATGAATTATCCCGATACTGGGCTGTTCAAAAGGAGGTTACTATTAATAATTTCTTTCTTCATTCAAAGGAATTAATGCAGACTCTTTTGTTTTTCGTTTTGTATTATGTTTCGTAGCCATTAGAGGCAGCATTATTTTTCATCGTTATAATAAATTTAAGTTAGAACGTGATATTGGGTATGTACACCACTTCCTTTCTTGTCAAATATCAGAGATAGAGTTTAATACAATTAAAAACAGCACTCTTAACAGCTACAATAAAGAATTCCTTTCACAAAAAGAAAGACATTTACATAAATTTAACCAACTTCTTTTAAATAGAAAACAAAAAATAACACACATGAAAAAAACTTTAGTGTAACAAAAACTCTCATAAACAGCTAAATGCTACTGAAACTTCAATATTACAAAAAGGACTTAATTTTGCAGTTACTCCAAAAACACTTCCTAAATTTGATTAAATAAGTGCTATAGAACAAACCGCAAACAAACTAATTCTAGTGATTCTTAAGAATATAGAATAAGAGCAAAAATTGAACTCGAAAAACCTGTAAATATTAAAAATAACCTTACTAATAATGAATTATGTGCAATTACAAATTTAAAAAATGACAATTCAATGCAACAGTAATTTTAAATAGAACTGATTACGATGACAAAATTCAAAATACACTAAACTAACAAAAGATCCAACAAGCTCAATAGAAAACAAAATATACCGTTTACTCTACAACCACAAACATGAATTCACAGAACAAGTACATAAAGTACTCACTCCACACTATACTAAACCACCACACTATACTAAACCATCACATTTCTATGGGTTACCAAAAATTCATAAACCTAATATTCCTTTAAGACCAATTGTCAGTTCTATAAATTCTCCGTGTAGTGAACTTTCAAAATTTCTTTTAAACATTATTCGTCCTCTTATAGGAAGTTATGTTTCTCATCTAAAAAACAGTGCACATTTCTTGGAAAAACTGTCTTATACAGAATACAAAAATACCTTTACAATAGCAAGTTTTGATATAGTAAATCTTTATAACAATGTTCCTGTTTCCAAAAAACCTCCAATAGTACAACAACTACTAGAAAGGGACTCTTCATTAAATCAACGGACTCAGTTATCAATTGAAACAATAATGGAACTACTAACATATTGTACCAAAACTACATACTTTCAATTAAACGATGACTTTTACCAACAGGATTTTGGCATGGCCATGGGTTCTTGTCTCTCACCAGCATTAAGTAACATATTTATGGAATACTTTGAACAACAAGTAATTTTCTTCTAAACGTTGTTTGTGGCATATTCGTGATTATTTTTATGTTTCTTTGGGGAATAACACCACAATAGAAATAAAACTACGTATATTGCAGGAATACCAAACGTTTCAAAGTCTATTCTGACTTCGTTGTCAATGGCTTTATATTTATTGATGTAGATTGCAAAATGAAAATTTGATTCATGACATTTAAAATTGACATTAGAAAATTTGTTGTTTTTAGATATAGAGGTAGCACAAAAAATTCTAAAGATGAATTATAGTTAACCAGCTTTCAAATTAGAAGAATTTGAATGAGTTGTCTTTAGAATTTATAAGTGGGGTTCCTAGGTACGACTTTGTTAAAAGATAGCGCATTCTCCAAAAATGCGATCAAAGAATTCTATTGTTTCAGTGATCCCATTAACGTCATAAGGGAAAACCTAGGAAAAACCTTATGAACTATTCCGATATTGGGTTGTTCAAAAGGAGGTTACCATTAATAATTTCTTCCTTAATTGTCGGTAACCAGATACGATTAAATTCTGTAGAATTTAACCTTATGAACTATCCCGATATTGGGTTGTTCAAAAGGAGGTTACCATTAATAATTTCTTCCTTAATTCTACAGAATTTAATCATATCTGGTTACCGACAATTAAGGAAGAAATTATTAATGGTAACCTCCTTTTGAACAACCCAATATCGGGATAGTTCATAAAGTTTTTCCTAGGTTTTCCCTTATGACGTTAATGGGATCACTGAAACAATAGAATTCTTTGATCGCATTTTTGGCGAATGCGCTATCTTTTAACAAAGTCGTACCTAGGAACGCCACTTATAAATTCTAAAGACAACTCTTTCAAATTCTTCTAATTTGAAAGCTGGTTAACTATAATTCATGTTCTTTAGAATTTTTTGTGCTACCTCTATATCTAAAAACAACAAATTTTCTAATGTCAATTTTAAATGTCATGAATCAAATTTTCATTTTGCAATCTACATCAATAAATATAAAGCCATTGACAACGAAGTCAGAATAGACTTTGAAACGTTTGGTATTCCTGCAATATACGTAGTTTTATTTCTATTGTGGTGTTATTCCCCAAAGAAACATAATAATAACAAGTAATTTTATCAAAAGAAAATAAACCTTTAGTTTGGTGGCGTTACTTGACGATATTCTTGTAATTTGAGAACACAATCTTGAAGAACTAGATAAATTATTAAATGATATAAATAACAAAGAGCCAACTATCAAATTTACCCGAATACAGTAAAGACAGGTGTCATTAAGTCATTATATGATAGAGCAAAGACCAATTGTACTGGTGATAATAAATTCAACAAAGAAAAAATAATTATAAAAAATATTCTCACTGAAAACAATTACCCCACAAAATTTATCAACAAAGAGTTAAACAGCCTTGAACAGAAAACAAACCTTCCGAGTCAACCCAGAACTTCTCTTATTAACACTAATGCTACTCAGGACAACTACATTACAGTTACAACTATACCATATATACAGGGTCTGTCAGAAAGATCGAAAAGAGTGGGCAACAGATTTAATGTTAAAACAACATTCCAAACAAGAAATACACTGAAATCTCTATATCGAACACAAAACTAACCAACCAAACCCAGAACTCAAAAAACTGCATATATAAGATTCCTTGCGAATGCAATAAATTTTATATTGGAGAAACATCGAGACCATTAAACGTACGAATAAATGAACACAAGAATTACATGAAGAAAAGACAATTTGAAAAATCGAAAATTTGTAAACATGCTTGGGACCTAGGCCATAAAATACAATTTGACAATTCAACTGTACGTCACAAAGAACAACATAACACAAAAAGAGAAATAAAAGAGTCTGCCTTAATTTCTTTGAATGAAGACGATTCTATCACTTCTACTTCTGTAGAATTTAATCGTATCTGGTTACCGACAATTAAGGAAGAAATTATTAATAGTAACCTCCTTTTGAACAACCCAGTATCGGGATAGTTCATAAGGTTTTTCCTAGGTTTTACCTTATGACGTTAATGGGATCACTGAAATAATAGAATTCTTTGATCGCATTTTTGGCGAATGCGAATCTTATAACAAAGTCGAACCTAGGAACGCCACTTGTAAATTCTAAAGACAACTCTTTCAAATTCTTCTAATTTGAAAGATGTTTAACTATAATACATGATTTTTAGAATTCTTTGTGCTACCTGTATATCTAACAACAACTAGTTTTCTAATGTCAATTTAAATGTCATAAATCAAATTTTCATTTTGTAATTTACACAATAAATATAAAGCCATTGACAACGAAGTCAGAATAGACTTTGAAGCGTTTGGTTTTTTTTCAATATACGTCGTTGTATTTCGATTGTGTTGGTATTGCCCGAAAAAACATAAAAGTAATATCACATTATGTAGTAATATTTACGTCGTTTAAACGTATTTACTATATTTACCCATACCATATGGGTCTGGTGATCTGCCAAAATAATAATTTCCATCAAAAAATCACATTTTGGTGTATTTATAAATTTTCAAGTAAAATACGACAGTTATTACTGAATACACACGTAGTTATTTACGAGCCATATCTGGTAAACGTTTTGAACATCCCAAACCAAAATTACATAAAATTAGTGGTTGGAGCACGTACAGACTTAAAAATGAAAATCTCTACACGTCCACATATATGGTTAATAATAATCAAGATGAATAGCCTTTTATTTGGCTTCCAAAAAATTCAGATAATAAATTATTAAAGATAAGTGAGCACAAAGGCGACATACGGGAAGATTTACGACGGGCTTGAAACAAATAGAAAGCCATCAGGCATCGCCTGAACGTGATCGATTATATTTTGTTTATTGAAATGAGGTGAGGTGTTGTCCAAAATTACGACGTATATCACCCGGATATGAATTAAGTATTTACAGTTTTTTGTTCGTCTATATATCGAGTTACAGCCATATTACTTTTATGAAATGTATAACTTATTAGTCAAATGTTCCACTGTAAAAACTAAAATAACAGAACAAATACCAGTTACTTAGTCAAAGACCCACTTTTATTTTCTGAAATTAGACGAACACAATGAAGCTTTAAATGAATTATAAAATGTCCAGATAAATAACTATGGGCTGATCAAAGACTGATGCCCTTATGTCAGTATTTAGAATCTTACTGGGAAAGGAAAGAGACAGCAACTATCAGTGATAAGGCAAAGGTAATAGTTATTTATTTATTTATTTAATGTCTTATTAATACATATTGTAAAATGAAAAATACATGAATAAATCCCTTAGAGATATACGCAGATATCTGCACATTGAAGAGGATAACTATAAACTACACTTACACTAAAAGTCAAGTTCGCTTCTCGTTTGTATTTTATTAGGTTGCCTTTTATTTGTTATTATATGATATTTAGCTTCTCACTTCTTACAGATTTGTATTTACTTTTTTATTGATACAGTTACTCATTTATTTATTATCCACGTTTTTAATCTGATTGTAGTTATTTTTTTATTGTCATCGAGTTGCTTCATTTATATCGATAGCTTGTTGTTTTTTGATATAGATAGTGACTTATATCTAGTATTTCTGTTTGTCCTGACATATATTGCTTTGTATTCAGGGACTCAGGGAACAATTAATTTCTGAGATTTAGCATTTGGATATTTTCTCTTCTTTATAATAAATTTTAAAAGTCGGGTTTGCCGGTTGCTCACCTTGAGATTGTATTACATTCTCAAACGCTTAGTTTAGAAAAAATAAACAGTAAATACATAGTCGTTTACAAGTTCTAGTGGTCGCCCAGTGGTCGAACTTCGACCCTATTTCATTAAATTGTTAGCATTATTGAGTATAAGTTTAACAGAAATAAAGTGGAGGAAAACCGGAAAAGAAAGCGTCATGAACCCCCCCCCAATCGTTTTCAATAGTTTGACCGTTTTCCAAGGAAAAATATGTTCAATAAATATATATTCCTTTATAAAATAGACGTATGTACCTAATTTACCATAACAAATCAGTAAATGTATTGAATTTCTTTATTTTTAAATGCACATAGTTAAAATGTTTATTTTAGGTAAACGTCATTATCTTGTACTAAATCCAGGAATTTGCACGAATGGAACCATGTAATATAAAATAAATTGTTTATTAGATAAAATGCATGAACACAAACAGCAACTGATTCCCTACCTAAAGATTCGGCCTTTAAATATATTCAAATAGGTAGTTATAATTTTTAACTTAAAAAAATAAATCCCTTTAAAAATATTAACATTATATTAAATAATAAATTAATATTTAATGTAATATTTAAAACAATAATTAATAACTACATTTTTCAAAAATATTTTGTGATTACCAACTGAAAAATGTCAGTAGTCTTAAAATAAGAAATAGAACCATTATTCTGGCATTTCACATTAACGATTTCAGCTCGTAAGCAGAAAATGAAATCAACCAACTCAAAAAGTTATTATGAAGGCCTTATATCTACTATTACATTCCAGATAACTACAAAACGTAAGTACATATTAATAAACCTTCAACCAAAAATCTTAAGATTCAATATAATTTCATTAACTTAAATGAAACACATAGTAAGCAATGAGTATTTCTGTTTTATATCGAAAACATAAAGAAATATACGCATCTGTTGTTAATTAATGATAAATAAGTACACATTTGTTAAAAACTTAAAAACTTTTCGCAGTGAATGAAGCGAAATTTTGAACTTTACACATTGAATTTACAACTTACCTGTACCCTCGTGCTACAGGAATCTTAAATATCAACAGTCAAATGAAGGCGCTACATCAAAGATAGCCATGAGCAGGGCTGCCAGAACTTTTTGTCTTGAATATTAAAATCAGTGCATTAGTTCACATTTTTTGTAATACTATTCAAATTATATGAAATTTAAAGTAAAGATTAGAAGAATATTGAAACTGAAGGTATAACATTAGAATTAATAAAATATCATAAATTTATCAATTGCAACCTAATCTTATTTTAGTTGACAAACATATTTACAAAGCAATGAAAGTTGCAAAGTTGCGGGAACCCAATGGAATCCCATTATTATGTAATATAATTTTACTTGTAGTAGCATGACAATGTAGAATAACTATAGGAATGGGTCAAAATTTGTTACTTTTTAGTTTAATTTAATTCGTCTTTCACATTCTATTACGATTTTCTCTACAAGCAATCTGGCGACACTGTTACTAATATTTGTTTGGCATTGAAGTATGGACGTAAATAATCTTTTTTTGTTATATTATATTATTTAATGAATGAACCAATAATATAAATGAATTTTAGCATTTTGCACTGAAGGTCGTCAGTTGCTTCTAAACAAAACAAAAATAAAGAAAATCGGTTAAGAGACAGGTGAGAAAATGGTACCTAACCGTTTTGTCTTTGCCTATTTATATATAGATTCTGTATGTGTATTTACCATTTTATTTTACAGTCTATTGTTAGATCTAGACTTAAGTTCCCCATTACACTCTATGGATTTTCATATCCTTCATTTGTATATTTATTTCTTCTGTAGCACTATTTTTATATATTCCATATACCATGTAAACCGTCTTTTTGGTATTAAGTGAAAACTGATTGTATTCTAGCCACTATTCTAGCAAGGCTCAGGAGCCGATTCATCTTATTTCATAATTCTTCTTTACTCGATTTATCACGTGCATTTGACTCCATCGATCATTACGTGTTACTAGATAAACTTAATAGAATAGGCGTCAGAGGCTCAGCAAATGAATGGATTCGATCATACATCACAAACCGTGAACAAGCTGTTCAAGTAGGCGAAACTAGATCCAATTTCAAGACAGTCCATACGGGGGTGCCACAAGGCTCAATATTGGCCCTGTTCTATTTCTTATATTTATTAATGATGTTTCATTATCATGTCCAGCATTTGATCTCAAAATTCTCTATGCTGATGACACAAATTTTGGCATATTTGGGAAAAGTGATTCTGAACTTGTCAGAAATGCTAATGTAGCCACTCGGGAATTTCATGACTATTGTAATTCACATGGTTTAACGGTAAATGTTAAAAAATCACAAATAATGTCTTTCCTACCTAAAAACAACACAAATAATTTAAGTTATCTTGTCAGGTTAAATAATGAATCTATTGAGCAGACAAATGTATGTAAGTTCTTAGGAATAATTGTTGATAATAAACTTACTTGGGAAAAACACATTGATTATGTAACAAATAAATTAAGTAAAATCTCTTTCCTAATGCGCCAATTAAAATTTACCGTATGTTTCAATGTTCTTAAGTTAGCATATTTCGGCCTAGCGGAGTCGATTTTGTCATATGGCCTTATATTTTGGGGCTGTTCAGCTCATATTAACAAAGTCTTCTCTACACAAAAAAAATATATTACGATGTATAGCTGGTGTTCCCCCATTAACCAGTTGCAAGCAATTTTTCATTGAGTTTAATATTCTGACAGTCCACTCATTATATATTTACCTATTAATAATGAATATTAAAAAGCAAGTATCACTTACTACAAATAATCAAATACACAGTTATTCAACTCGAAGCAGTAATGAACTACGTCAGCCATTCTCTAGGCTATCAATTGGGCAAAATTCCCATATCTATAGGGGGACTATAAGTTTTAACAAATATACGCGAGCTAGAGGGAATGAGAAAAATATAGTGAAATTTGGAAAGGAGCTCTATACATACCTGTCCAGAAAAGCATACTACTCGTATGATGAATTTTTGAAAGATGCTGAGTGACGCGGGTGGTGATTGTTTTGACAAGGCAAATAAATCATTTGTATTTGTAAGATTATTTATTTTTTTTTGTAAATGCAGTGATTTTAAATGTTGAATAAAGGAACATTTATTTATTTATTTATGTTCTCCATAATTTATTAACACTGTGTTGTTGGCATATGAGAACACGTGATCATTTCCTATAATCTCCAATAAATTATTAATATATATCATAAATAGTGATGTCTCCAATATAGATCCTTGTGGCAGTCCGATCTTTGTTTACAGCCCTGAACTCAAAGAATCACCTAGTCTAGTGTAATGTACTCTATTACTCAGGTAACTTCGCATTACATCATTTGCTTTGCCATTTACTCCATAACAAAATTTTCATGGTTAACCGTATCAAAAGCCTTGGCTAGCTCAAGGAAGGTAGTAATACATTATGACCCATTATTTAGATTTTTATAAATAATATTTACCACATGAGTTATAGTATCTTTAGTTCCACCTTTAATGATAAAGTCAAACTGTATTTTACACTGATGCATAAACTCATATATTCTATTGCAGATTATTTTTTCGAGGATCTTTGCCACGTTTGAGATAAGTGAGATCGATCTATAATTATTCATGTTACTTCTGTCCCTTCTCTTATGTATATGATTTGTTGAAGCACTAGGTCATATTGCGCTTTCAATGCATACATTAAAAATTTGCTCTAAAGGTGGAGCTATATTATCAAATTACAAAAAGGGACACAGAAACTACGGTGGTTCAAAAAGGGATACCTCATTTCTATTAATAAACATATAAGAGCAGAAGTTATTACAGATTATCGCGTGAAATCTCCTCTATACAAACTACTTTTCAACATAGTCACCATTAATTTGCACACATTTGCGGTTTACCTAAGCATCAAAAAATTTTTGGAAAATTTCAAGGTTTCTAACTCATTGAAACTGATACCGAATGAGTTGTCTTTCATAGATTCAAACAGGTAACAGTTAGAAGATGCCAAATTAGGACTGTATGGTGGGTCAGACACCATTGACCAGCCCATTTTTGCAATCGTCTGGATTGTGTGCCCGGTGAAATGAATGTATTTTATTTACTGGTCTGTTCATTCTTATTGCCTTCTTCAGTTTCTTATGAGTGGTTCCCTAGGATTTGCTGTTGATTGTGGCTCGAGGTTGCGGAAAATCAAGAAGCTGTGTATCCCAAAACATTGTTGCTATAATCTTCTGTGCTGACTTGGTTGACTTGAATTTTTTGGGAAGTGACGAGCCACTGTGGCACCGTTCCTCGGATTGCATTTTACTCTCTCGGTCATACAGGTGCTCCCAGGTCTTATTCCCAGTGAACAAGTGCTTGAAGAAGCCCTGTAGCACTGCTTCAAATGCATATATGAGCTCTTGACAAACTTTCCCTCACCCACTTTGATTCCCATGGGTAAATTGTTTGGGAATTGATTTAGCACAAACCTTGTGATTGGGATATCACAATTATTTCTTTTTTCAAATTTAGTTAACCAATAAATATTCATAATACTATCAACATAATATTATATAACCTCACACAGGTAATCGGAGGTAACTGTTCGGGGGCATGGCATAATATCTAAAACTAATTTATATATGAAACTAACCTGTTTATATAATAGAAAAATAATATTTAACTTAAAAGAATAAAATACATTAAAGCAAAAAAAAAAACAAAAACGAAAAAAATACACAAAGTATCTATAATAATTTAGACGACTATTAAGTGTTTACTTCAGAAAATAGTTTTAATTTATGATTTTAAAATTTTTCATCGCTTTTTATTTTATTTTATTGCCTTAGTTGTATACTTTGTTATATTTTATAGCTTATTATTTGCTAATAAAGACACGACATCACTTATCGACTTGACCATACAATGTATGGCAGCTCACTCCCTCTAAGGCACCCAGAGCGTACCTTTAGGGGAGCCCTTGCCAGATTATCAGGCCCGTGGTTGGCGTCGTGGCTGCAGTTTCCCATGAATTTACGGACCATCCGGGCTGTTCCAGGACGGCATTTTGCATCAGTTGGCAAAGATGTTCGTCCAGACCGAGGTATCTCAAATTGTTTAATAGATGTTTTGGGACAACTCCTGATGGTACAGTTCGTGTGTTGTTCATGTCCCACTGTGTCTTTATTTGAAATTCCAAATCCCTGTATTTGACTATCTT
The DNA here is from genome assembly GCA_034190945.1 of Octodonta nipae. NCBI lineage: Eukaryota > Metazoa > Arthropoda > Insecta > Coleoptera > Chrysomelidae > Octodonta > Octodonta nipae. The sequence continues at coordinate 12,660,322 of CM067222.1, forward strand.
TTCAGCCTGCTTAATATTTATGTTATTGTTGTTAGGGATTGCTATGTAAATTAAGGTTGTTTTCGTAGAGATTTTATCTACTAAAACTAAATATGGCCTATTGTGAGCAACAGTCCGATCGGTCAGTATCGTGCGATCCCAATACAACGTGTAATTGTTATTTTCTAAAATAGATTCTGGTTTATATATATAGCAGGATGTTCTTACCGACTGTAATAGCTCAAGTTTTAGCGCTAGTTCCTGGTGCAGTATTTTTGCCACAGCATACAGACATACACGACATTATTATTATTATATTATAATTTTTTTATCAATTGCCTATCTAATTATTATCATCGTTATTGATTATCCACTTTATAACTTATTTTTTAATGCACCTACTGTTGTATACTTTTATTGCTCTTATAAAACTACGATTGCTAATGACTGTTTAAGATCTATGTGGGAAAAGTATGCTCTATGATCCTAGTAACACCGTTAGAGTTCAGGAATTTTTGTTTCAACGTGCTGAAGTAATATTTCAAACATTCAAATAAGTAGAGCTTCTTCAAGTTTAAAAAGGATGGTTTGTTATGTTAGTTTTATTCTTGTTTGCAATTTTTAATAGTTTCTTCTGATAATTTTGAAGAGCTGGAGTAAGTTCCTCCCCAGTCAATGATTCCATACTTGATTATGTTGTGGAAAAGTGGGTAATACAATTCCATTAATGTGTCCGTTTTCATAATCTTGGAGGGATTATAGAAAACAAATCCTAAATTCTTCATTTCTCTAAGAATCGTATCGTATCGTACATGTTTATCCCTCTTCATTCTGCAATCAAAGATAATTCCTAAATGTTTACACGAATCCACCATATTTAGGTGTTTTCCATTGACTGAAACGTTTAAGTTTACAATAATTTTGCAAGTGTCATGTAGACAGTTTTATCCAAATTTAAACATAATTTACTTAAAGCTAGTCAGTTACTCATATCATAATCAGCCCAACATATTCCTAAAGAAACCGCTGTCATTGGCGAATGATTTTATTATGTCATCAGGCATATTAGTTAGTACGTCATTAACGCACATGATGAATAACAGTGGTCCCAGTACTGTTCCTTGTGGAACACCTGTTTGCACTTCACAATATTCACTTACAGCCTCATTAACTTTAATTAGTAGTGAGCTTATGTTATTTGACCCTTATTCCTTATCAGTGTAGTTTTAACAATAATATCTTTTTATTGACAGTATCAAATGATCTTTCACACACAAATGAATTATATGTGCTAGAGGTTCTGCAATAATGTTGGCTAATGCGATTACAGTTTTAGTGTTAACGTGATCATCTATCAGAACTTTTTCTATCGTCATCTGTGACTGATGTAGTCGGCTGGCCGCTTCTCGGTTTATCTGCAAGTTCCGTTTGTATACTTTTTAACTTCTTCACACAACCGCATTCTGCTAATCTCCATGAGTGCGTACCCATAAACATTGTTTATTATAGATTTCTATTGGTGTATAACCTTCTTTTAGTTTCAGATCCATGGTTGTAATCAGTTACCATATAAGCAGATCACCGTTTTCTTTATAATACCATACATAGATAGACCAGCAACTGTGAAGGTAGTACAATTTAGAGCCATGCAGGTATTACTTTTGGATACACCCTGACATTCTAGACAGAAGCTATAAGTTTATTATTTGAAGTTGAATTTCATATCTGCCGAATTGAAACAAATATAATTTTACTCTTTATAATTTAATTAGGGTTTCAATTTATTTCCATAGAAGCTTACAAATTAGGTTTTAATTTGTCGAAAGATTATACTTTCCAACCATAAACGTCAAACTAAGACACTATAATTTCTAACAAAATAAATTGAATTGGAGGAACCTCTTTGTTAGATCGTCGTTTTGGTAGTCGTAAAATTTCTCTGAACCCCAAATCTAAACTAAAGAAATGACCGATAATAAGGCGTTTAAGAGCCCATACGCTTTTTTAATAACCATTTTAGTGAAAACCGAAACTAAATGGTTGTTTATTATATAGATCCATTAAGAACTCCATATATTAGAGACTGCTCGAATGTATTTCTGACGTCCTGGTATTATTAAAATTATGCTAAAATACGTTCAACGTTCACGCCCCCTCATAAATTGTTCTAAAGCGCCACAAAGAGCACACTAAAAGGTTGGTTTGTTAGTATCGGGGTCTCTCTAGGGACTTTGCTTGCAAAACGAAGCAAATTATAAATAAACTGTTGATTCTGAAGGCATTTTTGACACCGTTAGGATGGATGTGCAATCTTTAGGGAAAACATGATATTGTTAGAATTTTATTTGAAGATGACAAAATTGTGTAGGTGGCACACTTCTGGGAATATGTTAAATGTCATTAGTCATGTTTGACATTCACCAGAAGTTTTGTCAGGTAGGCATTATGTTTTAACATCCAAAGAACTGCAAGTATTCAATTTTAAGAGAAAAAAAATGTATACCTATTAAGCATAACACAGATAATTTATATTTAAAAAAGAACCGACATAAGCTGACTTAAAATAAAAACAGTTTAGAAACCGTGTGCAATCAATCACTATTTTCAGACATATCTTCTTTTTTATCTGGTTTACAATTGAAAATTTTAGCGTATTCATATTTCTCTCTCTCTCTCTCTCTCTCTCTCTCTCTCTGTTTCTCCCTCTCTAATTTTTATTCTTTGTATATATTTTCGAAATTTATTTTAACTTTTTTATGTGTTTTATTATTTGGACCAGTTTCTGTAAATGTAACTAATTCACTCTACATTGCATCCACTCAGTATATGCTTCTGTGTACTGGTCACTCTTATATAACTTACTGATCTATCATTTTCTGAATCACCCTGTACAACTATAATTCAACTCAACACAATATTACAACGATCCTGATATCTTTAAAACTACCCTGTATACCTACAAATCCTCTCCACACTATTGACTCTTTCTATTGTTTAAATTTTTCCTGTGTACCAATGATTTTACTCCGCCCCATATCTCTAGTATTCCATTTATGCAACTGCCCTTGGTCTACCTTATAAAACAAAATTCACCTTTTTGAACCACATTTTATGACCATAAATTTACTCTACCATTTATTTCAATCACCCGGTATATGCAACTGGTTCCAAAATTTTTTTAAGCCATGTCAATAATTATACCATAGCATACGTCCTATAATTCAAATATGCTAACTGCATATGCTTATATCACAAATTTTTAATACACCCTCATATCTACTTTTACCCCATCCCTACTTCAAATACCTTGTCTAAGCAACTACTTATGTTCCAAACTTTTTTAAACCGCCCTGTATAACTGTAAATTTACCATCTTATATTTCAACCATTCTGTATACTCAACTACTTCTGGCAATTTTTAAAGCCTTTTGTATAACTGTAATTATTCTCCGTTCTATAATGCAAATATCCACTCTGTATAACTATAGTTTTGATCCACTCTTATTTCAACCACCTTGTATATGCAACTACTTTTGTGCTACCAAATACAATATTTTTAGAACTAGCCTACAACTGCTAATGGAATATTTTCTGCAATTTCACGCTCCTGTATCTTAACTAAAATAAACTGTAAATAAACAAAATGAAAATCATTACAAACACCCTGTACGACATACTTTCATGGCATATCTTGACATTTAAAATATGATGAAAATTTGATGTTTACCTTGATGTTTACAGTTTTTGTGCATATATTTTTCCGATTTTCAGAAAAATTGTATGTTTTACTTTATCGAAAAATGTACGGAATCCAGCTGGAACATATCTTGGTATAATACAATTTATAATATTCAAATTGCGTGAGCAGTATTAAAGAAAACAGTGGAGAATCATTGAAAATCGCTGAAATCTAGTCCCTTATTTACTGTTTTTTCCGATTTTCAAGAAAACCGTAAATCTCATGTTACAGACAATTATATGGGACCTTTCTGTAGGGTTCCTTAATACAATGTAGTTTAAATCATCAAAATTTCCCAAGCCGTTTTGAATAATCGCTCGTTATACTCTTTTTTGGAAGTCCGTTAAAAATTGTTCATAATTCATATTTCTAACAATCTTAACTTTAGAAACCTTAGCTTTTTGTGTAAAAACCATGTTAAATCGGTAAGAAAGTGCTCAGGGTAAATAAACCATAAAATATTAGATTCTTGATTTTAAGTATTTATTTGAATTTAAATTTGTAAATTGTTGTTTTCAGTACATCACAAATTTTTCACAAACTGAACGATTTTTATATCAGTTATATTGAAAGATATATGAAAATTTATTTTTCAATTTTTTAGATGCTGAGAGTCCACAGTTTCATTGTTGTGGTTAGTTTTTAGAATTATTTCTCATCATTTTCATTTAGACTATTTTGCTCTTTAGATGTACAGTCTATGCTTTCTTATTCAGTTAATTTATATCGTTAGGGAAAATAAATAGCTATTATTATATTGTAGAGTGTGCAGGTAAAAGTAAACATATCAAATAAAATCTATGCAGATAAAAGAAGAAAAAAACCCTGGGATGCAAATTTGGACATTTCGAAACTGCTGTACTATTTGGTCTGTTGACAAACTTTTGATTCAAGATAACCCCAGAAGAAGAAATCGAGGGGAGTTAGGTCGGAAGATCTAGTAGGCCATTTAATCGGTATTTGGAAAGACTCCTGCAATATTTTCCTAGGGTATAGCTAAGGTACGTGGACGATATATTTGCTGTTTTTGATATGAAAAAGTGTACTTTTAATGATTTTGTCTTACATCTATAAATTTCCTACTAAGTTTTTAAATATTTTTAGATGTACTTGTAATAAAAATGCTAATAACCGTTTAGAATTTGAAGTATATAGGAAGGCTACCAGTACGTTTAGATATTTACCTAATAATTCTTTTGACTGTCGATAACACAAAATGGCAGGGATCAAATTCCTTGTACATCGTTTGTTGGCATTCCCTCTTACCACAGAGAGGTTTGAGAGAGAAAAGAAAACAATAAGGGAAATAGCAACATGTAATGGTTATCCAGCAAATGTTGTAGATAAGGTAATTGGAAAGAAACCAATTAGGCCAACAATAAATGAAGCGTCAACTTTCGAAACGAGAAACAAGTTTATCTCTGTCCCATGTAATCATTATACTAAGGGTTTTAGAAGAATTTTTAGGGAACATAACAATAGTATATAGAACAATGAAAACTTTACAAAAACTATTGGACAATCCTAAAGATAAACTTAACGATTTCGAAAAGTCAGGAATGTATGAGGTCAAATTTAATGACTGTGATCTGAAATATTATGGGCAAACACGTAGAGCTATTAGAACCACATATAAAGAACATTTTGCACATATAAAATACGGGAGATCTAATAAATCTAGTGTAGCACATGTTTTGGAACATAGTCACGGTATAGACAAGTCAATAATTGTAAGAAATTGGACTGGTACGAAAGCATAATGTTATATAAAATAATAACCTTGTGAATTCAGGCAAAGGTCCAATCCAAAACAGCCCATTGTATAATGTATTACATAAGAATCCCTAGAAATTTGTATCTTAAGATTTTTAAATTTTTAATAAAATTCACAAATTATTTGAGAATTATCAAATCTTTTAATTCAAACTGCAATTGTTTTGGTTTAGTAATGGAAAACAATATCTTCTAAGTGACCACCTGCTGCTGTACGACAAGTTTCTAATCTTTTGGCAAAGTTTTTGATAACTTTCTGGTATAACTGCGGTTCAATTACTTCTGTTTTAGGTAATCAATTGTTTGTGGATCGTTGGCATAGACCTTCTCTTTCAAGTAGCCCCATAGAAAAAAATCTAGAGGTGTTAAATCGCAAGATCTAGGGGGCCAATTAATGTTTCCTCTTCGAGCAAATATTCGATTACCAAATTTCTGTTTCAAAAGATTGATTCTTTTTGCTTCTGAATGACACGTTGCACCATCCTGTTGGAAACACACATTCTGCAGATCAATATGCTCCAATTCATCCCACAAAAAGTTAGAAGCATCGTTCGATAACAATCACCATTCATAGTAACAGCATTTCCATTGTCATCTTCAAAAAAGTATAAACCAATCACTCCACCAGCCCAAAAACTACACCAAACAGTTACTTTTTATGGATGCATCGGTTTTGCCATCATTTCTCGTGGATTTGCTTCACCCAGATTCGACTAGTTTTGCTTTTTTCATCTTTTACTGAACCAGTTTCCACAAATTTTTTGAACAATTTATCCAATAGTAACATTTGACGGACAATTTTCTCTTTCATATTCTGTACGAAATTTCCTTCCAACTTATGCACAACTTTGACCAAATTTAATTTTAATGATAAACACGCCTTGCTCAATTGTATATCTCTCCATTTTTTATAACCGGAATATTCCTACTTGTCATCTGTCAAATAACATATAATATTCTAGTACAAAAAATATAAATGGCGACAAATTTAAAAATTAACCTCAAATTGGAACACCCTTTACACCAAGGCATAATTATAAATATTTTCAGTTTTGGTTTACTCCAAATGATTACATCTTAGATGTTGAAACATGCATAGTGTGAAAAAAATGAACTTTTGCTGTTAGGGTACAAAACTTCGTGTTTATATATTTTTACTAGTTCTTGCGACATTTGTTTACACATTCTGTTGGAACAACTGTAATATTTCTACAATAACTCTGTATATTTAAAATCAACAGACTTTTCATGATCCTCTTTATACAAAGTTTTCAGCGAAAATTACAAATTTAATGTCAGCATACCGAACTGTTAACTACTGAATAATGAACTTTTAGAAGACTCCTCAATTTAAAGAAAATCTATATATAAATAGGCAAAGACAAAACGATTAGGTACCATTTTCTCCCCTGTCTCTCAACTGATTTTCTTCATTTTGGTTTTGTTTAGTACCTATTGCGAACCTTCAGGGCAGAATGCTAATATTAATTTATAATATTGGTTCATTCATTAAATAAAATATAATTAAAATTCATTATTTACTTTCATACTGTCAACGCCAAACAACTGACAGTGCCGCCGCCGCCAGACGGTCATAACTCAAAACATTGAGTCATTATGTATGAAGGGAGCAATCTTTAGATATACTTAGAGCATGTACTTCTTGAAGTAGCATGCAAGCGTTGTTATTCTTTAGTGGTAAAATAGTCAATGTAGTAGATCAGTATTGATTTTTCGGATGCGTTTCAAGTTACTGCAACGCGTCATATTAAATATTCCGTTTTTAATGTGAATTGAATTATCTGATTAATATATTATTATCACAACCTTCCCGAAGGTCTTCTGTAAAAAATTGTCAGACAGCCGACAATAGAGAATATATTAAATATTTAAGTTCTCCTAGGGTTGTTGGTCCTTTCCTTTCTTTAATATTCCTGAACTTGATTAAAACCGCAAATGACAAAAATTGTTAGGTTGCAAAGATCTTATAAGATCTTCCAATTATTATCTCGAATATTTTGCCAGGAGAGGTTCCGGCCAAAATTTTGAGGGGTCATTCATTTGTCAAAAATATTTCGAATATCGATACTTATTTGATTACATTTTTATTTTATTTTTATTTCAATAGATTTGTCGATATGAGTGAACAATTTTGGTCATTACATCTACTTCTTCTTTTTCCACAACTCTGTTTCTTATAAAAATATACTTTTTACAATTTCATGAAATAGGGTCGAATTTCGACCACTGGGCGACCACTAGTAATATTAAATTTCCATATGAATATAAATAGAAAGTAAAGTTTCAAAACAGGTAGCAGCTATAGCAATAGTAAACTTCTTCAATGCTTCATCAAGAAAAACGTGATGAAAATTACTCAAAAACGATTTACTTGGAAAGTTGGTGAGCAGTCAGTCGTAAAGCATCTCCGTCTAGACTCGTGGATAATTCTATTCCATTCACCACGCCTTCTGAAGTCATTATCGAGAGAAAATAATAAAAATGATCATATCGTTAACCATAAAATGTTACAAATTACACAAGAGATACCTGACAAACATGAATAACTCACAAGAATGGGAAGAATACAACGTGAATACCAAAGGATGTACAGGAAAGATACTTCATAACGTGACAACGGCCGTAAACAAGCGAGGGTGGTTAATTTATTGTTATTGGTACCATTGTTAACTATTTCCACCAACTGCATACTGATAGAGACCTCACAAGTACCTTGCAAGGACCAACGGCAAGAAGTGTTAATTTTTTTAGACGTGAGTTGATTGGATCATGAGAACTATGAATTATTTAATGTGGCCTTGTTCTCGGAATAGTCCAGCGACGTGAGCGTTCCTGTGAAGATGAAAGAACAATTACGAATCTGAAGAATGTAACCTTTTTCAGGAATTGTTTCTTTGCATGTCAATTACGTATAAAATTATTTCGTTGAAAACAAACCTATTTATTTCTTGTACTGTATTTGGTAAAACAATTTACATTATTGATGCAAACTTCTTTGAATGTTATGTATGAAATCTTATAGGAATTAATAAAATATTTTACAGATAGATTAGGAATCGTTCGCAGAAAAAAAAATTTTTTGTGATAAAAATCTGGCAAACAAAGTTTTAAAAATTAAGAAAATCCAACCTCTTTCTGAATGTAAAGTTTTGTAAATCCCCGTTTCTTTATTGTCAGTGAGTTTTTGCCTTAGCAATCGTCGGCAGGTTTTATGTATCCTTAGTAAATATTCAAAAACAGCTTAGGCAATTTTGATGATTTAAGCGGTATTATGTTAAGGAATATTACAAAAAAACACAATATAATTTTCTATAATGTGAGATTTACGGTTTTCCAGAAAATCAGAGAAAGCATTAATTAAGGGACTACAACTCAGTGAATTTCAATAAATCTACACTGTTTTCTCTAAAACGGCTCTCTTAATTTAAATATTTTAAATTGTATTTTACAGAGAGGAGATCCAGATTGATTTCTTATAATTATTTATAACACATTCAATCTTGTACCTACCCAGAAAGTAAAACATGTAAACATTAAAAGGTGCTCATTCTGTACAAATTAATTACCTACCAATCTAGTGTATTTTTGAAGTCGGTGCCGAGCAACATCTAAAATCCTGCATTGCGTACTTATCTACTACTTCATCAAACTTGATTGTTGCTTGGCAACGACTTCAAAAATACTAGATTGGTATGTAATTAGTATGTACATAGTGAGGACATTTTAATGTTTACATTTTTCACTTTTTGGGTAGTTACCTAACAACATTGAATGTGTTATTTATTTGCTAGAGTTGTATTTTGTTATAATTATTTTCAGCTTTTTCGTTATAGGTGGAAGTCGGTTCTATTTTTTTAAATGTTTTATTTTCAACATTTTAGTTTTTTGAGTTCGCGTAGTTTTAATTCTTTATTTTTTATTTTGCATGTATAACTTTAATAGAGAGGACTAGGTAAAAGTTGCGAACAAAATGTACTAGTACGCGTTAACTTAATAAGCCTAAAATATGTTTATGCCTTATGAACCACGCCATGTAACTTTTTTAACTTTTTTTGACAACCCTGTATAACTATAGATAATTCCACTCCACAATATGTACCAACCATCCTGCACATACGACTGCCTACGGACGACCACAAATTTGTTAGCTGCCTTCTGTAAATTATAGGACGGAGGAGAATCCATCTAATATTTACGGAGTCAAATTCGTCCTATATTTCAACCATCGTATATAAGTCGTTGTGGACTACCCTATAAATTATTTCATTTTTAACATTTTGTATTATCAACCTGTAAACCATTACTTCATCTCCACACTATTTACAACTTCTTATGAGCTATGAAATATATAAAATATAATTCAACTCCAGCATTTATTTCAATCATCCTACATTTTTATACCACCAATCGTCCACTCCACCCTATATGCCATCCATCCTGTATATACTGCTGAACGGCCTAACCTATATTTCAATCATTATATAAATGCAACTCCTTCTATCACTTTACTTTGTGATTTTGTTTGCTATAACTAAACATCCTCTGTATAAGCCCACCAAATAGCAGTTTAGAGTTTAAAATGTGTTGTCACTGAATTTTCTATTAGGTCGGGAGAATGTAACAACCAAAAACACCTTCTTCGCAAAATGGAAAAATTTTCATTTAAATAGGTATTTGCCGGGTATACAAACAAAACAACCTTGGTACTCATTGATTTAAGGTGTCGAAAATACTATGCTTTGCTAACTATATGCTTGAGATGTACATAAAAAATTTTCAAATTCGCAATTAAAACTTTCAGTGCCTAAAATTCCCGCACTATTACGTTGGAATTAAAATATTTATGAGGATTTCCGTTATGTCATTTCGATGAAATTTTTGATAAGAATTTTGGAATTTTCGGCGATTTTCTGCAAAACTGCAAGTTGCACGTCGCAGAAAAGTATATGAGATCACTTAGGGATCTTCCTTAATAGATTAAACGTTAAAAAACTATACATATCCATAAGGAGTTCTCAAAAAATCGACCAATATGTTAGGGATATTGGTCGATTTCCATGCACGCATGTGTTCATTCACAAATTACATCACTTTACCAATAGAATTCTTTTCTCAAATTTGAAGTTTCACCAATCCGGATATATACTCTATTAAACAAGACCATATTCATACAAAACCGTTCACCACAGGAGAAGAAATCAGGTAACATACATACAAAAAAAAACGCGACGAATTGATAACCTCCTCCTTTTTGGAAGTCGGTTTGACTTAAGCTCGAATAAGCACCCCAATTTTCAATCGACAATTCTCACTTCAAAATATCTGCTTTTTAAGAAAAAAATTAATGAATAAATCAAAATTGTACATTGTAATGTATATAATTTTTACATCATTAGAAAATAGAGATTTGATCGAACAAAGAACCCACCGACTTTTTTAATAAAGCAGATATTTTGTCGTGAGAATTTTCTATTAAAAATTAGGTTGCTATTTCGATATTAAGTCAAAACGTGAAAAAATAAATATTTTGAATAAAAAATATTACAGTATGTTTGGGACATAAGAAGGTTAGTTCGTGATTTTTTTGAAAAAGAGAAAAATAAAAAACCAAAAAAATTAGTTTTTGAATTTTTCACATAAATTTTGAAACAAGTGTAAATACAAAAGTTATGTTTTTACAACCTACTACCTACTACTTTGCCATTTTACATTTTTCCTAGAACTTGTAGTTTTGCCAGAAATCAAGATAAACCCTTACACCTGAAACCTCAACCCCTTCCACTTCCCGGCCTCAGATCGCCCGTAAATATTTCTCCTTTTAGTGTTGTGGTATTCTGTTCCTTTTCAAATAGGCTTCATTCTACAACTTTTTTTTTCACTTTTTACCATTTTCAAAGGCTTCAGCCCTGGTTTAAAATACGAAGATTTCATCCAAGTTTTTACAACCGGTTTTGAGAAAAGCAGGACAAACATGCATTTAAAGATTAAAGGAGGCACTCGCTATTAACAGTGACTTCACAAGTCCAATTTATGACAACTTGCATTAAAAATTTAACTGCATAAAATATTGTGTGAAAATGAAAGAGCAATTACGAACCTAATAACATAATCATTTTCAGGAATTATTTGTTTGCATGTCAATTATGTATGTAATCATTTCGTCGAAAGCAAAGTTATTTATTTCTGTATTTGGTAAAACAATTTACATTTTTTAAGTAAAAATTGTATATGTTATAAAAGAAACTCCAGATATCTTAACGCATGATAACTGGTCTTGTATTTAGCATTCAGTCACTTTAGCCTCCGGCAGCAATTCTTGCCAATACAGGTAATCATCCAAGGTGTGGAATATCGTTAATTTTTTTCAATAAGGTCCATAATTAACACTAATTCCTTATAACATATGCAATCAAAAATATAGTTTTTACAATTCTAGTCCAATTCGTTTGATTTACAAAGGTGAGTCTCCATATTGGAACCAACATACTTATTGAATATTGAAATTTTCTGAAGATGCAGTAGGAATAAAAAAAGTTTTATATTAAAATTGTCTCTATGATTTTAATTTATATTTTTGTCGATACATGAGCCATCTATTTACCTTTTCTTTCAGAATTTTATGGTTAGTAGATTCTTTCCAGTTTTCCTGGTATTTTTTATCTACAAAAACTATTTTTGATCCCTTACCTTATTCTTTTAAAGTATACATTTTCAGATTATAAAAATGTTATTTTATTTTTCGTAATGAGTCATTACATTTTATATAATATTTTAAGCCTTCCTATTTGCACTGTAATCCTTGGATTTTAAGGATTTAAGTTAACAAAACTGTTACCCTTCAAAGTTAAAACCTAAGTCTTAAAATTTTATTTTATTTTTCAGTTAATTTTCTAATTGCCTTTCAAAATTAAAATTAGTGTTTGGTTTCATTAATATCTCTTAACCAACACATTTAAGAATGCTTGTAAAAAATGTGTTAGTATTTCTCATATTCTGCCCTATCATTTTATATATTATAGGAAAAAAATAGTTTATATTGTAACGAAACAGCCGGCCCTGGTTTTTAAGAATGCTTATTGTTCTCGGAATGGCTCGGCAAAATATGTTGATTGTACGAGAATTTCTCATATTCTGCAGCCTTATATGTAGAATTGTTATTGTGATATTCGAATCAGCTGTTGCATATATTTGATGTAAATTAAAAGTTCTATAAAGTGGTAGTGAATATTAGTTTTTAAATTTGTTAATTGAACCCACGAAGTATATAACCATATTTTTCAGTCAAGTGTTCAATTTACCCTCCAAAATTAATATTAGGATTAAGGTTTTTTCCTGTATAGTTTAAGTGAGGCCTTAATTTCTTTTTTTTTAATTTAAGGCTCAGTAGTTTCGAAGAGCCGGGATGTGTCATTTTTTGTATATTTCTCTAAATATGCTAAGAGTTGTAGACACATTGATGACGTCGTCCTTTTTGGAAGTCGGTTAAAAATAGGTAACAATTTAGTTTTTTACATTTTACACAAAATCTACTTATGAAAACGTGTTTGCTCCTATGGGCAATATTGAAGGGAACTTACAAAATGAGCTACCAAATGCTCAATTTCGTTAATTGTTTTTTAGAGAATGGAACAAAAAATAAATAATCGCTTATATATTTTTATATTTTATAGCTAAAACATCCTATGGAAGACGTATTTTTTTGAAAGGCGTATTACCTCACCCGATGACCCCATCATTATGAATAAACAACCTTTGGAAATAAGGAGAGTTGATCTAGAGACCCCTCATCTCACTTTTCCAAAATTTCAAGTATAAATACATATATGTATTGAAAATATTGGGCCATTCAGTATCAATTTTCTTGGCGAGGCCATTCAAAAAATTGCTAAGTGGTAATACGTGAGACACTATATCTTTATAATAAATAATCTTATTGCATATTTTAATTTTAAGCAGACACATATTTATATTTCTTGCATAATATGGACAATGCATAATTTAGCCACATATGCTAGCTAGTGATTTTCCATTTGTAAATGTTTCAAAAAATGGTCAAAACATTTATATACAGGGTGAGTTTTTTTGATGATCAGTATGGGGATTTCGGAAAGTAGCGGAGATAGAGCAATGGTTAAATTGGGAAAGATTTGCAGTTTTACTGGCCCAATTTAATGGCTTGCTAGATATTTTGAAAACACGAAATTCTATCGATTTAGTTAAATTCCTCTAGCTCCTTTGTTTTTGATTTTATAAAAAATGTGTAAATACCAAAATTGAAGGGAATTGTATCCCGAATATGATTGTCTGTCCTCGTTCGCGTGACAGCTCTCGTTTTCAAGATATGAAACAAACTTATCTTTTTTTGAACAGAAGCCATAGTTGACTATGACCTCAAAAAATCGGACAGTTTTAGAGCTTATCAACGATATAATACTCAATATAGTTATTCATAAAAATAACGGAGTTATGGATGCTTTTCTCTCTTTTTTTCACTTTTAACATGAAAAAGATTGTTTTCACTTTGACGTTTCCTCATTAGGACTGCTGAACTGACAGTCGATATTGACAACTTTTCTTGATGGAATGTTATATCATATGCCATAAAAATTCAGTTCGTGCGGCTGAGGAATACTTTCATAGATATTTTAATCGTCGTCAACCTGCTATATGTACATTTAAGAGCCTTTTCGATAGTTTAAGCAGATCTTTTACTAAACCACCAAAGGAACGTAATCAAATTAACGAAGCAGCACAAATAAATGTTTTGGCAATGGTAAATCAAAATCCATCTACATGAACTCGTGAGATTGCGGCAGAAGCTGGCACATCTCAACGACAACGAACCGTAGTTAAGGTACTGAAAGCGCACAAGTTCCACCCGTACAAACTTTCAGTTTCCCAAACTTTGCATGCTGGTGACGAACATCGGCGTATTGTGTTTTGTACATAGTTTAGGGACATGTGCCTTGACAATACACAGTTTCCATTAAAGGTGTTATGGTCAGATGAAACTACGAGGGTGAATCAAATATGAACCGGACTTTTCTGTTTCTCGCCCTGTAGGTAATTCGAGTGGCGTGACGTCTCGATATATGTTAGGTAGGGATGTTAAGAAGAGGGGAGTTCGTCGGTTTAGCGAGGCGTAGTCGATGCGCTGTTAGTAGCATCATGTCAGAGCAAGAGGTGCATACGTGTGTTGCGCAACGTGTTGTTATCAAATTTTTGGCGCGGAAGGGCGTTAGACCGTCTGAAATTTTGCGTCGACTACCTGCACAGTTCGGCAATGAAACACTTTCAAGGACCCAAGTGTACGACAGGCACAAAAAGTTTTCAGATGGCCGAGAGACAGTGGAAAATGAACCTCATGCACGCCGTCCCACGACAAGCATCAATAAGGCGAATATCTACGCAATTCGTGAGCTGATTGAAGGTGTCCGCCATCTTACAGCATTGGCAATTGCTGAACACGTTGGAATATCATACGGGAGTGCTCAATCAAGCATTTCAGATGAGTTGGGTTACCGAAAAGTGTGTGCAAGATGGGTTCCTCGCCTTCTAAGGGAAGATCAGGAAGCAAACCGTCTTGCCGTATGTGAAAGGCTGTTAGCAAGATATCGAGCAGAGGGGGATGAGTTTTTGAGACATATTGTCACCTGTGATGAGACATGGGTGCATCATTATACCCCGGAGTCCAAACGTGCAAGCATGGAGTGGCGAAAACCTGGAGAGGCAGCACCGCGGAAAGCCAAGACCCGTCTTTCTGCATTCTTGTAACTCGAAAGGCGTACTGCTGATCGATTTTCTGCACGAACGCCGTACAATTAATGCTGAGTATTACTGCGAGCTACTCCAACAAGTGAAACTTGCCTATCGGCAAAAGAGGCGATATGTCTATCCGAAGTGTGATTCTGTTGCATGACAACGCTCGGCCACATACAGCTTTGACTCAAGGAAAATTGAACAAAATGCATTGGGAAATGAACACCCGCCTTATAGTTAGCCATGGACATGTGCCACTTAAAGGATAACTAGGAGGCCAATGAGGACAACACAATTGGTTTCCAGTTTAATTATTTGAGAAAGGTATTAAAAAAAGGTGTAAGCGAGAAAACTATGAAAAATAATATGTAATAAAATCTGTAATGATCGTACCAATAAAAATTTTTAAAAAAAAAGTCCGGTTCATATTTGATTCGCGCTCGTAGATTTACTAACTGCGATATGTTCAATAGACACAATGAGCATATCTAGGCTAAAGAAAACCCTTTCCATTTAGAACAAAGACGACCCCAGATAAAAAATTTGGTTTTAAAGTTTGGTGTGGTATCATAGGGTCTACTATTCTGGAGCCTTTTATCTATGACGAATCACTTATTGGGGAGTTTTTACTTTTCAAGACATGTTGCATAATTTGGATTTGAGAACTCGATTAAAAATTGAGTGGTTCCAACATGATGAAGCACCTGCCCATAACTCGTTATTAGTAAGACAACACTTAGATAATATCTATCCAAACTCTTGGATAGGAAAAAATGGCCCAAGCGAATGGCCACCCCGGTCTCCCAATTTGGCAGTTATAGACTTCTATTTCTAGGGTGCGTTAAAAAACAAAGTATACAAAAGAAACTATGAGACAGTTGGTGACCTAAGGGAGGCGGTATTACAAGCAATTGAAGAAATTGATAGGCGGTCTGTGAGGAAAGCGGTAATGCCAATCTTAAAAAGATGCAATTTTTGTCTAAATAGCAATGGTGGACTTTTCAAACATAAATTGTAATCATTATTATGTACTTTAATTTCTTAAGTTTTTAGTAACTACTTACTAATTTAGTTTTTTCGTTATATCTGATATACCTAATAAAAAAATCGTACAATGTTTTTTGGAATAGTTATTAATAAATCAAGTTATTTTATGGCTAACTACGTTAAAAGTGAAAATAAGAGAGAAAAGCATTCATAACTCCGATATTTTTATGAATAACTGGTTCGAGTATTATATCGTCGAAAAGCTTTAAATTTGTCCGATTTTTTGAGGTCATAGCCAACTATGGTTTGCATTCAAAAAAAAAAAAATTTTGTGTCATATCTCGAAAACGAGAGCTGTCACGTAAACGAGGACATGACAATCATATTCGGGATACAATTCCCTTAAATTTTGATATTTACACTTTTTTTATAAAATCAAAAACAATGCTAGATATCTAACTATGTTTCTGCTTAAAATTAAGATTTGCATTAAGATTATTTATTATTAGGATTTAGTTTCACAGGTCCATCCCTTAGCAATTTTTCGAATTTTCAGTAACTATAGGTATTTTGGGAAAGTAAGATGAGAAGTCTCTTGATCAACTCTTCTACTTTA
Organism: Octodonta nipae; assembly: GCA_034190945.1. Lineage (NCBI taxonomy): Eukaryota > Metazoa > Arthropoda > Insecta > Coleoptera > Chrysomelidae > Octodonta > Octodonta nipae. Next base: position 12,677,196 of record CM067222.1, read on the forward strand.
GAACGGTGGTTTATTCATAGGGATAGGGTCATTCAGTGAGGTAATATGATCTCTCAAAAAAATATGTCTTCCATAGTGTTGACTGACTTATATTTTGCAAAACTCCTGGGGCTATAGTATTTAATTTTAGAACATAACTTGAGTATGAGAAGATCTACCCTTTCAGTTAATACGAATGTTAGCTATAATTTAAAACACTATATATAAATGACTTTTTTTATTTCGGGTAAAGCTTTCATTATCTAAGGAACCAATTAACGAATTTGACCGTAGAGTTGTTCATTTTGTAGGTTTTTTATTTCTCTTCAACAATACCCAGAATAGGAAGCACGGTTTTATGGGTGGATTTTGTGAATTTTCGAGGTTTTTTTGTTGAGGATTTTGTGTAGATAAAAAATGTTGAATTTTATGCCAATTCATCATAATTAGACCACGTTGATGTTGGTTTTGTTCTACTATTAATGTTGTCATCGAAAGGTGTTTTTCTCTGGAAGTGACCTGAGTTACATATTTTCATGAGCCTTAGCAAGAATTAACATTGTTTTGAGTTTGTGAACTAGACTAATAAGTACTAAAGTACTTCTTCAATAGCTGTACGTGCGTGAATGTTTATTTGGTTTTATGTGAAAATATTTTTTTGAATGTCTTTAACTGTTGATAATAACAGTTCCCATCAGTAGGTAAATTATGTGTAAAGTGAAGGTTTAAACACGCAGCCAAGTATAAACCCAATTGCTCCGTTAAAGACATAAAGTTTAGTAATTCTCCGTAAATTATTATGGATACGCCTTGGGAGACCTACGGAAAATTTATCATGTTCAACAATAAAAGACTACACTAAACTGAACAAAATTCGTTGGCAACTGTCATTTATACCGATAAAATTTGCATAAAAAATTACGCTCGATCAACTTGGTACGCATTCGAACATAATTAAAGTCATAGCCATTATATCTTCGTCACATTCAGCTTTATTTCAGGCTTAAGTACACAATCGCTAAGTAAGACGAGATATATCACCTTAAAAATTCCCCTACATTAATTCATTCATAACTACGGGGTAATATATGCTTTTACTTAGCAGAAAATTAGTGCCATCTTTCGACTAAATTATATACGTTTTACTCCATAAAATTATTGTGATTATAGGTGATTATCATTTTATTATAATGCCATGGTAAGGATTTTGAAGAATATAATTATGAAATTATATTATAATAAATCCAATTTATTATAGGTAATTCGTTTAAACCTCGCTGTATGTATGGTCTTTCAGGTTTATGTTACATGCACTTCTCCTATGTTTGTAATTTATAGAATAAATAACTTCTGTTTTTATTCGTTTTAATTATTAGAAGAGTTCTTTAAAATACTGCTGCTTTTGGAAAAAATAAAATCGCAAGTACGGTTAAACTCGTTACTGCCAGACGTATATTTTTTTCTCTTGATGATTTAAAATATTACCTTATTTTTTTCTGAAAAAAGTTCTCCATGAAATAAACTATGGGCATAGCAAAATACATAAAAGACATTTGTTTTCTGACCAAATACCAAACATTTTTCGAAAATATGTAATCAAACATATCATTATAAAATTTAATCAAACGAATTTAACTCAATATACTTTACTATTGCCTTCATGTAATTGAGTGTTAATAAATAATGAATTAATATCATTGTCACTATTTTGTTACCACTCAAGTATTAACCCTAATTTTATTCTTACATTAAATATATCTGCAAATAAATACACGTTTATATATTGAGTAAGTGTTTGTAAATAGTTTTGTTCATCTAAATAAGTATTTGCAGGCCAGATGTCAAAGAAAAGTTAGTTTTGTTCTTAGCTAAAATCATTACAAACACATTTATACCAAACAATAAATTATATACATATATATTCAACGGTAACAACAATTTAAATTATTTTCATATTTTATGTAACATTAAAATGAGTTTTACTTATTTTATGTCAGTTGAAAATAGTACAAAAAAATTAATTATTAATGACATAATATTTAAAATAACTTTTAAATATGGACTTTCACATCAAGGTGGAAATCTCCCTTCTTCAATATTTGAAATGAATTCACGTAAATATTCATACGTAAATTACAATAATAAAATATGTAAATAAAACAATATTAAAAATTGAAATGTTGTTTATTCCCTTCCTCTTCTAGTACATCATAAATAAGAATCTGAATTTTTCTCTTTAGTTACACTTTTTTGCTATTCCTAATCTTCTCCATCATATCATTTGCTATTGACTGTCAAAATAACTCAAACTCATCTCCTGATTCTGTTTCACATTTTGACAATATATTTACTGCCTTTTCTAGTATTCCTAAATAATCTTCATCTCTTTTTCGTAAGGGTGCAGAGGACTGTTAAGTTCATCAATAGTTACCTCAAAAAAGTTTTCAGTTACGTCTTGTTTTTGCGACGTTGATACTTCCTCTATATATACAAAATTTGTTTGCCCACCACAGACAGGATTACTAGTAGCTAAAAACACTCGAATTTTGTAACACCACCATGTAGGTAGGTAGACAGAATCTGCTCCAGTGCCACTTATAGTTTTTTTTATTGTATTTTATTGATGGAAGAACTGGGTTATTAAATTTGCAATCTTTGTAACCGACTTCCAAAAAGGAGGAGGTTATCAATTCGTCGCGTTTTTTTTGTATGTATGTTACCTGATTTCTTCTCCTGTGGTGAACCGTTTTGAATGAATATGGTTTTGTTTAATAGAGTATATATCCGGTTTGGTGAAACTTCAAATTTTTGAAATGAATTCTATTGGTAAATAAATGAAATTTGTGAATGCACACATGCGTGCATGGAAATAGACCAATATCCCGAATATTTTAGTCGCTTTTTCGATAATTCCTTATGGATGTGTATAGTTTTTTAACGTTTAATCTATTAAGGAATACCCCTAGGTGATCTCATATACTTTTCTGCGACGTGCAACTTGCAGTTTTGCAGAAAATCGCCGAAAATTTCAAAATTCTTATCAAAAATTTTAAGCACTGGAAGTTTTAATTGCGAATTTGAAAATTTTCTATTTACATCTCAAGCATATAGGTAGTAAAGCATAGTATTTTCGGCTCCTTAAACCAATGAGTACCAAGCTCGTTTTGTTTGTATACCAGGCAAATAACTATTTAAATGCAAATTTTTCCATTTTGAGAAGATGGTGCTTTTGGTTGTCACATTCTCCCTGCCTAACAGAAAATTCAGTGACAACACATGTCAAACTTTAAACTGCTATTTGGTGAGTTTATAGATAGGGTGTTTAGTTATAGCAAACAAAATCAAAAAGTAAAATGATAAAAGGAGTTGCATTTATATGATGATTGAAATATAGGACGGAGTAGAATGACAGTGGTCCACAGGCAGCCGTATATACAGGATGGTTGGAATATAGGGTGGACTGGATGTTGGTGGTATAAAAATGTTGGAAAAAATGTGAAATTAAGATTATATAGGGTGATTAAAAAACATTTATATGATGTGGACATAAGCAAATCATATACAGGATGGTTGAAATATATTCTGGAATTGAATTATATTTGTACAGTGTGATTAATAATTATTTCTTTTATAGCCATTAAGAAGTGGCATAAAGTGTGGAGAGGAATAGCCCACAAGGAGTTATATACTATGGTTGAAATATAGGACGGATTTGACTCCGTAAATATGGGATGGATTCTACATATAACTAAAAAGCTAAAAATAAGTATTACAAAGTACAACTCTAGCAAATAAATAACACATTCAATGTTGTTCGGTACCTACCCAGGAAGTAAAAAATGTAAACATTAAAAGGTGCTCATTCTGTACAAATTAATTACCTACCAATCTAGTATATTTTTGAAGTCGGTGCCAAGCAACAATGAAGTTTGATGAAGTAGTTGATAAGTACTCAATCAAGGATTTTAGATTTGCTTGGCACCGACTTCAAAATATACTAGATTGGTAGGTAATTAATTTGTACAGATACTTCCTGGGTAGGTACCTAACAACATTGAATGTGTTATTTATTTGCTAGAGTTGTATTTTGTTATAATTATTTTTAGCTTTTTAGTTATAGGTGGAAGTCGGTTATATATATTTTTTAAATGTTTTATTCTTTACATTATCCAATGTTATGTAAATGTTATTACATTACATACTTCTTTTAACTGTCTAAATACCGTAACTTTAGGTATGTTTCTGATTTACCTAAATCTGGTCGACCCACAAAATTAGAAGAAGATCAACTTAACGTTTTGCTGGCAATACAAGAATCATCACACAATACTTAACCAAGTGGCTTCTAATTTCAATATGGCAGCATCCACAATTCACAAAATTGTAAAGAAAGCAAAGTATCATCCGTATAAGGTATGCCGTGTTGATGAGCTTTATAAAAACGTGTTCAATTCTGCTAGATAATTCAAGAGCTTCAAGACGAATGATAATACTTTCGCAAAAACCTAATTTTTTCTGACGAGGTACATTTTTTTAATGGCCATGTCAACAGGCAAAACGACAGTTATTGGCTACTGACCATCCCCGATGGTCGCACTCAACATCCTCAGAAAGTGATGTGTGGTGCGGCATAATCTAAAGAAGTATTCTATGTCCCTATTTCTAGGACGTGAACCTAACTGGTGCAAGATATTTGGAGTTTCGTCGAGGCGACCATATTCCTGAGCCAATAAATTTATATCCAAATTAATGACATTTTCATACTACAAGATAGTGCACCTCCTCATTATGTAACACCGGACTGTGTATATTTATATGTGGTATTCTGAATCCTAGGTTAGGTAGAAAAAAGCCGATTGAGTGGCCAGTCAGCTCGGCAGGTTTGGCACCACTTTTTGAGGGAGTATTTAATTAAAAAGCAAAGACAGGTGAAGTTAGAAGAATACATGCGAGAATTTGTGACAGTAACCAAGTATTTTACTTTACAACCAATTCACTCAAAACTCAATAATAAACCTACTTGGCCTGCACAATATTGCTAGGCTGGGTAAGGTATTAAAATACAAGATTATTTTTATTAACGGCGCCAGTTGATTAACAAAACCTGCAAGTGAACATACTTAAAAACCAACAACCAGTATGAGGTTGTGACGCTACTCCACACCGGCTATATCAAAACTGTATATGTTCCTTTAGAATGAACTGCATGACAACTATGCTTTTGTTTTGTTCTCAGAAAAATTAAACTGTATGTTCAATACTTTCATTTGTGTGTAAGAAAAAATGTTTGGGTTCGCTGATCACCAATCTGATGAAAATTGAAAATGGGGGAACCAATATAACGATGAAAATAACCCATCCGCCATCTTGAATTTCGTAAATTCTGGACTCATTATCAGAGACCCCAAAAACCCCTATATATAAATTTTGGGGCATATCGGTTGATTTCGAAAAAACTTCATCCGCCATCTTGGATCCGCCATCTGGATTCATATTGCAAATTTGACTTCGGATTCGTCATTAGAGACCTTAAAAACCACTCTAAACCAATTTGGGTGTAATTAGCAATTATTATCAACATTTTATTTTGCAAATTTACTTAATAATCTGAGTTTTAAAAAATGATGTGTCAATTAATATTGGCAATTTTTTTATTAAGATCTGACCTTTAAAAAAAGATGTATCAACATGATACCCCTTTGGTAGAGATTTAAATAGAAGGTTATCACATGATCACCCCCAAGGGTTGAAAGTCCAGGATGACCGTTATACGTGTCACCCCCAAGGGTTGATCCGATACGTGTCTCCACCTCCCCCCATAAATATAAATTAAGGGTTTTCTTCTCTTTTCTCTTTTGAAGCTATTTTAAAAGTTATATTGGGTGGCTAGTTTTAAAATGAAAGCCCTGTATTTAATTATTCTTAAATGGGTGGAAAAGCTGTGGAACAATTGGTATGTCACAAATTTAAAAACACAGTTTTGCTACCGTAACACCAAACCTTTATTTTACTCAACGCCGTTTCAACAACTCTAAGCTATCTACTTAATTACATTAAATCCCGATCAACTGTTTATCGTCACAAAGTATTGATCACTTGAAGAGAACAGAATCCATACATTACCACAGAACAACACAAAAAATTTACTTTATTGGGACACATTTATTCTAAAGCAATTTACTTTTAGATACTTAGAAAATTTCTCCTGGTTGAAAGTGCAAACATTAACTTGAGCTCATGATCTTATTTATATAAAATTGGGAAGTATTTTAAATAATGATTTTGGCATTTTACTTATTTCTTAAGGTTCGTATGCCTTAACGATTTCACCAGATTTACTTCTACCTAGCCCAGATCTAAAAAAACTCCAGTGGAAAGAGGTTTGGATCCAATGATAAAGTTATGGCCACAAATGAAAAATCTTTCAATGAGCAATAAATTTAGAAAATTGTTCGAATGACTTTATGGCTATGAAAGGTTAATGAATAGAGATGAATTTTCTAAAAAATGTGTTTAACTGCTTTAGACCCGCCCCCCTCCCCGTTTGTGTGAGCGGTTTGATTAACACAATTTTTTTAATACTCGCAATCTACACTACACAGTTATTAATATTTGTTTGTGTTGCCGATCGAAGTATTATGTGTAATTTTTGGTGATCCAATTTAAACGATAACAATTTTGCAAGATAAATTAAAAAATATTTAATAGATGATAAAAGATAGGGAAGAATGATTACACCAGAATTAGGACCGACATTTGGTAATTGTTTTTTGGTGATAACACTTTTAATACAAAGTTGTGAAAAATGATTAGGCACATATTTCAAGGAAACAATTATTGCCTCAAAAAAGCAATTTTGTCAGTACCTTAAGTTCAAATTAAAATACGTCTTACAGTAATTAACTAGATGAAAAATGATAATAATGAAAGATTACACAAGAAAATAGGGTGGAATCGGAATTCTCTTTAATCGCTTCGGCGAATCAATAACGTACAGCTTTCACAGACGTAATTGAAAAAGTGCGAAATGAAGTACCTTAAATTACCGCATAATTCCGGGCTATCTGATAAATTCCATTCTGAATATCTCAACGAAAACAAGATTTTATGGTAATTGATTTTAAAACCGAAGTAATTTTCTTAGAGTGATTCTAAGAAAGACGGCTGTTCATTTTTAGATTTTACTGGTATCTGAAAATATTGGAAAACGTGCACCTATCGTGTATTCATTATTTAAAAGCTAAAAGTTTTATATACAACATATTTTTGTATTATAGTTTTACAATGTCGGACCTGATATATGGAAAAAAATAGTAGACTAATGTCAACGCCTACGGCCAAACCGTATTACGAATATTGAGTTTCAACTGTTCATAAAAAATACTTAGAGCCCCTAACCAACAACAGTTTTCAGTTTGGAGGTTGCTTTTATGAGCAGAAGGAAGGAACTGCAATGGGAACCCCCTTGTCGCCGTTCCTTGTCAACTTGTTCATGGGCAGCTTCGAAGTTGAAGCAAAAAATGACACCTAGTATTTTTCTAGGGTATGGATACTGTACGTGGATGACATATTTGCTATATTTAATACTAGTGAGTTCAATGTTATTTGTTTTGTTATGTTTCTTAACAATAGGTTTGCTTCTACTAAATTTAGATATGAACAGGAACATAAGGGTACTCTACCATTTTTAGATGTATTAGTTTTAAGAAATGATAGTAATAAGTTAGAGTTTGATGTATATAGGAAGGATACTAGCACATATAGATATTTACCTAATACGTCTTTTCACTGTCAACAACATAAAATGGCGGGAATTAATTTCCTTGTACATCGGTTGTTGAGATTCTCTCTCAATAAAGAGAGGTTTGAAAATGGAAAGAAAACTATTAGAGAAATAGCTACATGTAATGGTTATCCAACAGATATTATACAGGGTGAGTTTTTTTTATGATCAGTATGGGGATCTCGGAAACTAGCGGAGATAGAGCAATGGTTAAATTGGGAAAGAATTGCAGTTTTATTGGCCCAATTTAATGGCACTTTCGGATTTTTGTAAAAAGTCATGGCTTACTAGATATTTTGAAAAAACGAAATTCTGCCGATTTAGTCAAATCCCTCTAGCTAGCTCCGTTGTTTTTGATTTTATTAAAAAAGTGTAAATATCAAAATTGAAGGAAATTGTATCCCGAATATGATTGTCATGTCCTTGTTTGCGTGACAGCTCTCGTTTTCGAGATATGACACAAACTTATCTTTTTTTGAATGGAAACCTTAGTTGGCTATGATCTCAAAAATCGGACATTTTTAGAGCGTTTCAACGATATAATACTCGATATAGTTATTCATAAAAATAGCGGGGTTATGGATGCTTTTCTCCCTTATTTGAACTTTTAACGTAGGTAGCCATGAAAAAAAAGTTTTCACTTTGACGTTTCCTCATTTGAGAGTAATTCCATTAGTACTGCTGAACTGACAGTCGATATTGACAAGTGAATTTTCAAACCCCTTGGAGGATCAAGCGATAACGCGGTGGATCAAAATCTGTCACCAGTTGGTGGTCTATAAGTATAACGAAACTAACAGACAATATTAATCCTTGCTAAGACCTGGAAACATACCGAATTTGAAAACTCTTAAGTTAAAGTCTGCTCTGCTATACTACAATAGAAAAAATATAAAAAAATCTTTTTATTTTCAAATAATAATGTAAAATTTAAAAGTTAATATAATAAAGATCCCAGCACTCTATTACGTTATAAGATATTTCCTATTTTATCAAAAAATGAACTAGATTTTCCAAAAAATAGCTGGAGAAGAAAAGTTGCATTTTCTTTTTACGTTTTACAAAGAGAATTAAAAATGTATTTGTTTTAGATGGATTGTCGACATAAAAAGGAATCGGAAAATAATAGTTTTCATGAACAGAAACTATCACAGTTTTTGGTAGTTTCATTTTTCGTTTAATACCATAACTTTGGTGCCTAAAGTCCTCCAAACCTCTACAACATCTTAAACTAAAGCTTGTTTACTCTATTTTACTTATCTATACTTAGCAAAAAAACGTTAGAACATATTAAGAAGTAGAGTGGCACCTTGAAGAAACATAAATCGGTCTCTATTGGCTGTTATTTTTTAACCAACTTCCAAAAACGAGGAGGTTATCAATTCGTCGCGTATTTTTTTTACTTTTTTTTTGTATGTATGTTACCTGATTTCTTCTCCTGTGGCGAACCGTTTTGAATGAATATGGTCTTTTTTAATAGAGTCTATATCCGGATTGGTGAAACTTCAAATTTTGGAAAATAATTCTATTGGCAAAGTGATGAAATTTGTGAATGAACACATGCGTGCATGGAAATCGAAGTTTTAATTGCGAATTTGAAAATTTTCTATTTACATCTCAAGCATATAGGTAGTAAAGCATAGTATTTTCGGCTCCTTAAATCAATGCAAATTTTTCCATTTTGGGAAAACGGTGCTTTTGCTTGTCACATTCTCCCGGCCTAATAAAAAAATTCAGTGACAACACATGTTAAACTTTTAACTGCTATTTGGTGCGTTTATACACAGGGTGTTTAGTTATATCAAACAATATGACAAAGCAAAGTGATAGAAGGAGTTGCATTTATATGATGATTGAAATATAGGATGGAGTAGAATGATAGTGGTCCATAGGCAGCCGTATATACAGGATGGTTGGAATATAAGGTGGACTGGACATTTGGTGGTATAAAAATGTTTAAAAAAATGTGAAATTAAAATTATATATGCTGGAGTTGAATTATATTTATACAGTGTGATTAAAAAATTATTTATTTTATAGCCCATAAGAAGTTGCATAAAGTGTGGAGAGGAATTAATGTTACACAGGGAGATAATATAAAATGTTAAAAATGAAATAATTTATGGGGAAGCCAACAAGGACTTATATACTGTGGTTAAAATATAGGACGGATTTGACTCCGTAAATATGGGATGGATTCTACTGCGTCCTATAGTTTACAAAAGGCAGCTAACAAATTTATGCTTGTCCGTGGCCAGTCGTATGTACATGATGGTTGGGCAATAGGGCGGAGTGGATTTTTCTATAGTTATACACAGTTGTCAAAAAAAAGTTGAAAAAAGGTTACATGGCGTAGTCTATAAGGCATAAATATATTTGGGGCTTATTAATCAACGCGTACTAGTACATTTTGTTGGTAAAGATTTACGTGTCAATTTAAATGAGAAAGTATCATTGTGTAATTTTAAGGCTTTCGATGTTACCTGGTTCTGTCTATTAAGGTTATACATACAAAATAAAAAATAAAGAATGAAAACTACTGACAAAAAAACTAAAAAGTTGAAAATAAAACATTTTTTAAAAACATTTACCGACTTCTACCTATAACTAAAAAGCTAAAAATAATTATAACAAAATCAACTCTAGCGAATAAATAACACATTCAATGTTGTTAGGTACCTACTCAGGAAGTAAAAATGAAAAGGTGCTCATTCTGTACAAATTAATTACCACCAACTAGTATATTTTTGAAGTCGATGCCAAGCAACAATCAAGTTTGATGAATTAGTAGTACGCAATGAAGAATTTTAGATTTGCTTGGCACCGGCTTCAATATATACTAGATTGGTAGGTAATTAATTTGTACAGAATGAGCACTTTTTAATGTCCTGGGTAGGTACCTAACAACACTAAATGTGTTATTTATTTGCTAGAGTTGTATTTTGTTATAATTATTTTTGCTTTTTAGTTATAGGTAGAAGTCGGTTATATTTTTTTTTAAATGTTTTATTCTTTATATAATATTCTATTAATTACTTATAAAAAAAAACTTTCATTTTGTTTTTCATACGTTAAAAAATATCAAATAGGCTCTTCTTGGCAAGCTTATCAATATAAGCCAAAAATAGCAAAGAAATATTTGTTTTTGACGGTTTAAAAGCTTGTAAAAAATGGAAAAATATTTTAAAGGCTTATACTTTCAGGAAGCTCTATTTTTACAGAGTACATCAAAATGTTTTTTTTGCAAAAAAATTTTGAGGGCCCAGTGCGGACGGTTTGGGAAAAAGTAATATTTTGACCCATACATATTACATATATAATAATTTAAAAAATAATATATTATGTAGAAGGATATTACAATTCAACAACTTAAAAGTTTTAATGCAAAATAAATAAAGCAATTGTTGTAGCTTACGTAACTTCATAATTAGCGGTTGAAGTTTCCAAATACAAACAGTACTCGAGCAGAGTGACAGTCTACGTGAACATGGTAGGGTGCAAACGGCCGGTCGATTGGGTTCTGCGAAGAAGAAGCACAAGCACACAGTGTTCTTGTGTATTTATGTTCGCTAATGATAGCCTGCCCACGGTCTGATATATTGGACAAGTTAACTTTCTAGTTTATGCTCCAACACTGGACGCACCATTGTTAGCAGAACACTTTACAGGCCCCGAGCCACGATTCCATCTCTTTTATTCATTAATAATTACCGGTCAAATTGATATTTATATTTTCGCCCGACTACCCCGTCGCTATCTACCACCTCCATCGTAATAACAATTATAAATCTCGTGAATGTAAAGGTCTCATACGGCGAGCAACTTTTATTTAATACTGCCATATGTTTCACTTTATAAATCTACCTTCCTACCTCTAAAGTTATTACTTGGGTACATCGTCTTATTCCCAGAGTAATTAATAAATTACTTCGAATCGTCGGTTTGTGAGAACGATGTTGATAATCAATAGCTGAAATTAATAATCGTAGAACTGCACAGGTAATTATTATGTACGTTTGAGATGGCAAGATCAATGGTGAGTACAATTGCCAGTGGTATTTTGCAAATTGCGTATATCACTATGATCAACGTTGAGCAAAAATGGTATAACTTTATCGTTTTCTGTGTGGACTGCAATTACCAAATGTTGTTGTTTCATATTTAGCGGAAGATTACATTTTGAATATAGATATTTGTTTACTGCTGATATGTATTAAGTATATGAACTCAATAGCGTGCTTATTTACATATACCAACTCCTAAGAGCGGTTCCCGAGTTTAGCAAAACTCTAAGAGCAAATATGAAATTTACTTTTTCAGAGCTACACCAATTACTTGTTTAAATTTTCACAGACAAACATATTGCCTCAAATATAATCAACCAATCATTCAACAAAACTATTCATAACCCTGAACTCACAACCCTAAATTCTATCAAAAATAAAATTAGAGTTAACAACCTAATTTTCTCCAGTTCTGATAAAGGAAACAGTGTAATTGCTTTGGATAAAACTGACTACATCAACAAAACTAACTCCTTTCTAAATACATCCAAATTCCCTATCTTAAAAAAGATCCTACCAATAGATACCACTTCAAGTTAAAAATGCCCATAAAGATATCACTTTCCTATTCAATGACATCTAAAAAAGGTCCCTTACAATAATGAACCCAAAAGCCCCCCACTTATATTCCTTAATTAAACTACACAAAAATAACCACCCCATCAGGCCCATAGTTTCTTATTTTTCAGCTCCAGCCTCTAAAATTTCCAAGTCTCTTCTTGGTGTTTTAAAACAATACACTAAATTTACCCACACATACAGTATCGAGAATTCCATTGATCTAGTTTCAAAGATCCAAAAAATCCCTCTTCCTAATAATGCCAAACTCCTTTCATTTGACGTGGTCAATCTATTTCCCAGCATACCACCTGATGAATGCATCAATCTAATCATAAACCTATTAGACAAGAATAATATCAATCCCATAATCAAAAATGAAATTCTTTCTCTTCTGCATCTCTGTATCAACCAAAACTACTTCAAATTCAACAACAACATTCACAACAGTAGTCAAGGCCTAACTATGGGCAATCCTTTAAGCCCCCTTCTATCTGAAATATTCATGGACTATTTAGAAACGCTAATTTTCAAACACGATCTTTGTAACAAAATCCTGTATTGGTACCGATACGTCGATGATATTATTGCGTGTTTTACGGGTACACATCGACAATTACAGTTACTACACAACTACTTAAACCAAATACACCCCAACATAAAATTCACACTTTAAACAGAAACAGATAACACACTAAATTTCCTAGACCTAACAATTAAAAGGCAAGACACCAAACACACTTTCTCCATATATCATAAACCATCACACTCTGACCTTATCATCCACAATAGTTCACACCAGCCCATACAACATAAACTTGCTGCATATCACTGTATGTTACACAGACTCGTGACAATACCACTTAACAAAACCGACTTTGATACGGAACTTGAAAGAATCAAACTCATGGCAGTCAACAATGGTTACACCACTCAACTTATTGACAACTTATTAAATAGAAAATTAAAGAAAATTGCTATTAAAGAAGTCTATCCCACTGACTCCAATCCCATACCTAAATTATACCGTACTCTCACATTCAATGGAAGCCCCTCACAAAAAATCTCCCAATTTTTACAGAACAGGAACATATATACAGCTTTCACAACAAACAACAATTTATCTAGACATATAAGAAACAACAAAGACAAGACTGACAAAAATTCTAACTCGGGTGTGTATAGGTTGAACTGTGGTAGTTGCCCCAATTTCTATATTGGTCACACTGGAAGATCTTTCAATTCAAGATGGCGTGAACACACTAGAGCTTTCGAAAATCAACAACAAAACAAATCCACATTTGCGGACCACTTATTGAAAGAAAACCATGTACCTCAGAATGCACTTGATATTTTACATTTACAAAACAAAAGTAAAAAATTATATCTGCTTGAATCACTAGAAATTAATAAAAACAAAAATTCTCCTAATCTATTAAACGACCAAACTGATACCAATTCATCTCCATTACTTAATCTTAAAATCCATCTCTAAATAATATTATATTATATTCTTAACATCTATTGGGAACAATTTCATAAATGTATAATTTAACTGACCTATATCCAGCCCACTTCTTCCGAAATTCCCCAGAATTAAAACCTTTTAATCATTTTATTACCTTACCTGTAGTTCCTTTGTATGTAATATAAATTTAGCATTCATTGTATTTCCAATTTCTGATGAAGCCAGACTTGGCGAAACATATGTCAAATTTAAAGAAATAAAAAGTGAAAATTTAAACAAGTGTTTGTTGTTTTTTAAGTAATCTTAAAAATGAATTTTCATCAAGTGAAGACTGAAACATTCATCAGCTACACCAATTAACGTAGAACGAACGTTTCGAGCTGTGAGTTCTTACCCCGTACGCTTGTATATATGACAGCTATTAAATTTTAACTTTAAGATATGTTTATTTTCATAGCTAAAATTACAGAAATTTCCTTACTCCTGTCCTTTAATTCTAATTCTATTACTTCTCTACGTTCTTTTTCCTATATTGATATAATGCTAATTCCCTAAGATATTCATTATCTAATATATCATATATCCTACTCATTAATTTCTTATCCTATTCCCAGTCTTCTTCTCTTTCTTCTATTCACCACTGTTTCGTCCTCTTGTAGTAGCGCTTGCTCTTTTTATCCTGTGTATCTCATGTTCATCTTTGTTGGTTGCCTCTCTCATTAGTGAGTTACTATGCTGTTCCATCCTGGCTATGGTTTTCTTCGTTCTCTTCGTTATTTCTCCATTGATTGTAGTCATCTCTAGGTCTCTTCGTAGTTGGTTGTTCCTCAAGTACCATGGGGCGTCCTTCATCCTCCTTATTGCGTTGTTCTGTACTGCCTCTAATTTCTTAATGTACGTTGCTGCAAGTTGTCCATATGTGATGATTGGTTTTACTGATGCTTCGTAGATGTTTCTCTTCGTCCTCGGTTGTAGCCTGCTTCTTCTTCCTATCATCGAGTTTGAGTTGGCTGATCCTTGATTTGGCTTTCTTCACTGTCTCTCCTATATGTTTTTTCCTGTCGTGTGTATTCCCAGATATTTGACGTCTTGGCTCCATTCGATCTGATTTCCTCCTACCGTGAGTCTCTAGTTGGTGGTCCGGCTTTCTCCTCCTTCCTATGGCTATTGCTTGCGTTTTTCCCGCGTTGATTTTGATTTTCCATTACTTCGCCTATTGCTCCATGTCCTCGATTTCTTGTTGCACGTAATTTACCGTTTGGTCCACCTTCCATGATGTTGACGCCTTTGCTGTGTCGTCCGCGTAGATGTATGTCCTTGTGTGCCTTGGTCCTCTTGGTATGTCGCTGGTATAGATGCTGTATAGTGTCGGTGATAGTGCTGATCCCTGGGGCGTTCCTCCCCGTGTCCTCCTTTCCGTCGATGTGGTGTCGTTGATCCTGATGCTGAATATCCGTCCGGTATGGTAGACCTGTACTATCAAGATGATCTTCCTGCTAAATCTCTGTCCTTACGACAGCTATAACTGAAATACTTTGATGCTAGTAGGTACCTTGTCAGACAAATATCAGCGAAATGAACCTTTAAATATGAACGACATCTAACCTCATGTTCAGTATCTATTAACTATATGACAGTTTAGCAAAATTCTAAAAGTAGATATGAAATTTACTTTTTCAGAGCTACATCATTCAACGTACGACGACCCTTTCGAACTGATTGACATAGCTATGAACTGAAATTCGTTGATACTAGTAAGCACCTTATACGATGAAAGTCAGCAAAATGACACTTTAAATATCATCATCTAATGTAATGTTGAGTATGAGTATGAGACTGTCACGGTCGTCGTAGTAAATTTTCGCTAATTTTAACCTTAGAATCTCTTATGGGACATGTATTTTTGTTGATTTTGTTCCAGAACCGACATAGCCTATTTACTCAGATAAAAAAGTAGCTCCCAATGCTCTAAGTTATATTACGAGATTGGATATTATGCTTAAATTCCAAGAAAACATAATTCTGGTCGAAAAGCAGCCCCACTGTTCAACGTTAGTCACACATAAATTTTTCGAGTATTAAAGGAAAGCAAAATTCATCCCTATAAAATGATGCTGACTCAGGAGCTCATGAAAGACGATTTCGGTAGAAGAATAAATGATGGTAATGTTAGATAACAATGTGATCCAATTAGAAAATGTTTTGTTTTTGATGAGAGCACATTTATACTTCACGGTCATGTTCATCGTCAAAATTGCCGCTATTGGTCTAATGAGAATCCTCAATGGATGATAGAGAAATTTACGCAATATCCGGAAGAAGTTAATGTTTGGGCACGAATTGTTGGAAATCCTGTCGTAGGTCCCTTTTTTTCATTGATGGCAATTTGAATGATGGAGATAAATATTTAGAACTGCTCCAAAATAATGTCGTGTCAACTTTAACAAACTTATATCCTGATCCAGTAAACCCACAAGTTGATGCCAATACAATATGATTTCAGCCTAATTACGAAATCAACGTCCAGCAGTACCTGAACCAAAATTTTCCAACTAGGTGGATTGGGAGGCGCGGATCGATAAAATGGCCAGTACGATCTCCTGATTTGACGCCATTGGACTACTTTTTATTGGGATATGTCAAAAGTACTGTATACAAAAGTAAATCCCTCAACTTAGATGACTAAAAAGACGAATCACTCTTGCGATTAGATTAGTCACGCCTGAGATGTTGAGTAATATTAGAAGACCAGATAAGCATGTTGCCAAGGCGTTCGCGGCGAGCATTTTGAGCATTTCCTACACTGACATTAATGGTTTTTTGTTTTTTTTTTATATTATTAAGAAATAATCAGTATTACTTATTAGGTTTTTAGTGTAGTCTAGCGAATTTGTGAAATAAAATAGTTTTCATGTTTTAATGTTAATTTTTGTAATGAATCTGAAAACATTTAATATTTCCGAAACAGTTGAAGATATGTGTAGGACATTGTACATAAATTATGTCTAGAATTGTCTGGAAAATCAAAAAAAAAATAAAATAAACAGGGACTTGCATTTAAAATAAGAAAGTTGGTATGGGCCACTGTAATTACACACCATATATATATATATATATATATATATATATATAAATATATATATATATATATTGAAAAATGCGTATTTAAAAATACAAATCGAAATTATTCCATTTGGCTGTTTCACACTGTTCCAGCGACATACCAAGAGGACCAAGGCACACAAGGACATACATCTACGCGGACGACACAGCAAAGGCGGCAACATCATGAAAGGTGGACCAAACAAGGCAATAGCCATATAGGAAGGAGGAGGAAGCCGGACCACCAACTAGAGACTCACGGTAGGAGGAAATCACATCGAATGGAGCCAAGACGTCAAATATTTGGGAATACACATGACAGGAAACTCACGTGGAAGAAACATATAGGAGAGACAGTGAAGAAAGCCAAATCAAGGATCAGCCAACTCAAACTCGATGATAGGAAGAAGAAGCAGGCTACAGCCGAGGACGAAGAAGCATCAGTGAAACCAATCATCACATATGGACAAGTTGCAGCAACGTACATCAAGAAATTAGAGGCAGTACAGAACAACGCAATACGGAGGATGAAGGACGCCCCATGATACTTGAGGAACAACCAACTAAGAAGAAACCTAGAGATGACTACAATCAAGGAAGAAATAACGAAGAGAACGAAGAAAACCATAGCCAGGATGGCCAGCATAGTAACTCACTAATGAGAGAGGCAACCAACAAAGATGAACATGAGAAACAGTGGTGAATAGAAGAAAGAGAAGAAGACTGGGAATAGGATAAGAAATTAATGAGTAGGATATATGATATATTAGATAATGAATATCTTAGGGAATTAGCATTATATCAATATAGGAAAAAGAATGTAGAGAAGTAATAGCATTAGAATTAGGAAATTTCTGTAATTTTAGCTATGAAAATAAACATATCTTAAAGTTAAAAGTTAATAGCTGTCATGGCCAAACGACAAATTGTTACTGTCAAATTTTTGACAAACAACAAAATCAACGCTAAACCGAATAAAAAACCTCTAAATGCTATACAAAGCAATTGACTGCACTTGGAAAACTTTTGTGTGTCTCAGACGTATAAACACAAAGTTTTGTACCCTAACAACAAACTTTTCTTTTTTCACTCGACGCACGTTTCAACAGGATGGCTACAAAGTCAAAGGAACTTAATTTATACTTTTTGATTTACTCTTTGATGATGACTGCTTCGCTGTTGAAATGGGCGTAGAGTGAAAAAAGAAAGGTTTGGTGTTCGGGTACAAAACTTTGTGTTTATACGTCTGTGACAGACTCAAGGTTCCATAGTTTTCCAAGTACAGGATGGCTTCAAGGTCAAAGGAACTAAATAAATAATTTTAGGTTTACTCCTTGACAATGGCAGCGCGCTGTTGAAACCTGCGTAGAGTGAAAAAAGAAAGATTTGGTGTTAAGGTACCAAACTTTGTTTTTATAAGTCTGTGGCACACCAACGGTTCCACAGTTTTCCAAGTACAGGATGGCTACATGGTTAAAGGAATTCAATTTATATTTTTGTTTACTACTTGATAATGACAGCTTCGTGTTGAAACGTGCGTAGAGTGAAAAATGAACAAAACTTTGTGTTTATACGTCTTTTTTAGACCAAAGGATTCACAGTTTTCCAAGTACAGGATGGCTACCAGGTCAAAGGAACTAAATTTATACTGATAATGGCAGCTTCGCTGTTGAAACGTAAGTAGAGTGAAAAAAGAAAGGTTTGGTGTTAGGGTACAAGACTTTGTGTTTATACATCGGTGACACACAGTAGGTTCCACAGTTTTCCAAGTACTGGATAGTTACCAGGTCAAAGGAACTAAATTTATAGTTTTTGGTTTACTTCTTGATGATAACAGCTTCGCTGCTGAAACGTGCGCAGAGTGAAAAAAGAAAGATTCGGTGTTCGGGTACAAAACTTTGTGTTTATACGTCTGTCCAGGACGGCTACTAGGTCAAAGGAACTAAATTTATACTTTTTGGTTTACTCCTTGATGATGATAGCTTCGCTTTTGAAACGTGCGTAAAGTAACAAATAAGAAAGATAATAGAAAGCTACACTATCTGCGACTAACATAGGCTGTATTTTATTTTAATAAAATGTTTGATTACGCGATGGAGGGGTTGGGGCAGTAAGGTGTCTATAGTTTTTACTTCAGTTTAATATCTTGGAGACAGAAATTCATACGGGCATGCAAATTGGTGTGTATACTTTATCCGCAAATAAATAAAAATGAGTTTAACCATTTTGCAAATTATCTTATGGGGAACAGGTGGAGAAATTTTTTTTAATTTTCATATTAAATCCCAAAATAATGTATTTTGAGAAATCATTATAGCCATATAATGCATGGGATGTCAAATACGTCCAGTTATTCACCCGTGCAAAGCTGGGACGGGTCAGCTAGTTAATAATAAACATAAATTTGTACAGAACTTAAGCAGACACACTTTACAAAAATAACTAAAACTGAAAATAATTTGATATTGCCAATATTAGTAATTTGGTGTTGCACAAAAATAAACTGAAGATTGCCACTGAAAATCTTAGGTCGTAAATTGAAAGCTCCTAAGCAACTAATATTGTGTTCTTTACATTCTTCACACCTCATGTCAACGAGACCACGTCCACACAATAGACAAATAATATAAAATAAATTATTTCGAAAAAACCATAAACCATTACATTCCGACACAACAAAACTCTTTGTCACAACCATTATATTCTATTCACAGATGCCCGTTCTCTAAAGTCGTTTAAAACTCATATATACAGACGTTTTGTATTCCTGAATGAATTTTGGAACGTGCAAAAGGAACATTAAAAGGCCTCTTTCCGATAAATAAATTCCGAATCGTCCCAGAAAAGGCGAACACAATGAGTTAGCTTGACTGTACAAATGGCACTTCAAATTTTACAAGGCATAAAATATCATCGGCAGCTTTTGAAACTTTTTGATTTTTTCGGTCGATAGCTTTCGGGTTGGATAGTTTATTGGCTTCCGAGTACAATTGATTTGACAATTGATTCAACATTATAAGGAAAATTGTTAACAACAACAAAAAAAAAACATTAAGCTGAATTATATAGTTTAGATTATGATTAGTTATTAACAACTGTAATATTAACTTACACAGAAGTATCTATAAGATAAATTCAATGAGATAGAGAAGAATAAGTTTATAAGATTACATATTGATATAACCGACCCAACAATTGAAGGGGATATTTCTTATTTTTCTACTGTTAAGTAATTTGAAAAGCTGTGAAACTTTTGGTGTATGACCTGGTAACTAGCCTTTACTTGGAAAACTGTGGAACCTTTGGTGTTTCACAGATGTATAAACACAAAGTCTTGTACCCTAACACCAAACCTTTCTTTTTTTACTCTACTTACGTTTCAACAGCGAGGCTGCCATTATCAAGGAGTAAACCTAAAAGTATAAATTTAGTTCCTTTGACCTAGTAGCCGTCCTGGACTTGGAAAATTGCGGAAGTATAAACACAAAGTTTTGTATCCTAATACCAAACCTTTCTTGTTTCACTCTAATTGCGTTTCAACAGCGAAGCTGCCATTATCAAGGAGTAAACCTAGAACTATAAATTTAGTTCTTTTGACCTGGTAGCGTTCCTGTTGAAACGTGCGTAGAGTGAAAAAGAAAGGTTTGGTTTTAGGGTACAAAACTTTCTTTTTATAAGTCTGTGACACAGTAAAGGTTCCACATTTTTCCAAGTACAAGATGGCTACCAGGTCAAAAGAACTAAATTTATACTTCTACGTTTACTCCTTGATAATGGTAGCTTCGCTGTTGAAACGCTGTTGAAAAAAAAAAGAAAGGTTTGGTATTAGGATACAAAACTTTGTCTTTATACGTCTGTGACAGACCAAAGGTTCCGCACTTTTCCAAGTCCAGGACGGCTACCAGGTCAAAGGAACTAAATTTATAATTTTAGGTTTACTCCTTGATAATGACAACTTCGCTGATGAAACGTAAATAGAGTGAAAACAGAAAGGTTTGGTTTTAGGGTACAAGACTTTGTGTTTATACATCTGTGACACACCAAAGGTCCCACAGTTTTCCAAATACAGTTAATTGTTTTGTATTGTATTCCGAAGTTTTTTCAAAAAAATCGGTTTGAAGTGGATTTTGTTGTTTGTCAAAAATATGACAATGACAATATGTCGTTTGGCGATCACTTGATACTGAGGGTACCATTGTGATTTTCTAGAAATAGATTTCTCCAGCCCAAATGACGTCGATTGAAGGTGCTTTAATTTCCGTGTTGTTTATCATCATACAGCTGGCTTCTTTAAGTTTTCTCTTCTCGAAATTTGCCTCTTTGAATACATGAATGGCCAAATTTGACTTGTCCACATGTCTTCTAGAAATGTTGTATTGGTGCTCTTTTTTCCTTACTAGTTAAGGTCTTGAAGTTTCACCGGAATTAGTATGACCAGTCACATACAACACTGTACAGACAATTTTTGAAATTCTGAGTGAGTTAAATGGTATGGTATGTGTGAAGACAGAGCGCAATGTATTTGTTAATATTAAAATTTTCATATAATATTTAAATATTTTTTTAATACACATTTATATGTAAACAGATTCAGATTCAAGACATTTAATGATGTTGTTAACAGCGGATGATATGCTATTTTCTCTAAAACAAAACAAAATGTCAGGATGTAAAGGCTTAAATAAATCTGATGTGAGGATAAAAAATCTCATCAACACCTTCTAAATTCTTATCATCTAGTTAATTCATGGACAAGTTTATTGTAGGTATTTAAGGAAAATTTTTCATAGGATCAGTGAAGTTGAAATAAAAAAAGTATATCCCTAAACTCTCTAAGGAATTTTTTTACTATGTTTTTTCTTATGCCTTTAATGGAATCTTTGAAATAATTGAATTTTTCGGTAGTAATTTTGCTAAATGCTCTACCGCATATGAAACTTATAGTTTCCGAAGATATCCCTTTCAAGCTATCCCAAATTGAAAACTTCTTGGCTATTCTATATGATCTTTGGATTTTTTGTGCTATACAAAAACATTATATTTCGTTTAACTAGTTTCTGAACGACAATTGTGAAGTACAGGCGAGCTGATATTACAAATTCCTTCAGAAAAGTTTTTGAAAAACATTCTCCACAACGATCCTTGAGAAGCAAGGCCGTCGACAGGGGGCCGCTTGGAGGTTCTATCGTGTCAGCTAGTTTTGCAATAAACACTCAAGTGTTCTTACTACATTTTTCAAGTATTTAACTTATCTGCTTTTAGAAATTTTTCTGTGGGCGGAGTTATATCACTGTAAAGCTGTTAAAATTTAATTTTAAACTTATTTTTTTATAAATGTAATTCAAAGGACTATGAGGTTAAATTCAGACATTCAAACTTTTAGATGTTTAAATATACAGTTTTTTGTTATACAAAAAAAAAACACCTTGAAGATCACGTGTATAAGCCGAAACATACGAGTGGACCAGATTATGAGTATCCAGGAAAATATAAATATAGATACGCATTTTATTTTATTGAAAAACGTCCAAAAAGAATCCCATAGACAACATTTTCCAGTACTAAAAATTACAATTTTGAATGTATGACTTTTTAAACGTTTTTATAAGTAACCTAAGTCAATTATTTTGTTAGGTTTCCTGTTAGGTTAAATTAAACCACAATGTATGCTGTTTTATCAAAAAAAATATATCTTGTTACTTATTAAAAAAGTTGACACTACTAAAAAATTTTACAAAATGGTATAATACTTAATGGAGAATTCCCAAAAAAAATTATCTATGTATTTTTCTGAGCAAGAAACAGCTGCAAAAGTCGTTGCAAATTTCACGACGGATTTATAATAAAACGAATGTTAAAGTTTAAATACACAGTTATGAAAACTTTATTACTAACACTTATCAAAAGTTTAAACTGTTTGCCACCAGCATTAATTCAAGCACGACATAGTCCTAAAAACGACCTTCTCACCAATTGTGCAAAACGTTGTGAACGGATGTGTTCGGACGCATCCAAGATTCTTGAAAGTAATTCATCATTTGATGAGATGGGTTTGGAAAAAAGCTTATCTTTCAGGTAAGCCCGGTAAAAAAGTCTCATAGATTTAAACTGGGAAAACTTGCACCAAGGACCCAATCCAACGGTTTCCATACTCTCGGTTCAGATATTCTCGCACAGGACGGGTATTAAGAGCAGGGCAATCGTCATTTTGGTACCAGATCTTGAGTGGTACATCTTCTAGCAGATTTGACAGATAGTATTGTACAAAATACAGATAAATCTCGCTAGTTTTCTAGCTGTTTTATTGGAAATTTTGAATTGCCAGGGAATTTGAGTAGTTAAATGTATCTAGATTTTCTACAAAACCATCAGCCAAATCTGCTAGAAGATGTGCCATTAAACATTTTATGTACAATATGGTTCCATAATGACGGTTGGCATGCTCATTATAATAGTAAGCAAATTATTGGCTTGAGCGCCTTGGTCCAACTTTATGGCTACTACGGTCTCCCGATTTAAACTTATTGGACTTTTTTTTGCTGGAATTTCCATATCATCAATTGGTGAATTACGTTAAAGAATCTTGGAAGCTACCGAATACATTCGTTGGCGACCTTATGCAAAATTGGTGAAAATGTCATTTTTAAGACGGTTTCGTTCATGTATTAATGCTGGTGGTAAACAGTTCAAACATTTGCCCTGTGTAAGTAATAAAGTTTTCGTAACGGTTTATTTGAACTTTCACAATCGTTTTATTTCAAATTTGTGGAGAATTTTGGAATGACTTTAATAAAACTTTTTTTCCGGAATTTTGGAAAAAGTATTATGCCATTTTGCAAACTTTAGTAGTAGGGGCAACTTTTGCAATAATTTGCCATAGTACTTTAGGTATATTGTTTTATACGATGAGGTGTCAAACTTTTCTAAAAAAAATTCTTCAAATTTGTTAATAAATGTAAAAAAATATATTTTCTGTGATAAAACATGGTACATTGAGGTTTAATTTGGGATTCTAGCTTATAAAATAGTTAATTAGGTTACCTATAAAAACATTTCAACAGTCATATTTTCAACACTGTAATTATAATAATGAAAAATGTTTTCTAGGGTATGTTTTGGACTTTGCCCAATAAACTTCATATATACTCTATTCGAGGTGTCATTCCTTTGTACGCAAGACAATATATATAATATATATTGTTTCTGGTTAGGGAACCTTCCTCAGTTGGCATTCCCACAATTGAATGTCTTCTCGAATACTACTTTATGTATTTGATAGATTTCGTTAAATTTGAAGACGCGAGATGTAAAATCGTCATCTATGATTTTCGAGAGAATTAGCACACAGAGGTTCCGAATCTCGAGCCCTTCCGTGTAATTGCTGTTCTCCCTTAACGTATTCAATATTTCTGACAGGTGAAGTGAAAATTGTATCGTGACATTCTATCCTAGGAGTTAAGGGAGAACAGCAATTACACGGAACGGCTCCAGATTCGGAACCTCTGTGTGTTAATTCTCTCGAAAATCCTAGATGTCGATCTTACATCTTTCCCTGGGTAATCATAAACTAGTCCATTCCTGGGTTTCACCTTAATATTGATTTTGGGACATGTCGTCCAATTAACAATTAATTGGCAATAATTACCATTTTATTTTAAATTATATTGAGATGGGCTCTGTTCTCTAGCATTGACTACAAATTAACAATATTTAACTTGTTAACAATTGATTTCAAATGCATTTTGTCCCTTCAAAAATCCAACAATAGCCGGTTTTTACCTGAGCAATCGTAAATTCTGTGAACAATGATGGATCTATGTCACCAAAGGTAAAAAAAATGTGTTAGCAATTTAAATCTATATCCGTTATCACAAAAGAATTTGTGCATCAAAAATTTTGTTTATAAAATAAATATTATTCTTTAATTAGCTTTTGGAACGCTCTCATTATCCAAGCTCAAGCTCCTTTCATAACATTTTGCAGGATATTAAATGCTAGTCTGGCTTACGGCTAACGGACCGCAAAATATATAAAGTGACCTTTATGGGCAGAATTTAATACCGTATCAAAGTTATGAGAAAATAATATTTGAGCTGTTATTATTGGAGAGTTGTTATTTTAGGATATCGATCCTAGGGCCAATAAGTTACAGATGCCATCAAATTATGAAATTTTGGCACATTAAGAATGTTTGTCGGCATAAAATAATAGAGCATTATAATGACTCTATACTTTGTAGGATACTTCGTAATCTTGTTTCAACACGTCATGATTTTTTTCATATATACTAACTGACAAATAAATCGCAACACCCAGATGAAGATGTTTAAATTTAACTAGTGATCGCCCAGTGGTCGAAATTCGACCATATTTCATGAAATTGTAAAAAATATAATTTTATAAGAAACAGAGTGGTGGAGAAATCGGAGAAGTAGATGTAATGACGAAAATTGTTCACTCATATTGACAAATCCATTGAAATAAATAGAAAATAAAAATATAATCAAATATCGGTATTCGAAATATTTTTGACAAATGAATGACCCCTCAAATTTTTGGCTGGAACCGTTCCTGGCAAAATATTCGACATAATAATTGGAAGATTGTTATTTGCAACCTAAAAGTTTTCGTCATTTGCGGTTTCAATCAAGTTAAAGAGAGGACCAACAACCCTAGGAGAACTTAAATATTTAATACATTCTTTATTGTCCGCTGTCTGACATTTTTTTACGCAACACCTGCGGAAAGGTTGTGATAATAATATATTAATCAAATAATTAAATTCACATTAAAAACAGAATATTTAATATGAAAGTTACTGCAACGCGTCCGAAAAGTGAATACTGATCTACTACATTAAGTATTTTACCACTAAACAATAACAATACTGGCATGCCACTTCCAGAACTACATGCTCTAAGAATATAACTGACATGCATAAGCTTTATTCGCGGAACACAATTCTGAACCAATTCGTCATCAATTCAGTTCTACTCAAGAGCGCATGCCTGATTCAGAACTAATAAAAGATACTTGTGTACCGCGAATGCCATTGTAACTAATTTGTAGCTATTTATGGTAGAGGCTTGAATATTCTGACAGGGCGAAATGACTTGCTTCTACACTTTCACGACTAATCCGAAAATGAAACTGATGATTATTAAATTGTGGCACAATATGTTCAAAATAATCAATTGTGTTTGAAACACTCACAATTTCCAAAAGTTCTTCCAAAACCCCGTCACTTGAAATTAAGTGGTCCATGTCGTACGTTTTACGTAAACACAATAAACAATAAGTAAATTTCCCGATGTAGGCAACACAAAATAACAATTTACTAAATTTGAGTAAAAAATATTCAAACGCGCATGGCAGAACAAGGAATCCTAGCTATAATTCAAAAACTGATAATCTGGTTACGAATCAATAATGAATCGAATTTTCCTTCACCGCCAACACAGTTACAGTTACTGTCAGTTCAGTAATTTCTGTACCGCGAATGCTTTTATTGCAACTGCGCATGCGATCAGTAATAAATCGATAACGAATTGTTACCGCGAATAAAGCTATAATTACTCACTGTTTTGAGTTTTGACCGTCTGGCGACGGCGGTACTGTCGGTTGTTTGGCGTTAACGTATGGACGTAAATAATTAATTTTTATCATATTTTATTTAATGAATGAACCAATATTATAAATTAATATTAGCATTCTGCACTGAAGGTCGTCAGTAGCTACTAAACAAAACAAAAATGAAGAAAATCGGTTGAGAGACAAAGGAGAAAATAGTACTTAATCGTTTTGTCTTTTCCTATTTATATATAGATATCGTATTGGTAAAACATAGATGCTATTGTAAGCAGTGGCGGCTGGTGGGTTATGAAACTGGTGGTGCACTTTACTGGTCAAATATTGGGATTCAAAGATGCAACAAAACAAACCAGAACTTTGCTAATTCTGCATTTATTTTTTATTAATTAAAATATTCATTGACTTTTTTCGAAAGCGAAATGTTTAATGACCCATTTATTAAGGACTGGCATTAATTGAATATATTTTTTCAATACTCAGACATCGTATTTCTGAAGAAACGTTTTAATCCTTCACTCCACTTTCCGTCCAAATGGATTCCCCGCCATAAATAATGCAAGGAAAACAAAATAATGTATTGATGCGATCACATCCACACAACCTTTTTTTATTACAACTTTCACTTTTAAAACTTGCTGTAAATACTTTATTTTCATTTTGCACTCTTCATTTTGCACTCCTGTTAGTTTGAAGTTGGTAGACAATGTAACTCGTTCCTCGAAGTTTTCTTGGATTTCCATCGTCTTGAAGTGGTTAATCTCACTTCAAGACGATGGAAGTCCAAGGAAACTTCGAGGAATTTTGCACTCTTGTTTTCAATTGCGATATGGTTTAGGTGGACCAGCAAATTTTATATCTAATTTGTGTTGAAACGATTTATTAATATATAGTCAATGTTAAAATTGATACTCATTTTCAATGTTATGTAAACACACACATAGACTACTAGGACAGAAACAAAGCAACGACTAATTAAATCACGTAAACAAGAATTTGAATTATTGAAACGTTAGGATACGTCCGGTCAATATCAGCACAGCTCGGTGTCGCCGTGCGGCGTACCAGAATCAGCCCATTAGTCCATATAGTTAGCATTAACGGTCGTCTATCTCACGCGTTAAGCCTGTTATATCGTATCTCATAGAAGCTATATAAGTTTCACCGTACGCGAGCCGAACTGCACGGTGAAATATTCTTTCAAGCGAATAAAAGTCTTAATACAAGTTTGGATTAGAGCTTAAATTGTTTTTTGATAAATTTCTTGTTATTAAAATAATATTTATTAAACATTTTGTGTTGATTTTTAACCGATTTCCAAAAAGGAGGAGGTTATCAATTCGTCGCGTATTTTTTTCGATTTTTTTTGCATGTATGTTACCTGATTTCTTCTCCTGTGGTGCACCGTTTTGAATGAATATGGTCCTGTTTAATAGATTATATATCCGGATTGGTGAAACTTCAAATTTTGGAAAAGAATTATATTGGTAAAATGATAAAATTTGTGAATGAACACATGCGTGCATGGAAATCGACCAATATTCCTAATATTTTAGTCGATTTTTCGATAAATCTTTGGGATGTGTCTAGTTTTTTAACTTTTATTCTATTAAGGAAGATCCTCAGGTGATCTCATATACTTTATATACTCTGCGACGTGCAACTTGCAGTTTTGCAGAAAATCGCCGAAAATTCCAAAATTCTTATCAAAAATTTCATCGAAATGACATAGCGGACATTTCCTCATAAATATTTTAATTCCAACGTGCGGTAATTTTAGGCACTGGAAGTTTTAATTGCGAATTTGAAAATTTTCTATGTACATCTCAAGCATATAGGTAGTAAAGCATAGTATTTTCGGCTCCTTAAATCAATGAGTACCAAGCTCGTTTTGTTTGTATACCAGGCAAATACTATTTCACTGCAAATTTTTCCTTTTTTTTTGGTTGTCACATTCTCCCGGCCTAATAGAAAATTCAGTGACAACACATGTTAAACTCTAAACTGCTATTTGGTGCGTTTATAGACAGAGTGTTTAGTTATAGCAAACAAAATCACAAAGTAAAGTGATAGATGGAGTTGCATTTATATGAAGATTGAAATATAGGACGGACTAGAATGATAGTGGTCCGTAGGCAGCTGTATATACAGGATGGTTGGAATATAGAGTGGACTGGACGTTTGGTGGTACAAAAATGTTGGAAAAAATGTGAAATTAAAACTATATAGGGTGGTTGAATTATATTTATAAAGTGTGATTAAAAAATTATTTCTTTTATAGCCCATAAGAAGTTGCATAAAGTGTGGAGAGGAATTAATGTTACACAGGACAATAATATAAAATGTAAAAAATGAATTAATTTATGGGCTAGCCCACAAGGAGTTATATACTATGGTTGAAATATAGCAACAATCAAGTTTGATGAAGTAGTAGAAAAATATGCAATGAAGGATTTTAGATTTGCTTGGCACCGACTTCAAAATATACTAGATTGCTAGGTAATTAATTTGTACAGAATGAGCACCTTTTAATGTTTACATTTTTTACTTCCTGGGTAGGTACCTAACAACATTGAATGTGTAATTTATTTGCTAGAGTTGTATTTTGTTATAATTATTTTTAGCTTTTTTGTTATAAGTGGAAGTTGTTTATATTTTTTTAAAAAATGTTTTATTAATCTTATTAAAAGCTTATTAAATGTGGTGGTTCAGCGCACGAATGCACCTAAGGGACAGCCGCCCCTGACTGTACGTAGTAAATGATTAAAATTTGGTAAAGTTTGGTGAATGTTTTTTCATGTAAACTTTTTTTATTTTTTAACGTTTAACGTTTACCAAAAAAAAGAAAGAAAGAAAGAGTTTGCTGGGATCCAAAATCGATGTTTACTAATATTAAAAGTGAATTTGAAAGAGGTCGAATTATTGGTTTATGGGAGACGGATTTTTCATTTTGAGAAATCGCTAACCGCATGAACAGAAATACACCTATTGTTGTAAGATGTTGTCAAGCATGGTTTGATAATGCCCAAAATCGGAGAAAGGGGCACAAATGAAGTTCAAGATCAACGTCTAAGACTTATGGCCTTTAGAGACCGATTTCCGACACCTCCAAATGTGGCTGATGAGTACTTATCAGAACATGGCCATATTGTAAGTGTCCACACGGTTTACTGCCGTATAAGGTATTTTAGACAGCAGCATTATCGACCCTATCTTGTGCTACTTCTGACCGCTGAGTATCAACGGCGACTAGAGTGGTGCAGACGTGCAGAGAACGACAACATTGGAATGTAGAATGGCATCAGGTCGTCTTCTCTGATGAATCTCGATTCTGCTTGGGTGGACATAATGGCCGCAGAAGGGTTGGACGACGTCGAGGAGAAAACTAACCTAACCTAACCTCAATTTTATATTGAGTAACATGTATACCGAACAGTAGGCGTTATGGTGTGGGGTGCTATTGCACATGGAAATAGGTCACCTTTAGTCTTTAGTAGTGGAGCCGTATGTACCCCCTTACTTTAATCGGCTAATATATCCCATATTTCAGCAATATAATGCTCGGTCTCATCTTGCTCGAGTTGGTTTAAACTTTTTTGAAGAGATGCTCGCCCAGATCCCTCGATCGATGGGTAAAAAGTTTGGAAATTTACCCCAGCCCCCACAGACTTTGGAGGTTCTAAGATATGAAATACAGGTAGCTTGGGATAGTATTCCTCAAGAAGCGATATATGACGTCTTTTTCTTCGGTGTCTTTTCCATTTTATTTGTGATTGACATAGACTTTTGACAAACGAACTTCAATAATGTTCACAATTTGATGAAATAGGGTAGAATTTCTACCACAGGGCGACCACTAGTATAAATAATAACTTGGTCAAGTGCGAGTTGGACTGGCATAAGAAAGGTTCTGTACCACTTTCAAGATTTTAATATTCCAGTTTCAGACTAGCAGGGAATGAGTGAATATTTACCCTAATATCTTTTAAAGGGAGCGTTTTAAATACATACACTTTCATTATCCACACAGACTTTTTATTTTATCTGCTTCAGGATTCGCTTAATTTTTTCTTATTTGGCCCCCAAAAATTGACAGTAGAGTTTTATTTTACTAATACACTTTCAAGGAAGCCTTTTATAATCTACTGTCTGAATTTTGAGGTTCTGTAGATTGGAAGATAAAGGAAAAAATAGGTCAAGTTTTAAATTATAAATTATTAAATCTGTTATACAAATTATTTAAAAATACAAATAAACTATAATTTTAATTCATACAATGAGCCTTTTATTTGATATTTTATATGACGTGTTTTCCATTTAATTCTAAAATTTGCCCCCAAATTAAAATTGGGGTTTTCTACTAATAATTTTTATAAATTTGAAGTGAGCCCCAGTACCCCTAATTATTTGCAAAATTGTAGGTAGTATGATTTGGGAAATAAAATGGGAAATGAGAATTTTTTATATTTTTTTGTTAATATCTTGTAAACAATTAATTTTAAAAATATGAAAAATATATATTTGTATTCCTCTTAATGAGCCCTTTCATTTGATGTATTCCATGATGCGTTAAAAATATTTTTTTATTTTCCGTTTAATTCTATAATTTGGCCCCCAATATTAATATTTCTTTGGAAAAAAATTTAGGACTTCTAGTTTGAGGAATAAAGAGGGGAATGGGTAATTTTTTAAAATATTTTTAATAATATATTTTAAAAATATAAAAAAGTATGTTTGTATTAGTCATAATTAGCCCTTTTATTTGATATATTACATGATGTGTTAGAAACAATATTAATTATATATTTTTCATTTAATTCCGTAATTTGCCTCCCAAAGTTAATATTAGAGCTTCTCCTTATTTTTCCAGTAAAATTCAGGTGAGGCTCTACATCTTTATTTTTTTCAAAAACTTACGGCTTATAGTTTCGGAGATAAGGTAGGGGGAATTGGTAAAAAATTTTATATTTTTGTTAATATCTTTAAAATAATTTATTTTAAAAATGTGAAAAAAAATATATATTTGTTTTCGCCATAATGTGCCCTTTCATTTGAGATATTACAATATCTGTTATAAATAATTTCAATTTTATATTTTCCATTTAATTCTATAATTTGCCCCCCAAAATTAATAGGAGAGATTTCTCCTTATTTTTCCTCTAAAATTCAGGTGATCTGTAATTTTTTTCAAAATTTTACTTCTTATAGTTTCGGAGATAAGGGGGGAAACGGTCGATTTTTTAGTTTTTCCCCCCAGAAGTACCCCTAAAATCAAAATTTTTACGATATGTACTCCTGATCGGGTCACCAAACTATACATTGATACCAAATTTCAACCTCTTCCGTCCAGTAGTTTAGGAGAAAATTGCTGTGATGTGACAGAGGTAGAAATCCGAAGTGATATTATAAGGGTATCCATATATTGTATATACTGAACCGTTAAAATAGTCAATTTTGCCATTTTTGGATAGCTGTTCGCTTTTAAACGTAGCCATATTGGATCCGCTATAGTGAATTGTTTAATTCTGATAGTCAACTCATAATTAGAAATCCCAAGAACCCTCCAATGACAGCTATGAGACCATTCCTTTATCTTTCAAATTATATTGGTAAATGGAGATGTCACATGTAAAAGCTAATAAAGATCTCTTGTCCTTTGCCACATAGATATTTATTTAAAACAATTGGAGAGAAACGAAACCCAATAATAATTTATTAATGACCCAAAAGTGTATTTCTCATCCTGTACGTTGATTATGACAGGAAATATCATATAATTAAATAATGATCAATGCATGTTGTTAATTTTAATATGAACGTGGTAACTTTCTCTCACTTCCCAAATTATCTTCGTCAGTGATCGCATCGTTGGCGATTAATATGCATGACGGCAATTTAAACAATAATTTGTGGCGTTCTGTATGTACAGTCGATGTCATCCATTCACCGCAGAACCTACAGTTTCCCGGAATGATCAGCGACTTCGCTCTTGTAAACTGAATACCAATAAAGGTTGAATAAGTCCGAGACTGTCAGAGGAGCACCACCCACTATACGCCAAGAAGTTAATATACTACTATCGAACGCGCCGAGTAATAAGTCAGGGGAAATGGCGTTCGAGTAATTGTCGAAGAGAAATTAAATTCAATTAATGCTGAAGTGTTGGGTGGAGTCTCGGACTTGTTAACCAGCCACAGTTCGTTCGTTAAAGATGGCAGAAGGTAAACGCAAATAATGCATTATTCAAGAGCTGATGAGTTTTTTGTGAGCAGCTTAAACTTGGCCATGAGTTTTAAAAATTATTTATTGATAAATGTTTTAAGATGTCTTCAATAATTTGATTGTTTAGTTAGTTTCCCTTTATATTTTTAGATTATGTAACGTAATCTATCTTATTTTAACTGCCCGTTAATGTTTTCTCTTCTGATTTAATTCTGTAAGAGATATGTATTAATAAAACAGTTTTTAAAAAAATTTAACCGACTTCCACCTTTAAGTAAAAAGCTGAAAATAATTATAATAAAATACAACTCTAGCAAATAAATAACACATTCAATGTTTCTCTCTTCGAGGTGTCATTCCTTTGTACGCAAGACCATATATATATATATATATATATATATATATATATATATATATATATATATATATATATATTGTTTCTGGTCGGGAACCTTCATCAGTTGCGCTTCCCACAATTGAATGTCCTCTCGAACAGTTCTTTATGCATTTTGATGCAT
The DNA here is from genome assembly GCA_034190945.1 of Octodonta nipae. NCBI lineage: Eukaryota > Metazoa > Arthropoda > Insecta > Coleoptera > Chrysomelidae > Octodonta > Octodonta nipae. The sequence goes on from CM067222.1 coordinate 12,710,478, forward strand.
TTCGTTAAATTTGAAGACGCGAGATGTAAGACCGACATCTAGGATTTTCAAGAGAATCAGTACACAGAGGTTCCGAATCTGGAGCCGTACAGTGCAATTGCTGTTCTCCCTTAACTCCTAGGACAAAATGTTACCATAAAATTTTCAGGTTACTTCACCTGTCAGAGATATTGAATCTCTCTTCGAGGTGTCATTCCTTTGTACGCAAGACAATATATATCATATTACATTCAATTGTGGGAAGCGCAACTGATGAAGGTTCCCGACCAGAAACAATATATATTATATTTATATATGATATATATTGTCTTGCGTACAAAGGAATGACACCTCGAAGTAACCTGAAAATTTTGTGGTGACATTTTGTCCTAGGAGTTAAGGGAGAACAGCAATTACACGGACCGGCTCCAGATTCGGAACCTCTGTGTACTGATTCTCTTGAAAATCCTAGATGTCGGTCTTACATCTCGTGTCTTCAAACATTCAATGTTGTTGTTAGGTACCTACCCAGAAAGTAAAATATCTAAACATTAAAACGTGCTCATTCTTTAGAAATTAATTACCTACCAATCTAGTATATTTTTGAAGTCGGTACCAAGGACACCGAAAATCCTGCATTGCGTACTACTTCTACTACTTCATCAAAATTGATTGTTGCTTGGCACCGACTTCAAAAATATAGTAGATTGGTAGGTAATTAATTTGTACAGAATGAGCACCTTTTAATGTTTACATTTTATACTTTCTGTATAGGTACCTAAAAACATTGAATGTGTTATTTATTTGCTTTGCTTTAAAAAAATGTTTTATTTTCCACTTTTTATTTTTTTTGGGCTCAGCGAAGTTTTGACCATTATTTTTTTATTTTGTATGTATAACGTTAATAGGATCAGATAGCATCGAAAACCCCAACGTTACACAATGATACATTTTCATTTAAATTTACAGGTCAAAGTTTACGAACAAAATTACTAGTACGCGTTAACTTAATTAGTCCAAAATATGTTTATGCCTTATAGACCACACCATGTAACTTTTTTCCACTTTTTTGACAACCCTGTATAACTATAGATATTTCCACTCCACATTATGCGCCAACCATCCTCTACATACGACTGCCTAAGGACAACCATAAATTATGGGACGGAGGAGAATCAATCCCATATTTACAGAGTCAAATCCGTCCTAGATTTCAACCATCGTATATAAGGCCTTGTGGGCTACCCTATAAATTATTTCATTTTTAATTTTTGTATTATCACCCTTTATAACATTAATTCTTCTCCACACTATATGCAACTTTTTATGGGCTATGAACTATATAAAAATATAATTCAACTCCAGCATATATTTCAACCATCCTGTGTATGATTTGTTTATGGCCACATTATATGACAGTTTTTTAATCACCCTATATAATTTTAATTCCACATTTTTTCCAATTTTTATATTTCACCAAACGTCCACTTAAATTGGGAAAGATTTGCAGTTTTAGTGGCCCAATTTAATGACACTTTCGGATTATTGTAAAAAGTCATGGCTTACTAGATATTTTGAAAAAAACCAAATTATGCCGATTTAGTCAAATCACTCTTTTGTTTTTGATTTCATAAAAAAGTGTAAATATCAAAATTGAAGGGAATTGTATCCCGAATGTGACTGTTATGTCCTCGTTTGCGTGACAGCTCTCGTTTTCGAGATATGACACAAACTTATCTTTTTTTGAAAGGAAACCATAGTTGGCTATGACCTCAAAAAATCGGACATTTTTAGAGCTTTTCAACGATATAATACTCGATATAGTCATTCATAAAAATAACGGAGTTATGGATGCTTTTCTCTCTTATTTTCACTTTTAACGTAGGTAGTCATGAAAAAGATTGTTTTCACTTTGACGTTTCCCCATTTGAGAGTTATTCCATTAGAAGTGCTGAACTGACAGTCGATATTGACAAGTTTTCGTGATAAAATGGAATATTCTAACGAAGAAAAACTGAATATGGTGGAATGTTATATCATAGGCCATAAAAATTCAGTTCGTGCAGCTGAGGAATACTTTCATAGATAATTTAATCGTCGTCAACCTGCTCTATGTACATATTTAACTAGATTTACTAACTGCGGTGTGTTCAATAGACAAAATGAGCATATCTGGGCTAAAGAAAACCCTTTCCATGTAGAACAAAGACGACCCCAGATAAAATTTGGTTTTAATGTTTGGTGTGGTATCATAGGGTCTACTATTCTGGGGCCTTTTATCTATGACGAATCACTTACTGTAGAGCGCTACTTGCATTTCTTGCAATACGCTTTTCAAGACATGTTGCATAATTTGAATTTGAGAACTCGTTTAGAAATTGAGTGGTTCCAACATGATGGAGCACCTGCTCATAACTTGTTATTAGTAAGACAATACTTAGATAATATCTATCCAAACTCTTGGATAGGAAGAAATGGCCCACGCGAATGGCGACCCCGGTTTCCCGATTTTTCAGTTATAGATGGGGTGCGCTAAAAAACAAAGTATACAAGAGAAAGTATGAGACAGTTGGTGACCTAAGGTATTACAAGCAATTGAAGAAATTGAGAGGTGGTCTGTGAGGAAAGCGGTTATGTCAATATTAAAAAGATGCAATTTTTGTCTAAATAACAATGGTGAACTTTTCAAACATAAATTTTAACCATTATTATGTACTTTAATTTCTTAAGTTTTTAGTAAGTACCTAGTTATTTAGTTTTTTCGTTATATCTGATATACCTAATAAAAAAATCGTTCAATGTTTTTTAGAATAGTTATTAATAAATCAATCTATTTCATGGCTAACTACATTAAAAGTGAAAATAAGAGAGAAAAGCATCCATAACTCCGTTATTTTTATGAATAACTATATCGAGTATTATTTTGTTGAAAAGCTCTAAAAATGTCCGATTTTTTGAGGTCATAGCCAACTATGGTTTCCATTCAAAAAAAGATACATAACAATCATATTCGGGATACAATTCCTTTCAAATTTGGTTTTTACATTTTTTTAATAAAATCAAAAACAAAGGAGCTAGAGGGATTTGACTAAATCGACAGAATTTCGTTTTTTCAATTAATCTAGTTAGCCATGACTTTTTACAAAAATCCGAAAGTGTCATTAAATTGGGCCAGTAAAACTGCAAATCTTTCCCAGTTTAACCATTGCTCTATCTTCTCTAGTTTCCCAGATCCCCATACTGATGTACAAGGTGTAGAAAACTTTATTGACACACAAGGATAGTTGTGCGTGATGTGTGTGACTTCTCGCGAATTTGCACCAATATGGCGGTTTATTCAAATGCAGAAATGACTGACAAGCATTTCGTCTATGGTCTCTCTCCTCCTTAGAATAGTAGGTATGCTGCAATGTATCCTCAACGTGTAGCCGCTCAGCACAGTTTGTTTAGATGGCTTCATCAACGAGTAAGAGAAACAGGTAACCACCTCAACCACAAATGGGCTGAAGAAAATCCTCATGCTATCGTTCAAGCTCACCATCAGAAACAATTTTCTTTAAACGTGTGGATTGGAACTATTGTAGATCACCTAATTGCCCTCATTCCCTCCCACCTACATTAAATGGAGATACTCTCAGTTTCTAAGCGAAGAGCTACCAGGTCTACTTGATTCGTTTCCTTTAAATATCAGAGAACTGTAGTTTATGCACGATGGCGCTCCTGTCCATTTTAGTATGAGAGCACGTCAGTATTTGAACGGAACATATCCAGATAGCTAGATATGTCGAGGAGGACCTTAATTTTGGCCAGCTCGTTCACCTGATTTAAAGCCGATACACTTTTCAACTTGGGGCCATTTAAAACGTTGGTTTATAGTGGAAATCCTGTTCGATACATAAAAGACTTAAGAAACGACATTATTGTTTCTTGTAGAGTCATTCAAGATTTTTCTGGGCTTTTAATTGGAACACGAAGATCTATGTGTTGACGATTAGATTCCTGGGTAATGGCTAAAGGTGGCCATTTTGTACACTTAATTTGATCTCGTTTTCGAAGTGAGGTAAACTAGTTTTTTAATCATTTTGAAGTAATAATAGCATAACAGAAGGATTGTTTATTTTTACAGTACACATAAATTTAATATTTTTTACACAAAAAGTGACAGATACGAAAATATCGCATGAAATAAAAAAGATTGCAAATTCATAAGAAATTCATCTACAATTTTTGTCAATTGCCAGGGACGTAGTGAAAACAAGTTGTAGGGGCAGAAAGAATACGTGAGTCCAGAAAAAGTACCACCCTGTAGATTATCATGACAGTTTTTGTTATCTTATTATGAAGACTTCTTAGAGGCATCAATGCTCGAAAATTAAAGTAAATATTGAAACGAAAAATTTAGCAGTCAGAAGAAAAAAACTGAAAAATTCGTGTGCGGACATATGTTCATAAGAACTTTTCGTCATAAAGTGACTCGAGGAAGCCCATCTTGAGATCTTTTTCACTTATGCATTTACTTCCTATATAGTTGTTTTGAACGATTTCTGTGGCTTGGTATAGCAGCGTCCTTTTAATAGCAGGTTGGACCCATTCTTTAAGAGGCGGCGCGACCTTAAAAGAATGAAACTTGGCAGCACTATAACAATTGGAGGTTACCAAATTTTTCACCAAGCATAAAGAACACCAAGGATTTCATTGAGAAGCTGCTTAGAAAACACCAAATAAAAGACGTATCTAAACCCAGGAAACAACATTGTCAGATACTTCTCTTAAAGGCCTTAGTGATCCTCTTCAACATCCGAAATGTACCCAGTTATAAAAAAACGACTAGGACAGAACAACCACATCACTAGTTCCAGTTATATAGTACCAATAGACATTCCTGCCTTCAGCAGGAAGACATGTGAATATGAATTAACTATAACCAACCAAACCAAATTTAATTGTATCGAGGTTATGTGGAATAATCTAAAATTAGGTTTATATCAACCAATCTTATGATGTTCTACTTCCTGTTCCTGCTACTAATCTTAGAAACTAGCTTTAGTTAGTAGCAATATACATAAAATAATTTCATCCTCCCTACTTTATCTATATCTATACTATTATAAAATTGTAAGTTTGTTTGTTTGTTTGTGTTTTGTTTGTTTGTTTGTTTGTGGGTTTGTTTGTTTGTTTGTTTGTTTGTTTGTTTGTTTGATCGTTCATCACATAAGAACTACTCAAATGATTTTGCTGAATCTTTTTTTGTTGCAAAGCTTATAGTTTGACTTAAAATCTGGTATACATTTTATCTCCTTACATTTACAGAAACGGTAGATATAGCGAAAAAAATCATGTTGGTTTGTTCACAATTACTCTGTTGGTTCCAGCGCCACCACCAAATATTAGATACTTGCATCAGCTTAGGTTTTATTCAAAATTCGGACTAGGCTAATGTAATATGTTTGGATTTAAAAGAAATCAACTGATATATGAAGCGACATTTTACTGGCTGTTCTACATATTGGAAACTTACAGCGGAGTAGAATAACATGGATTTAAAAAATATTTAAAACAAGTGATATTATGAGGACCTCAAGCAGCTGCATATATACAATGTGGTTAAAATAAGAGTGGAGTGGAATTAGTTATACGGAGTGCTTGAAAAGAGTTGAAGTGAGTGGGCCATAAATAATTGCATATACCAGGCAGTTGAAAATGGGTGAATATTTATACAGGGTGGATTACACAATGTTAAAATCTTTGACTCCTAAATAGTTGTATATAAAATGTGATTGAAATAAGGGTGGAAAGAATTATATTTATACATGGTGGAGAAAAAGATTTAGAAAAAATGTTATATTTAAGCAGTTAAAATATTTGAATTATCGTTTTGAGTTATAGGTATGAAACGGGTTGAAAAACTGTTGGAAGCAGTTGTTTATAAAGTGTTGTTGAAATATAAGATAGATATGAATTATAGTTTATAGGGTAGTTAAAAAAATCTTTAAAATCCACAAGTAGTTGCTTATACAGGAATAATTACAGTTATACAGGTGGGTTTTGAAAAATATTACATAGAAATGTTATGATCTACAAACTGTATCATATCCAGGACTGTTAAAATATAGGGTGGAGTAGAATACTAAGAATAAAAGGTGGTACAAAAATGTTATATTGGGTATAAGTAGTTATATATACAAGGTTATACTATAGGGTAGATTATAATTATAATTATACAGAGTGAAAAAATATTGGTAGAACAATTTTGTTTTATAGGGTAGTATAGAGTACCTGAAATATGGGGCGAAGTAAAGTTATAGTTACAGAGTGTGATTCAAACAAACGTAGAAAAAGTTCCAAATGAAGGTAGTTCAAAAGATATAAGGAAAAATTGTAAAATAGCGCAGCTCATAATCAGTTGCACAGATCGGATAGTTGAAATATAGAATGGACTAGAAATATAGTAAAGTATATATAAAAACGATATATTGGATGTAAACATTAAGCAGCAGCATATACAGGGTGGTTGTAATACAAGTTGAAGTAGAGTTGGAAACAGAAGTCTATACAAAAAATGTTATATAGGGTGCCCCATAAGCACCTTGTAGAATAGCACCTGAGCTGTTGCATATTTGCAATATCTAAAACATAGCGCCAAGTAAAATTATAGTTATACAGCTTGATTAATACAATGGTACAACAAGTTGCATATAAGGGGTGTTGGAAATAAAAGGTGGAGACAAATTATACTTTCCAGGGGATTTTAAAAGATATCAGAAAAATGATTATATTGCGTAGTCAATAAGCAGTGATGTATAAGATAATAAGTACTGCAGTTTTGGAGAATTATGTTGGGGATTGGTGAATTTATACTTATACAGACTGGTACAAAAGTAATGGGTAGTTGTATATACAATATGGTTGAAATCGAGGCGGAGTAGAATTATAGTTTTACAGGGTGGATTAAACAACGTTAAAAAAATTATATAGGATAGAGCATGAACAGTTGCATCATACTGTGTGGAATACCTAAAATATGGGACAAAGCAAAATTATAGTTATACAGTGTGTTTAACACAATGTGAGAAAAAGTTGCATATAAAGGGTGGTTAGAATATATGTGGCTCAACAATTTTCAGAAACAATTGTTATATAGCGTAGACCATAAGCAGTTGCATAACTGATATATAGGGTGGACTAAAGTTATAGTTAGGTGTTTAAAAGAATGTTATATGTAGTGACAAATAAACACTAGCTTAAACAGGATGGTTGTACTAAAGCGTAGAGCTACAGTTATACAAAGGGGTTAAGGAAAATTTCGAATAAAACTGATATATATATATATATATATAGGGTGGCCCATAAGCACTTGCAGTTTAGGTGCAATATATTCGGGATTGGTTAATTTATTGTTACGTAGGGTGGTTCACAAACTAGAAAAAGTTGTTACGTAGGATACACTCCATGTTTCATATAATAAATACAGATCCATTTCATATTTGCATATCTATCTCTTGCTGGTTATTTTCAGTGTGGCTCTAATATGTAGTCATTCAAGATTTTATTATATTTGTCTTTTGTCTCTGTCTTTTACATGTTATTTATGGCATATTCTCGATTATTTTTATGTTTTCTTAGGAAATAACACCACAATCGAAATAAAAAACTGAATATTGAAAGAAAAAGAAGAAAGTCGATTTTTACTTTGTTGTCAATGGCCTTAAAATATGTATTGAAAATGTAAATCAAGCTTTTAGCTTGCAATTTACATTTTCAATACATATTTTAAAGCCATTCTTTTCAGATCATTTTTCCAATTTCAAAAATCTTTTATCGTTTTTGCAATTTTCATCGGCGCCATTTCAACTTTTTCAAAAAGTTTCTAGACGTCAATCCGAATTGAATGACACCAAAATTATAATTTTCGGTGAACTCTATCAGCATTTCACCAAAACGGCTCTCGTAGACTAGATTAATAGAATTTAATAGAAAACTACCTAGTCTTACAAACATAACTAACTGTAAGATAGACAAGAATTTAATCGTAGGCGACTAAACCAGATTCAAGTATTTGTAATAAATCTTTGCCAGTAAATTAGCTTTAATGACAAACCAACTAATATATGTAGCAAAACTTCTCTAATTACACCAACAGCTGTTTAATTGCTGAAATACAATGTGTTTTCTGCAATAAGCTTTTAATTTATTTTAGTGCTAATTAGGTATACTTTATTGGTCAGCTAAAGGCGATGTTCTTCGGATTATCCATCTTTACGTGTTCCCCGATCCATATTTGCATTCGCATTATAAAGACTACAACGAAATATGAGTTGCCATCATCTCCCCTTACGATCAATTACTGTCCAATATATTATACTTTCGCTGTTTAGGATGTCCTTCCAGACACTTCTTACGTTATGAAAATGCCCGAGAATCGTTAGATCGCTAACTTTATTAGTTGCATACGAATGTGAGAAAACTTGTATATTGACACTAAATGAATTTTAATAAATGTATACAAAGTTTTACCAGATGTGGTTTTGCTGCGCAAAAACAGGATACTGAAGTTTTGTTTATGATTTTCAAAGGTAATTTTGTATTTTTAAAATTCTAAGCCAGGTATTTTTGTAAACAGTATACTTGGATAAATATAATATAACAAATCATGTTAACCACCTGTAACAAATTACGTAGTCTACATGTTCTTATATTGGTATAAATAAATAAAATAATCAAGTGCATTGGAAGTTCCTGGGTTGTTACTGAAATCAGATCAAGATTTATTGCATTTCAGAAATTTTCCTTGTCTTAGTCACTCTTTTTACTTAACACCAGTCACGAACGAAGAAGTTGCAAACACAATCCGTGGTTTAAAAAAGTCTGGTTGTCTGGATTCGAATGAGATCAGTAGTATCATTATTAAGGAGACGTTTCATATCATGTTAAGACCATTGACCAACTTGATAAACTCTATCTTTATCACTGGGGGTTTTCCGGACTCGTTTAAATTTTCAAAAGTGATTCCTTTACATAAGAAAGGTGACACTGCTTTGGTAGATAACTACCGGCCAAAATCAATTACATCTACTTTTAGCAAAATAATAGAAACATTAATCAAGCATCGTTTAGTTTCTTATTTTGAGGAAAATAACTTTCTAGATAATTACCAGTATGGATTTAGGAAAAATCGTTCAACAACACAAGCAGTTTTGAGTGTTGTGAGTGGAGTGGTTGAGGGCCTTGAGAATGGTACCCATATAGCGATTAAGTTGTGTTATCTTTCCAAAGCCTTTGACTGTGTCTCGCATGACATTTTACTAACTAAACTTATTTACTAAGGAGTTAGAGGATCTTCATTATCCATATTTAAAACTTACTTGACAAATCGCTTTCAAGCCGTCACTTATAATGATTCTACGTCTGAATTTAGATCTATAGAACACGGTGTTCCTCAAGGTTCCTTCCTTGGACCCATACTGTTCATTATTTACATCAATGATTTGCCTAATTTTATTCGTCCCAATAAATCTGTTATATTTGCAGACGATACGAGTTTTGTGGACGATATAGAAGCACAATCTGAAAAATGGTTCAGTACTAATAAACTCAAGCTTAACAAGGAAAAAACACAAAGTCTTATGTTTTCAACCACTTCTAATACTGCTACAGCTAGCGTAAAATTACTAGGTATTTATTTAGATAACATCTTATCCTGGAATGTTCACATAGACCACATAAGAAGTAGATTATCGAGTTCAATCTTTCTACTTCGTCACCTTCAAAATATTACAGACTATAATACCTTAAGAACTGCATATTTCTCACTATTTCACTCACATATCAATTATGAAATTATGATCTGGGCAAATTCGTCAAATGCTGTTCTGATATTCGGGTTACAAAAAAGAGCATTGAGAATACTGGCTAAAGCTGGAGTTCGTGAGTCGTGTCAACCTTTATTTCAGAGATTCCACATCTTGCCATTGCCTTCCCTTTATTTGTTTCACGTGCTCCTACAGATACACAAGAACATTAATGTCTTGACTAAACAGTCTGATGTACATCAATATCGTACAAGAAAAGCAGGAAATATTTGAACAACCCGTTTTCGATTAAATAAGACAATGAAAAACTCGCAAAACTACAATGCTTACAATATCTTGCCAGAAGAATTAAAAATTTTGAGCTTAAATAAATGTAGAAAGAGTTTGAAGAACTACCTATTAAAGTTTTGTTTTTAATCAGTTGGTGATTACATGAACCACAAAATGTGCTCCCCGAATTTTAGTGTCTCATTTTTAATCGTTTATATCTGTTCTTATTTTTAACATGTATTTCATATTTATATTATTTTAATTGTGATTTTTTTTCTCACTAAGACTGTATTTTGGACTTGCTACAAACATTGTTTAATATGTACCGTAGTCAAATAAAGAAATCTAAATCTAAATCTAGTAACTGAAGATTGGTTACCTTTGTCAGGCCGCTATTCGTCTGGTAAACACTGGGCATTGATTTGTGTACAGAGTTTAATAGAATGTATTAAGGTTAAAGCTATGTTACTATGACTTAAATAATGTATAGCTGATTTGTTGGTTGTGGGGTTGTAAAAACTTCAAAAAGTAAATACTTTAAAACACTACCGAAAAAATGTATACTCAGTGATTCAAAATCGAGGGTCACTATATTAAACTTCATTCTATGTCAAGCAAATTACAATACCCTACAGTTGTTTTGTCTACCGTTCGGGATTTTCTCTTCTCTCTTCTGTAACAATTAAATATTTGAAATTTGCATTGGGCACATAGTGTAGTAGGTATAGTCATTGATGACAAGGGGGAAATGTAGCGTAATCTGGAAAGATAACAGTAAGTGGGGGCATCGACACAGAAACCGGAAGGAAAGTAACGTCATTGACTAATCGATGGAAAATCATTTGGATGATCCATTGAAAATCAAAGCGGGAATCTCTGAAACTTCCGTATCGTAAGGCGTTCCGTTTTCGGCATCCAAAGTCATTTGGTGGAATGTCAAATGCAGCATTACTGGTAGGTACTTTACTCACCCCTCTTTTTTAATGATGCAACATGTAATATCGAAAAGTTAAAAAGAAATCCTAAATCTAGGCTGGCTAAATAACATGGTATCTGTTTGTAAAGCTATTGTTAAGGTACTGACAGTATGTTATAATTTTGTGTGTTTTCAAAACAGACAAGCAGAAATGACTGTGGTGCAGAGTTTAGACACTTTAAAAACTGCTTGCAGCTATGACAATTAGAATTTAGTAATTAAATTGTTAAAAATTACAGGACACATTTGGTAATTGATTGGTAATAAGACTGATATTGATTGGCTTATTGATATGCAATTGAAAATATCTAATTTGTGAATTGTTGTTTAACCGACTTCTAAAAAGGAGGAGGTTATCAATTCTGTATGACGAGCGATTATTCAAAAACGGCTTGGGCAATTTTGATCATTTAAACTACATTATATTAAGGAACATTATTGAAAGGTCCCATATAATTGTCTATAACAGGAGATTTACGGTTTTCTAGAAAATCAGAAAAAAAAGTAAATAAGCTACTAGATTTCAGTGATTTTCAATGAATCTTCACTGTTTTCTCGAAAACTGCTCACGCAATTTGAATATTATAAACTGTATTATACAAAGATATGTGCCAGCTTGATTCCTTAAATTTTTCTATAACGTAAAACATACCATTTTTCTGAAAATCGGAGACATATTGATTGGATTGGAGAAAAACTAGTTTAAATGTCAAGATATGCTATGAAAGTATGTCGTTCAGGGTGTTTGTAATGATTTTCGTTTTGATGCTTTTGAAGTCAGTTTATTTTAGAAAGTTACAGTTGCGTGAAATTGCAGAAAATATTCCATTAGCTTATTCAAACGAAAATTTGTTATTCCGGCGATATCTGTGTGGAATACGGTTGAAGGTGTGTGCGTGCGTGCATGTGATATTAGATGGTACATAAGCAGTTGTATACATAGGATGGTTGAAACATAAGTTGGAATTGAATTAGTTATACATGGTGGTTCTAAAAATATTTTTTTGGGTAGCACATATGTAGTTGCGTACACAAGGTGGTTGAAATAGGAGTAGAGCAAAACTATATTTATACAGAGTGGATATTTGCGTTATAGAACGGAGAATAATTACAGTTACACAAAAGGCTATAAAAAATGTCAGAAGCAGTTGAGTATACAGGATGGTTGAAATATAAGGTGGAGTATAATTACGGTTAAATAGGGCGGTTTAAAAAAAAGTTATATAGTTTAGAACAAAACTAGTTGCTTAGACAAGGTGTTTGAAGTAAGGGTGGGGTAAAATTATTGTTACTGAGGGTATATCAAAAATTTCTTATATAAGCATAAGCAGTTAGGATATTTGAATTATAGGACGTAGGACGGGATATCTATATATAAATAGGCTAAGACAAAATGATTAGGTACCATTTTCTCCTCTGTCTCTCAAACGATTTTCTTTATTTTTGTTTTGTTTAGTAGCTACTGACGACCTTCAGTGCAGAATATATAAAGAATCTTTATTTATTTCTTTTAAAATAAGTAATTTCAACAAAAATTATTAATAAAATTCGAGTGGCGCCCACTATGAACAAGTAGCTTAATCTAATGTTCGAAATTTGACGGCACTTAACAGTAAAATTCCAATTACGGACAATAAAATTCCAATTGCGGACAATATTAGCATGGTATCAAAACTATTACTAAAATAATCGACTTTTACCTACAAAGATGTATGGTATGCCCTAAAAACCGCCTTTTCTATTAATTTATGACGTTAATTTTTTAAAATAACCCTGACGACAGCAATTACTTAAGTGACCAAATAGAATTGAAGTTTGTGCATTTACAGAAGTATCCAGATCAAAAGTTTTACGTAAGTACAGCATTTTTTTCAAGTTAATTGATACATTTGGATTCCGAACCTCAAGAGTTGAGTATGTACATTCTTGCAGTCATGAATGTCTCAAAAATCGAATAACAATTTACTAATCTAATCAATATATAAATAGGCAAAGACAAAATGATTAGGTACCATTTTCTCCTCTGTTTCTCAACCGATTTTCTTCATTTTTGTTTTGTTTAGTAGCTACTGACGACCTTCAGTGCAGAATGCTAATCTTAATTTATAATATTGGTTCATTCATTAAATAAAATATAATAAAAATTTCATTATTTACGTCAATAATGTCAATGCCAAACAATAAATGTGCCGCCGCCGCCAGACTCAAACCATTGAGTAATTATATATAGACAGACCAATGCTGTTATATGCTTAGAGCATGTACTTCTGGAAGTGGCATGCAAGCGTTGTTATTGTTTAGTGGGTAAAGTAATCGTTGAATATTATAATTATACAGGGCGATTGCAGATATGTTAGAAATCATTTTTTCATGGGTGGCACATGAGCAGTTGCATATATAGGGTGTTTAAAATATAGAGTAGAGTGCAATTATAACTAATAAAATAACTATATAGGGAAGCCCATTAGCGGTTGAATTTACAGGGTTCTTGGAATAGAAGGTGCAGTAAAATTACAGTTATACAGGGTGGTGCAAAAAATGTTATACACAGATGCATATACAGGGTGGCGGAAATGGAAATGCAATATTTCGTAACCCATAAGCAGTTGTATATATAGTTAAGATGAAATATAGGGTAAGAGCAATTATAGATATACAGGATGGTGATAAAAAATGTTAGAAAAGGAAATGATTTATAAAGTAGAACACGAAGAGTTCCATATATATAATGATTGAAATATAGTTCGGAGTAGAATTATAGTTAGAGAAGATAATTAAAAATTTCATAAACAAAAAGAGTAAATGTGGTGGGTCATAGGCAGTGGCATATACAGAATGGTTTACCCGGTGGTTGAAAAATAAAAAATATTATGCGTGGTTCATAAGCAGTTGCAAATACAGGGTGGTGGAAATATATAATGAGATGGAATTATTATAATGAGGATTTTAATAAATGTTAGAGAATTGAGTGCAATTATAGCTATACAGGGGGGTTAGAAAAAATAAATATGTAGGGTAGCCCATTAGCAGTTGAATTGCTGTCATATTAAATTAAGAATTACGAATTTGAACACAAATAAAGTTCTATGAATTATATCTGAAAAAAACTTGAATTTCGTTACTTATTTGTAGAAGCGAGATGTAAGACCGACATCTAGGATTTTCGAGGAAACTATCACACAGAGGTTCCGAATCTGGATCCGTTCTGTGTAATTGCTGTTCTCCCTAAAATCCTAGAATAGAAAATCACGATAAAATTTTTATGTTACTTAACCTGCCAGAGATATTGACACAATTGGTCGAATTTCGACCACTGGGCGACAGCTAGTAATTATAGATATGGGATAAAAAAAATTTTAGAAGCAGCTGCATATACCGGGTGATTGAAATAAATGGTGGAGTAAATTTAAAGTCATAAAATGTGGTTCAAAAATGTGAATTTTGTTATATAGGGTAGACCATGAGCAGTTGCATAAATGGAGTACCAGACATATGGGGCGAATTAAAATCATTGGTATGCAGGGATAAGTTAAACAATAGAAAATAGAATGAGCCAATAGTGTGGAGATGATTTGTACTTATACAGGGTGCTTTTAACGATATCAGGACCGTAGTAATATTGTGTTGAGCAGTACACAGAAGCATATAGAGTGTGGATGCAATATAGAGTGTATTAGTTGCATTTATATAAAGTGGTCCAAATAAAAAAAAACAAATAAAAAAGTTAATAATTATTTGGAAAATATAGACAAAGAATAAAAATTAGAGAGGGAGAAAGAGAGAGGGAGAAAAAGAAAGAGAGTGAGAGAGATAAAACCTTAATTAAATCAGATAAAAAAAGATATATGTGAAAATAGTGCTTGGTTGCACACGGTTTCTAAACTGTTTTTATTTTAAGTCAGTTATAGTCCGTTCTCTTTTAATTATAAATTATTTAGGTTTTATCAGAAATCAATTGTCGATGTTTCATTTGTAACTCTTTATTTGTAAAATATATACTACATTATTTGTTTAGTTTTCTATAAACTTGAACCTTATACAGAGAAAATTATACGGCTTAATATGGTTTTAAAGAAGATGAAAATAGTCCAAATACTCACCAAATACTCAATGGAAAATGTTGAAAATTTAATGGAGATCTATACCCATTATTTCTGAATTTTTAATTGGCATATAAGAGAGAGTTAAATTACAGCAACCAAATTTATTTAAAGATCACAGTAAAAATTTTAGAATATTTCATCATGGTCTCAACAAGGAGGTGATGCTCGTTGCTTTTCAATGTCTCTGGAATATTTCAGCAAGAAGGCGAGAATCTATTCACCTTCAATTAGATATTAGAGCAATAATCCCAACATACTTTAAACGTTTACGGGTGATGTGAATATCATTGGAAACAACACAGTAGATAGAAATTTAATCTTCCACGATCTCGAATTAAATGCGAATAGTCCAGGGCCTAAGAAATAGAATAGGTCAATAGAAAACTCTAATGCGATAACAGACGGGAAAAAAATTTCGCAATAGATTCCTACAACTTTGAAGTTGCTAAAAATTTAAATACCTGAGAACGATCTTAACAGAAAGCAATGAAGTAACAACCAAAATTAACTTCAGAATCCAGGCGTACATGTAATGTATTAAAAACCCATCCAAAATTTAAATTCTTATCAACTTGTAGTTAATTTGCCAATTTTTGAGCATTGGTCTGGTAATACTAGTTACAAATTCTGTAAATGCAAGTGCTACTATTGCGTTTTAAGCTTTTGTTTTAACATTACAGAAAAAATCAGATTGCTGACTGTGATTAATTAAAGTCAAAAAATTAAATATTAACAAGCAACAAAAGTAAAACATACAGAAACAAACTCCTTGATAAATTACTTAAAGAGATTATTTTCAGATCACCATCTTCCACCAAAACAACCACAAAAAATTAAAGGAGAGGTCGAGGTTACCCGGGCATCTGATCTGGATAATTTAGGAACTTTTTTTCGCAAATAGAGACTCCAGATAACAAAAAACAAGAACGAAGTAAAAGTGAATAAAGAGCTAAAGGTATACTATGAAAAACAACAATTACCCAAAATGTCTAGTGGTTATCTGGTTATCCTGGACAGCATTTTTTCCTGCCAACAGAACCTCAAGCAATTAGTAGAAAAATTCAAAACCAGAAACAACGTAGTTCAAAAGTTTACTGGCCCCCTTGGGGCTCCTCTGTGACAACTCTTCGGGCCAGCTTTATTCCTGGTCTTTTCCACTGCAGAATATTGTTCTCCCGTATGGCTAAATAGTGCTCACACCAGGCTAGTCGAGGTACAATTAAATCACACCACGCTTTAAATATCTGGTACAAGTTTCTACAACGTGGCTTGCTGTACTCTCTCATATTTTGCCTCTTGAACACCACATGAGAGATGCTCTCATTAGAAAAACAGGAAAATAATGACACAGCCGAAGCTAAGACCCATGCAGGCTGCAATAAACAATTATCACTCACATACCAATGGAAGCAGGAATGGAATCATACCAATCCTCACTATTAATTCAGATGCTCCACAGTGATGACTAAGATGAAACTAAGAAATCGTGTAAGAAGTAATGAAATCAGAACAAGCATGCAAGCAGCAGAAAGAATAAACGACTAGATATTGAAAAGGAAGAGTGGAATAATCAATAATATAAAGAGATAAAGCAGTAAAGAAACCAGCAGAACTGAAGAAAAAGCAGAAGGTTAAGTGCTGGCAAATTATAAACAATCAAAATTTTTGTTGCACAAAAGTTTTCTGACATTTACTGACAAAATTATCTTAAATGTAAAAAGGATTGATGATCATCACATTAAATGTTATTCCAAAATTGAGGTGTTTTCAATATGTAGAAGAAAAACTAAACGCTATTAAAATTTTGAAATCTCATACTGGGGCTGTACACGACGTTTCAAAGAGGAGGTTTTCAATTAGCACTTAGCGAGTGGGTAGATAAAGGTATGATACTCATTATGTCTAGTTTGTATAGCATCCACAATATATCGCGGGGAAGAGGTAAACCAAATAAAGAATACTCTACCTTCTACTGTCTCAGATTTAGCGTGGCTTATTGGCTTTCTCTCTTTGCATCATTTGCTCATCATCTTCGAAACCAGTTACAGATTCGCATGTTAAAAATGCTCGTCATCGATAAAGTGGGAAGATCGTACGTATGCATTCACGATATAAATATTGTGGTAATGGTGTCCGAACCGAGACTTACATACCCATTGGAATTGAAATAAGTCATAAAGAAGTAAAAGGGGGCATATTTTACAATCGTTGTACCACTTCTGTTCTGTTAGCGGTTAAGTTAGTGCCGGACCAGTGAAAATAAACACTGAAAAACATTATAAAATAATATCTGTTTAATATTTAATAGAACCAGTTCTGAGAACCATAACATTAAATTAGTTTGTCGAGAGATCGGTGATACTACATCAAGGAGATTATACAAGATATCGGCATGGTAATGAGATCAGGTCCCCTTAGTCTCCCTTTTACGAACCGTTTAATTATTATTCATTATGGAGTGTAGATCATCATAATGCAGGTTAAGTGGTATTATGGTCAACAATTTCGATGTTTTTACGATAACGAGCATTATCTATAGTATCTGTCTAATTCTATTTCAAATCAACATTTGTTCAAAATTCGCTGAATTCATCGAAATTTCTGGTCATCGTCATAGATTGTTTGTTTGCTCCCGTTTCATTCTTTTATATGAACTAGCGGTCGCCCAGTGGTCAAAATTCGACCAAAATCATTGTCAGAAATTTAAAGAGATATACCTATATGAATTTGCATATTTCCAACATTTTTTTCTAATGTTTTACGCTTTTTTTGTGTACTTATACGAAATAATGGAAATGCTGTGGAAGCTTAGGTTTGTCACAAATGTAAAAACACAGTTTTGCCCCCAAACACCAAATATTTATTTTAAACAAGCCGTTTCAACAACTCTAAGTTGTCATCATCAAGATGTAAACAAAACTGTTTGGTTTACTCCTTGCTGCTGACAACTTAGTGTTAAAAATAAAGGTTTGGTGTTAGGGTGCAAAACTGTGTTTTTACATTTATACGAAATAGTTCATGACCATCTGATCTCTTTTACACTTGCATATTTACGAGTATATATAGATTTCTAATAAAATAAACATCTTTAAAATGTCAATACAGTGTGGAACAGCCAAATGGAATAAATTCGATAAAGAATAAAGAAGGGTGTGTTGGGAGAAAGGCTTGGACACGTCGATTTGTATTTTTAAATGCGCATTTTTTTCAACAAAAAAAATGTATAGGGTGTGTCATGTGACAGTGGCCAATACTAACTTTCTTATTTTAAATGCAAACCCCTGTATATTATTTATTTTTTGGATTCTCTAGATTCTAGACATAATTCATGTATAATGTCTTACACCTATATTCAACTGTTTCGGAAATATAAATTGTTTTCAGATTTATTACAACTAGCTGTCGCCCAGTGGTCGTAATTCGACCAATTGTGTCAATATCTCTGGCAGGTTAAGTACCTGAAATCTTATCGTGACATTCTATCCTAGACTTTAGGGAGAACAGCAATTACACGTACGGATCCAGATTCGGACCTCTGTGTGATAGTTTCTTCGAAAATCCTACATTCGGCCTTACATCTCGCTTCTACAAATAATAAACAATTCAGTTTTTTTCAGATATAATTCATAGGACTTTATTTGTGTTCAATTTCGTAATTTTTATTTAATATGACAACAAAGCAACCGCTAATGGGCTACCCTACATATTTATTTTT
Source organism: Octodonta nipae (assembly GCA_034190945.1). Taxonomy (NCBI): domain Eukaryota; kingdom Metazoa; phylum Arthropoda; class Insecta; order Coleoptera; family Chrysomelidae; genus Octodonta; species Octodonta nipae. The sequence goes on from CM067222.1 coordinate 12,729,330, forward strand.
TCTACCTCCTGTATAGCTATAATTGCACTCAATTCTCAAACATTTATAAAATCCTAATTATAATAATTCCATCTCATTATATATTTCCACCACCCTGTATATGCACTGCTCATGGGCCACGCATAATATTTTTAAGCATATTTGAACCCCCGGTAAACCATTCTGTATATGTATTATATGAAATTTTTAACTATCTTCTGTAACTATAATTTTCTACTGTGACCTATATTTCAATCATCATATATATGGAACTCTTCGTGGGCTACTCTATAAATCATTTCCGTTTCTAACATTTTTTATCATCATCCTGTATTCTATAATTCCTCTCACCCTATATTTCATCTCCCTATATATTCAACTGCTTATGGGATACGAAATGTTGCATTTCCATTTCCGCCACCTGTATATGCATCTCTGTATAATATTCTTTGCACCACCCTGTATAACTGTAATTCTACTGCACTTCTATTCCAGAACCTGTAATTCAACCGCTAATGGGCTTCCCTATATAATTATTTTATTAGTTATAATTGCACTCTGTATTTTAAACACCCTATATATGCAACTGCTTATGTGCCACCCACGAAAAACGATTTTGAACATATCTGGATCGCCTGTATAATATAATATACAACGATTACTTTACCACTAAACAATAACAACGCTTGCATGCCACTTCCAGTAAACATGCTCTAAGTATAAACAGCATTGGTCCCTCTATATATAATTACTCAATGTTTTGATCTGGCGGCGTCGGCACGCGGCACATTCAGTGTTTGGCGTTGACATTATGGCGTAAATAATGAATTTTTATTATATTTTTTTAATGAATGAACCATTATTATAAACTATATTAGCATTCTGCACTGAAGGCGTCAGTAGCTACTAAACAAAACAAAAATGAAGAAAATCGGTTGAGAGACACAGGAGAAAATGGTACCTAATCGTTTGTCTTTGCCTATTTATATATAGATATCTAACATTAAAAAAAGAAAATTATTTTATTTCACAAATTTGCTACATTACACTCAATAAATAATTCCCATTTAGCTCTTGATATTGAGATAGTAAGCAAAAATCATTCCTGAGTTCCTTTTTACTGATTTGTTTATTTTCGTCAAAATTCATAGCCTTGGCATCTTATTGTCTGCCTGTATGACAGTGGTGATAAGTGTCAGTGCTATTTTCGTATTTCGTTAACTGTCCGTAATAATATCAGAAAAATGGTACACGTGCACAATTGGAAGTTTCTGGCTTATTTCACGAAAATTTTCCAAATTTTCCTCCTGTATCCCAAGGAACAATTAGCAAAATAGTAAAGCAGTTTGGCGAGTTTGACCATGTAAGACAGATAAAAAGTAGCTGCCAATGCTGTAAGTGATAATACGAAATTGGATATTATGCTTGAGTTTCACGAAAACCCATATAATTCTGGTCGAAAAGCAGCCCCACTGTTCAACGTTAGCAACATATCAATTTTTCGAGTATTAGTGGAAAGTAAAATGCATCCCTATAAAATGATGAAGACTCAAGAACTCATGGAAGATGATTCCTATAGCAGAATGTATTTCTGTGCACAAATGATGGTAAGGTTAGATAACAATGTGATCCAATTAGAAGATGTTTAGTTTTCTGATAAGAGCACATTTACACTTCACTGTCATGTTAATCGTTAAACTTGCCACTATTGGTTTAATGAGAATTCTCACTGAATGACAGAGAAACATACGCAATATCCTGAAAAAATTAATGTTTGGGCAGGAATTGTTGGAAACCATATCCCTTTTTCAACGATTGCTACTTGAATGGAGATAAATATTTAGAACTGCTCCAAAATAATGTCGTGCCAACTTTGACAAACTTATATCCTGATGCAGTAAACCTACAAATTAATGCCAATTCAATATTGTTTCCGCAAGTTTACGAAATCAATGCCCGGCAGTACCTGAACCATTTTTTTCCAAATCGGTGGATTGGGAGGCGCGGATCGATAGAATGGCCAGCACGATCTCCTGATTTGACGCCAATGGACTACTTTTTGTGGGGATATTTTAAAAGTAAGGTATACAAAACTAAACCCCTCAACTTAGATTCGACTAGAAAAGAGGAATCACGCTTGCGATTAGATCAGTCACACCTGAGCTGTTAATTTTTGTAATAAATCTAAACACATATTTTCGAAATAGTTGAAGATAGGTGTAGGACATTATACATGAATTATGTCTATAATTTTCTGAAGAATCCAAAAAATAAATAATATACAGGAACTTGCATTTGAAATGAAGTAGTGAGTATTGGCCACTGTCACATGACCCTGTATAATTTTTTTTGTTGAAAAAAATGAACATTTATAAATACAAATCGACGTGTACAAACTTTTTTCCCAACTGGCCCTCCTTTATTCGTTATCGAATTTATTCCATTTGGCTGTTCCATACTGTATGTTTATTTTAGGTAAATGTCATCAAACTTGTATTAAGAGGCAATATTTTGCAGGAATTGGACTCCATAAACATGTATTATAATTATCAGTAAAACAATTTCAAATACATTATAAATTGTTAACAATATACCAAATACTAAATTAATATTAAATATAATATTTTTAAATATTGTTTTTTCTAAAATATTTTGTGATTATTCAGATTTTCACATTTGATTTCAATTTCTACGAAGAAAATGCAAGAAACCACTTATAAGTAACTATGAAGATGCATAAGAACAGTTGCAATACATAAGTAGGTACTTACTTATTAGTTCACCTTAAACTGCAAGATATGTTTAGATTCAGTATAATGTTATAATTTAAACGTAAAGTTAGCGATAACATTTTCTGTATTATATAAAAATATAAATACAATGCACCTGCTTTAATTTTTGACAATTTTTGAAAATAATACATTGATATTTTTTTACATTGAATTAAAGGTACCTTAACCTAAGGCCTAACAATGTCAAACTGAAGTCGGTACAACGACGATGGCGCAATGATGTCAGATCTAACCATTTATCTTAAATCTCACTATTTATATTCATATCATGGGTTTTGTAATTTCAGTTAAATTGTATGAAACTATTAGCCTTAGCCTTAGAAACGATATAAATTACAAGTATAAAGTTAAAATAATAAAATAATATCGCGAACACATTGATCAATTGCCAGACAATACACAATTCTAAATTTAGTTGACAATCCATATTTAGAAAGAAATGATAGTTTGAAATTTGCGAGGACCCAAATAATGGTCATTATCATATAACAATATAAATTTTTGTAGGTGGGATCTCAATAGCAAATGTAGAAAAACTTTCAGAACCGATCAACATTTTTTAGTTTTTCGTTTTATTTAATTTGCTTTTCTCATTCGAGTCAATCCGTCTTACGATTTTCTCTCCAAGCAGTCTAGTGGCACTTTTTGGCATTGACAATGTGGATATAAATTATGAATTCTTCATTTTATTTTATTTAATGAATGAACCAATATTCTAAATTATTTTTAGCATTCTGCACTAAAGGTCGTCAGTAGATACTGAACAAATAATAAATAAAGTACATCGGTTGAGGGACCGAGGAGAAAATGGTATCGCACCGTTTCGTCTTTGCCTATTTATATAGACTAGTGGTCGCCCAGTGGTCGAAATTCGACCCTATTTCATGAAATTGTAAAAAGTATATTTTTATAAGAAACAGAGTTGTGGAGAAAGCGGAGAAGTAGATGTAATGACCAAAATTGTTCACTCATATTGACAAATCTATTGCAATAAAAAAAATGTAATCAAATATCTGTATTCGAAATATTTTTGACAAATGAATGACCCCCAAATTTTTGGCTGGAACCGCTCCTGGCAAAATATTCGATATAATAATTGGAAGATTGTTCTTTGCAACCTAAAAGTTTTCGTCATTTGCGGGTTCAATCAAGTTCAGAAATATTAAAGAAAAAAGAGGACCAACAACCCTAGGAGAACTTAAATATTTAATATATTCTCTATTGTCCGCTGCCTGACAATTTTATACACAACACCTTCGGGAAGGTTGTCATAATACTATATTAATCAGATAATTAAATTCACATTAAAAACAGAATATTTAATATGCAAGTTACTGCAACGCGTCAGAAAAATAAAATACTGATCTACTACATTAACTATTATGCCACTAAACACTAACAACTCTTGTATGCCACTAACGATAGCTCCCTCCATATATAATTATTCAATGTTTTGAGTTTAGACCGTCTGGCGACGGCGGCATTGTCAGTTGTTTGGCGTTGACAGTATGGACGTAAATAATGTAGTTTTATCATATTCATATAATGAATGAACCAATATTATAAACTAATATTCGCATTCTGCACTGAAGGTCGTCAGTAGCTACTTAACAAAATAAAAATGAAGAAAATCGGTTGAAAGACAGAGGAGAAAATGGTACCTAATCGCTGTGTCTTTGCCTATTTATATATAGGTTAGGGGGATGACGGGAGAGGTGCATAATTTTATTCAAAAAGTGTGGTTTCATAGGTATTTGACCAGTCTCAGGATTTTATTTCATTTACATTCATAAAGTACTTATCCTTTTCTTCGGACATCACTGTATAAAGGATCGCGAAAACAGCCTTTCTTATTCAAGGCAATATTCAGAGTTATCCAAAGTAAAGACAAATTTATACTCTATGTAATTTGATGTTATCTTTTTCAACATTGTTTGAATAGTATGAATTACTAATATAGGTATCTAACCATTCCGCAATATAGAGTCCCGAAATTTCTTATCCCAAAAGAATTATCGATGGTCCGCAAAATCTCCAATATCGCATTCCATCATTTTTCAGAAAATTACGAGGGCGTGAAGTGTCGCTTCCTAACGATCAGAACGTGTAATTGACTTGTCGTGGGGTTGCCTTTTTTCATAAATCACAGTCCAGAAATTGCAGACACCCCAGCAGCTGGACACATCGCAGTCACCTCTACGGTTGAGAAGTTGAGACAGACGTCAGTTTTTATCATATATCCTGACGAAATCCGAGACGAAGACCACCCCTTGTGTTCGTTAATTCCTACAAAAATGTTCCTGAAACCACAATGTCATTCAAAATAATATTTTTGACAACGTTTTGGTCTTCTTATAGATATTTAGAGTCAAATTCATTTATTATCTGTCATCCGTTTGTCTTATTATAATTTTAAGTTACATTTTTTTGTTCTAAAATTGTTGAAAACTTACGCAACACAGTCAACTATTTAATAAAATATTGCAATTAATTATTAAGTACCTGAAAAATAATCATCAAAAAGTTTATTTAATTTAAGATTAATAATGTTTATTTTGTACGCTAAAATATTTTCCACATTTTTTGTAGTGCTGCTTTCTAAAATAACAAATTTTCAAAACATACATCACACCTATATAATATATATATATATTTTCTATAAATAATTGAAAATTGAAAATGTTCAATACTACATGATTTTATTGAGGTTTATTATTTTTATCTAACATAATATTTATATATATATATATAATATATATATATATATATATTATATATATATTATATTTGTGTATATTTGTAATACAGGGTATTCAATCTCAGTCCGATCAACCTTGAATATCTTGGTTATTTTCAAAATATTCGCAATAAGAAAAAAAGGGTCGATTTTTCTTTCGAGCGGGAAATTATTTGAGGTGAATTAGCAGTCCCGCTATAATCCGTTGACGTAGTTCGTCCAAATTCTCAGGCTGAGTCATAAAAATTTTGGATTTTAAATGTCCCCACAAAAAATCTAAAGGGTTCAGATCAGGTGATCGGGCAGGCCATTCTATAGGACCTCATTTTCTCTTCCATTCCCGGGACCAGGATATTCCAAATCGAGGTATTGACGAACTGGTGCGGCGTAGTGAGGTGGAGCTCCATCTTGTTGGAAATGCAATTCCTCTTCATGTGGTCGAGGTTCATTTTCTAATTTTTCTATTATCAATGCATTAATTTATTTTCCATATATTGTGATAAATTTCACCATTTAAATTACCAGGAATAAACGGGGGTCCAAAATCACTGCTCAAACGTTTATTTTTACCGGATGTTGACTATGAACTTCTGGAAATAAATGAGGATTTGTATCGCTCCAAAATCTACAGTTATTTCGGTTAACCTCCCCATGAAGTGAAATAGTGCACTCATCCAAAAAGCAAACATTGTACAAGAAATTCGGGTTTTCGATAATACGCTGGGCTATAATTTCGCAAAACTCTTGCCTTCGATCCCAATAATCCTTATTCAATTCATGAAGTAATTTAACTTGGTACAGATGGAATTTGTACTTATGCAGAATTCTAAAAACGTTAGTTTTGTTAATATCGGAAGCTGCAGAGATTTGCTGGACAGTCTGAGTGTTAGATATAACTTGAACAAGGCCCACTGTAGCCACAGCTACCTCTTCATCATTTACAATTCCAATGGGACCTCTTTTTTTATTCATTACTGAGCCCGTCTCAACAAATTTAAAATCAACTCCAATACGTATTTAAGACGAACGTTACGTTCGGGATGGTTTTGGTTAAAAACCCTAGCAGCAGATCGAGCATAATTTTGATTTTGGTAATAAAGACTTACCAGCCCAACACGTTCTTGCAATGTGTATACCATAGTTATCTTTTAAATTTTCAATAAATCGTTAAAGTAATAACTTGACAGATAAATGTACAAAGCTTCAAATGATCGAATAAAGGTCAGAACAGATAAACAAACTTGCTGTAAATATTAGCAAAAATAATGTAAAATGAATGAATGTTTACATTTAATGTTTTTCTTGTATTGTGTGTTATTACAGGGTGTGGCAGTGTAACAGGATGGTTTAAGAGCGTACTATAAAAGAACTCTTTTTAATACTTTTCCATGCAGTAAAAACTGTTTTATTTAATAATCCGTTTTTACTACTAGGTCCGTTAGGTTTTCTGTTACATCAAAAGGAATTGCAAAAATATATATTATGACGGTATAGTCCGTAAAAAGGGCTTTCAAATGATATATGACAACACCTATTTTCTCTATTTCTCTATATCAAATCACAAGGTCATTGAATTGGCCTGTTTTTTCTTATTGCAATATTTTTGAAAACAACCAAAATTTTCAAGTCGGCTCGTTTGAGATGAAATACTCTATATATATATATATATATATATATATATATATATATATATATATATATATGACTAAAATTTTTCTTGGTTTTTGGTCATTTGTCCATAAATGTCTATTATTGAGTTTGACATGTTTGAAAAAAGACAAAAATTTAAAATTAAATAATCAAACCAAGAAAAATTTTAGTCAATTTATATGAAACATATGGTCAAAGAAACTATAAAGTAGTAAATAAACAATATATATATATATATATATATATATATATATATATATATAATATTTTGGATTGTGACTTTTTCTAATTTATGTTCTTTGTTTGATAACTTGTAGATAGGCTAAAGAAGCTAGAAAACAAACTAGCGAAACTTTCCTTAACCAAAAATATTTGATTCTAAAGTTTGTAATTTTATTGGATCCAAACCCCAAAAAACTATTTATATTGAACTATCTCTCCAAAGAAGTAATTTTGAATTTATATATGTATATATATATTATATATATATATATATATATATATATATATATATATATACATATATCAGATCTGACTGAAAGAAAAAAATACTAAAAGAAAAGAAATTAGTCCAATTCATATACATAAATAAGAATTTGTATAATATTTATTCTCTAAGATCATTATCAAGTAATAATCCCATAATACCCTTATGCATAACTTAATAATTAGCTGACCACAAGATAATAAATTATGATTAATTCCTCTATAATTCAATATAATTACTGCTCATAAATTAATATTTATTAGCCTTATTAAGATACCTGTATAAATATGGTAGGTATTTGTTTCTAAACTAGCGGCAGAACTTTTGTGTAAGGATTGCATTCATTTAATTTTGAAAGACATAAATGAAAAAAATATACATAGAAACAGGATTATTATATTTTCAAGTTTGCAATCATTTATTGAAAAAAGACGTAGTGATGAAAATAAGTAACTGAACTGAAATAAAGTGTCATTTTATATACAATTTATTGAAGGCTAGTCATCGTCAAAAATCCTATTAATTACATTATAAGAATTACATTACAGTTAAAATATTAGAAAAAATCACTTTCTATTGTGGCTAGAATGACACTAAACACATTAGATCATCTACAGAAAGAGAGTACCTGCTTAGCAAAATTTTGATTTCTGCCATTCTGATGAAACTCTAGTAACCAGAAAAACACAAAAAACTAAACCAATTTCAGCTAAACCAGTACTTCTAAATACTACTTACTGTTACGAGTGTAATATCTACCAAGCAAAATAATTAGTTATTAGCTATTAGTTTAGTTATTAACTGTAATTTTCACTGGTTCGAAAACTTTAGCTACATTTTTTTAGGGTTCCGTATATACAATATACGAATACCCTTATAATATCACTCCGGATTTCTGCCTCGCATCATGTAACATATCAAATGAAAGGTCTCATTCTGAGGACCACAAATATATTTTTTTCATATTAAAAAATATTTAAAAAGATATTAACGAAAATATACCACAAATTACCCGTCCCCCCCCCCTTATCTCCGAAGCTATAAAACGTAAAGTTTTGAAAAAAATTAAAAGTATAGGTTCTGACCTGAAGTTTACTGGAAAAATTAGGAGAAACCTCTACTTTTAATTTTGGGGGGCAAATTACAGAATTAAATGGAAAATATAAAATTAATTAATTAATTAAAATTAATTCTAACCCATCATGTTATATATCAAATGAAAGGGCTCATTACGACGAAGATAAAAATATATTTTTTATATTTTTAAAATAAATTAATTAAAAGATATTAAGAAAAATATAAAAAAAATTACCCATTCCCCCCTTTTATCCCCGAAACCATAAGCTGATAAATTTTGAAAAAAAATGGAGGTATAGCCCCTCACCTGAACTTTCCTGGAAAAATAAGAAGAAACCGCTAATATTTATTTTGGGGGACAAATTCTAAAATTAAATGGAAAATATAAAAATAAAATTGTTTCTAACCTATCATGTTATATATCAAACGAAAGGGCTCATTATGACGAAAACAAATATATTTTTTTCATATTTTTAAAATAATTAATTAAAAGATATTAACAAAAATATAAAAAATTTTACCCATCCCCCCTATCTCCGAAACCATAAGCTGGAAAATTGTGAAAAAAATGGAGGTATAGCCCCTCACCTGAACTTCACTGGAAAAATAAGGAAAAACCCTAATAATCATTTTGGGGGGCAAATTATAGAATTAAATGGAACATACAAAATCAAAAATTGTTTTCTAACCCATCCATGTTATATATCAAATGAAAGGGCTCATGATGAAGAAAACAAATATATTTTTTTTGTATTTTTAAAATAAATTATTTAAAAGATATTAACAAAAATATAAAAAAATACCCATTCCCCCCCTTATCTCTGAAAGCATGAGCTGAAAAATTTTGAAAAAAATGGAAGCCCCTCATCTGAACTTTACTGGAAAAATAAAGAGAAACCCCTAATATTCATTTTGGGGGGCAAATTATAGAATTAAATGGAAAATAAAAAATTATAAATGTTTCTAACGGGTCATGTAATATATCAAATCACAGGGCTCAGTATGACGAATACAAATATATTATTTTAATTTTTTTAAAATGAATATTTTAAAATATATTAAAAATATATTTAAAAAAAATTACCCATTCCCCCCGTTATTCCTCAGACTATAAGACCTAATTTTTTTCGTTTATTGGAAAAATATGAAATAATCCCTAATTCTATTATTTGGCCCCCAAATAATAGAATTAAACGGAAAATAAATGATTAGAAAACCCCCATAGTAATTTTAGGAACAAATTATACAATTAAATGGAAAATAAAGATTCAATTTTCAAACGCATCATGTAATATATTAGATAAAAGGCTTATTATGTGAATTACAAATATATTATATTTTTAAATCATTTGTTTAAAAGATATTAACAAAAATATTAAACATCGACTTAATTCCCACTTTAGAAACTACACTATTTAAATTTTGAAAAATATATTTTATTTGTATTTTTTAATAATTTGAATAACAGATTTAATAATTTATAATTTAAAACTTGACCTGTTTTGCCCTTTATATTCCAATCTACAGAGCCTCAAAACTCAGACAGTAGATTATAAAAGACTTCTTTGAAAGTTTATTAGTGAAATAAAACTCTAATGTTACTTTTTGGGGCAAATTAGAAAATTAAACATATGTATTCTGATAAAAATCAAGCGAATCCTGAAGCAGATAAAATAAAAAGTCTACGTGTAGAAAATCAAAGTGTACATTTTTTATAAATTTAAAACGCTTCCTTTAAAAGATATAAGGGTAAATATAAGAAAATGCACTCATTCCCTGCTTGTCTGAAACTGGAATATTAGAATCTTGAAGGTGGTACGGTACCCTGAGTATGCCAGTCCAACTCGCACTTGACCAATATTTGTTTAATTTTTTAATACTTTGTAACGTTTGAAAATGTGGAAATTAATCAAATAATTTATGAAATATGGTTCAGTAAAAATGAATAAACGTACTAATTTTATTACATCAGTCTGAGTACAGTTTTCTCAGTACAAAAAATCTCAACTGCTAGTTGTCATACTCCAAGTATTCATAAATGATTATTAGAAGATTGGTGAAATCAGATCTTTTTTTCATCTATAGCGTTTTGGACCATGAATCTGTCGTCAATACATGTTGCTAGATGTTAACTGTAATAAATTATCATAATGACATAGTCGAATTCAGACTACAGCTTTATTGTAATTGCCAGAAATTATAATTGCCAGTACCCCTCATAATTTATTCCGTAAAAAATGACTTATCATGTAACTGAGCGTGTTAAATGGCTACCAAAAACGAACGGTTTAGCCCTTCGACAAGCGTGAAATTTATTAGTACGTTTATTACAACAAACAACTTGATATATTCCAAATATATTCACGGCAACAAAAAAATAAATACGGGCGTTTTTTTTACTTCGATCCTTTTTGCCCTCTTCGAAACACCTATTGAGCTCGAAAATTTATTTAATGAGCCAAAAAAACAATAATTCAAACAAGTCGTATTGGTTAGAGATAATTTATTATAACTAGCGAAAGGATGGAAAGCGTTTATAGAGGGAGATAGAAAGAGATAAACGCGCGGTAGGAATGTCAATGATTCATTGAACGACGAAAGGTAGTGTTTGAATGTTTGAGGTATTTAGGCAGTGACGTAGGTACATAACAACGAAAAGAAATAGTAAAATAATATGGGATGAACAAAAACAGTGGTTAATATTTAACCAACACTATTCAAGTATCTTACGCACGTATGAAAACTTTTGATTGAGACTATTTGCAATCTACCCTAATTTTAAAAAATACTGAACCTTTATTTCTATTGTTTTCAGTTACTTGATCCTTATGTTCACCCCCAACCCAGCTTTTCCCAAAATTTGGGAGTCTATTAGGCACCGGGTGGTAGAAAAAAATTGCCAATTGGAGAAAAAAATATATTAAAACTAAAAAAAATCTACATATTGGTTTAAATAATAAACTTTTCTTTGTCGAAATTGAAAAGGTAGGAATGTTTAATCTTAATGGGACTTCGATCAGGAAAAAGTGCTTGAAACTGTACTATTATTGATTTTTTTGTTGCACTGTTAAAAAGAGTATCCAAGTGTAAGCGAAAAAGCGCTATATTTAATAATAATAACTTCCAAAAGAAGGAGCTTATCAATTCGTCGCCAACTTTTTCTCTGTATACGACCAGCAATTATTCAAAAACGGCTTGGGCAATTTTGATGATTTTAACTGCTACATGACAGAAAGCTACCATATAATTGTCTATGACATGAGATTTACGGTTTACCAGAAAATCAGAAGAAAAGTAAATTAGGGACTAAATTACAGTGAATTTCAATAAGTCTTCATTATTTCTTGAAAACGACTCAAGCTATTGAATATTATAAATTGTATTCTACAAAAATATTGTCCAGCTTGATTCCGTATATATTTCTATAACGTAAAACATACCATTTTTCTGAAAATCGGAAAATATACGCAAAAAACTGTAAACATCAATGTAAATGTCAAATTGTCATCATAAATATCTAGTTTAAATGTCAAGATATGCCATGAAAGTATGTCGTACACGGTCTTTGAAGTGGTTTTCATTTTAATTCATTTGAAGTCACTTTTTTCTGAGAGAGAGAGAGAGAGAGAGAGAGAGAGAGAGAGAGAGAGAGAAGAGAAAGAAAGAAAAAACATAACTCTCGATGTGAGAAACAGATACCAGGCTGACATATCTAACTCTGACAAAGCTCGCTCCTGATTAGTGTTTGTTTGCCTTAGTCAAGTGATGTCTAGCTATTTCTTGCATCTCTAAACCGACACAGATACATTCACTCAGTTTCCTGTCTGTCTCGTCCAGCGTTACCATTCCACTTGTAGAGGCACCCATTCCTTACCGATTTTATCTTTACGTATTATTTCTAGGATCGAGCCGCAGTCCACAAAGTTCGGGACATTCTGTCCTAGCCTAATTGCACTAAACCATCGGGTTTAATTAATTGGCAGTATAGATCACAGGGGGCCGATGGGAGCGGTCGCCTTCTCCGAGGGCCTCTAAGAAAATTATCCTGCTTATCATAATTACGCACCAGATCCTCCTTTCCCCTGAAGCTTGTCTCTCATTCCGCCTGATAGGCCATGAGTATATAAAATTATTGTTCTATCCAGCGAAAATGTTATTGTGCTAATTAATTAGTGATAGGACCTCATGTATTTTTTAACTGGATTCAGTTGTGCAAGGACTTGTTATAAACACTTCTGGAAAAAACCTGGCATCTAGTGTAAATAAAATCTCGCTCTTGGCGATACGACAGTCAGCACTGTTCAGTATAAAACACGAAGAATATTGAATTAATAGGAAGAAAGCAGATCAATAGTATTTCGCTTGTTGAAGATGCCTCATTAGTAAGATTTATTACCCATATGAGCTTAGCCGAGCAATTTATCGGGCATATTTTCTCCTTAAACTCGGACTAAGGAAAATGACGCGAAAGTAAAACCTTCAAAAAAATTATATAACAGTGCTTTCCATTGCTGTTGTTCGTATACGCATAACATGGATTTTATCACTGTTGGAAGACGACATAGATTCATCATCATATGTCTACGTTCACAAAATTCAAGGGCACCAAGTGAGTTTGAAGAACATGTTCAAAATGTATTATCATTGATCAGTGATAGAGAGGCGTTAGAGGTAATTCTGAAGAAGTGGTGATTGCATATCCAATAACTGAATTAGTACTTAGAGCCTATACTTAGGCTGTTATTTCTTGGTTCAAAAAAAACTGTATCTTTATTTGTAACAGAATATAGAACCTTTTTTTTTATTCTTCTTCAGAGCCTATGATGTGTAATCATCTAAAAACAGGAACTATCAATTGCGTTCCAGAAGGCAAACACAGGTTTGTCTCATTTTACAGAACCTACCGATGTACCTAAGTTCTCTGGCCATCTCCAAAAATCTTAAAAACCTTGTTGGTGGGGACGAGAATAACTGTAACATGTAAAAATTTGATATATTTCATAAAAGGATTCTTTCTGTCAAACTCTGATGATAATGATGTAGATGGGATATAATATCGATCTGGTATTGAACGAAAGAAATAGTCTTTGTTCTGATTTCGACTGTCGTCGAGGTACTAAAGTTATTGCTTATCTCGGGAGCCGATTAGATTGAAATATTAGTTGTTAAATATTGTTGTGAATCCGTTTATTTTTCTGGCATCGGTTGAAAGTTGGAATATGTGGACCGATGGGCAAGAAATTCTGAAGACTAGAATTATAACCCTTTCTTAGGAGGTGAGTTGGAACGCCATTTTGAAGTGGAAATGTCAGGAAGCAATGTAGTATTTAGGTGCTCAACTAAAGGACCGTATATATTTTAACGATAGGACTTGTATTTTTGAAAGAGTAATATTTCAACGTGCCTTTATTCTTGGCTGGGGCCATAAATATCTTACTATGGGACCATTTATTCTGCTTCGCTTTACTTTCTTCCAGATGGATATTTTTTTTTGTTGGCCATATTTGATCCAGACACAAATAACCTCTTTCCCTCTCTATTTCCCCCTCTTTATAGTCATGGCACGATATTTGTGTATTGCAGGCTACCTCCAGAAGTATTTGCTCTGAGTTTGAAATTCTAAGTTGTGTTTTGTGTTGTATTTTGAATTTAAAAGTTGTTCCTATCGTTGAATATAATTATTAATTGGACGACTAGTATGTAATTAAAGCCCACGGTAATCCGTAACAATTTGGGGGCAGAAGTTTTGAATAATAAATTGTTACCACATTAATTATGAATACAAGAGCCCTAGAAAAAATGGACGAACAAAGTGAAGAGATTTTAAATAAACTTAGGGCCAAATTAGAAGAGATCATAAAGGTCCAACAAAAAATTAAGAGCATTCAATGAAAATCGAATAAGAACAGTTAATAGCATCACTAGGCGAAATGAACAAGAACAATCAATGAATTATTAAATGATACAAGACAAAAAAACAGGAATGACTGGATGAGAAAAGGCAAACAAAAATAAAAAAAATTATAGGACAATTTCATCAAATGATGTTAATAATTGAAAGTGCAAATAAACTAGTTGACAATAATAAATAAATAATTTATTGTAAAACTACTCTTCTTTCTGAAATGTCTGTGAAATGCCACTAATAATCATTAGTGCGGCATTTCAATATTTTCCATCAATAAAGATTTGTTTACTCACACCATTTTAAAAGTTTCTAGTGATTGTCACTAAATATCCTTAATCACCTCTCCAAAGTCCAATTTATTCAAAAGAAAACTGTTGGACATAATTATTGCGGATATAGCCCAAAAGACAGAAAACAATATCTCCTTCGGTAAATTGAGAAAGCTATTCAGGTGTAAGTTGACAGCAATAAATCCTTTATTGTCCTTTCTATTTTTTTGTACTGTCCGCCTCTGAACATTCGATGTTTAACTAAAGGTGTTTTCCCTTTGGTCTTGTTTGTTTCGACACGAACAAATGAACGTTACACTTCTCGCACTCGTGATGTCTTCGGCTTAGGACCAGCTCTCAGGTATTTTAAAGTGAGAGAATTTGTATAATGGGCTCGTTCGAAATTAATAGTTTGTAATTGGGGTTTTCATTTGTTAACACCGACAAAAAAAATCGGTAATGTTATTGGTGAACCTGCAACATTTCGAAGTCCAGTTGAATTTTAACTGCGTGATAATCATCTACATATTTTGTTTATTTTTGAGAAATTTTTCTGAGCAATTTACAATTGGATAAATGCTTACAATTATTTATAACTGGTTTTGAATGGAGGTGTGAACATCAGTATTTAAGTAATGTTAACACGAAATTCATTCCTTTTTAAGTATTTTTTAATCATCTAGAGAAATCGTTTTCATTAAAAGTCGAAATTTGAAGTTGGTAATTTATTTTGTCTGAAGCTGGATTTTTTTGAGCAGAGAAAGTAGAATTTATTGAAATTACTTCTGTGGGTATCTTTATTCTGCTGCTTCTATCAACTATTATCACTACGAGATGAAAATCTGGTAATGAATACTTATATTCAGCACATTCTTAGGGTTTCGTATATACAATATACGGATACTCTTATATTATCAATCTGGATTTCTGCCTCTGTCACATCACAGCAATTTTCTCCTAAACTACTGGACGGAAGAGGTTGAAATTTGGTATCGATTTATAGTTTGGTGACCCGATCAGGAGTACATATCGCAAAAGAAAAAAATTCATTTTAGGGGTACTTCTAGGGGGAAAAACTAAAAAAATCGACTGTTCCCCCCCTGATCTCCAAAACTACTGAGCCTAAAATTTTGAAAAAATAGGAAATATAGAACGTTGCCCGAACTTTACAGGAAAAATAGAAAAAACCATTGATATTAATTTTGGGGCGCAAATTATAGAATTAAATAAAATTTAAAAATAAAAAAAATTCAAACGCATCATGTAATATATCAAATGAAAGGTCTCATTCTGAGGAACACAAATATATTTTTTTCATATTTAAAAAAAACGAAAATATACCAAAATTTACCCGTTCCCCCCCTTATCTCTGAAACTATAAAACGTAAAGTTTTGAAAACAATTAGAGGTATAGGTTCTGATTTGAAGTTTACTGGAAAAATGAGGAGAAACCTCTAGTTTTAATTTTGGGGGGCAAATTACAGAATTAAATGGAAAATATAAAATTAAAATTGTTTCTAACCCATCATGTTATATATCAAATGAAAGGACTCATTACGAAACCATAAGCTGAAAAATTTGGAAAAAAATGAAAGTATAGTCCCTCACCTGGACTTTACTGGACAAATAAGGAAAAAACCCTAATATTCATTTCAGGGGGCAAATTATAGAATTAAATGGAAAATAAAAATTATAATTGTTTTTAACTGGTCATGTAATATATCAAATCACAGGGCTCATTATGACGAATACAAACACATTTTTTAATTTTTTTAAAATGAATTTTTAAATAAATTAAAAACATATTGTTACGAATTTACCCAAAGCCGACCCTGTTTCATTTCAGTACGACAACAATCGCTTTGAGATAAAAAATGGTTCTCGAAAAGACTCGGCACCCGTAGGAGTGATGATGATTTTTGGAGAATTTTCTATGCTGGTTTTATAAAGGAAGAAGGCCACGATGGCGAGTTCAGTTGGTAGAGCGAAGAGCTTATATGTAAAATTGTTATTGTGATATTTGAATCAGCTGTTGTATATTCGATGTAAATAAAAGTTCTAGAAAAGTGAAAGTGAATATTAGTTTTATAATTTTAAATTGAACCCACGGACTACATGGCAATATTTTTAAAAAAATACCCATTCCCCCGTTATTCCCCAAACTATAAGACCTAAATTTTTTATTTATAGGAAAAATATGAAAACCCTAATTCTATTATTTGGCCCCAAATATTCTATTATTTGGAGGCCAACAAAATCAATTATTAGAAAACCCACATAGTAATTTTCGAGACAAATTATACAATTAAATGGAAAACAAAGATTAAATTTTCAAACGCATCATCAGATAAAAGGCTCATTATGTGGATTAAAATATATCATATTTTTAAATCATTTGTTTAAAAGATATTAACAAAAATACTAAACATCGACTTAATTCCCACTTTAGAAACTACACTATTTAAATTTTGAAAAATATATTTATTGTTTTTTTTAATAATTTGAGTAACAGATTTAATAATTTATAATTTAAAACTTGCCCTTTATCTTTCAATCTACAGAGCCTCAAAACTGAGACAGTAGATTATAAAAGACATCTCTGAAAGTATTAATAAAATAAAACTCTAATGTCAATTTTGGGGGCCAGATTAGAAAATTAAATACATATGTATTCTGATAAAAATCAAGCGAATCCTGAAGCAGATAAAATAAAAAGTCTATGTGTGGAAATCAAATTGTATATTTTTTATAAATTTAAAACGCTTCCTTTAAAAGATATAAGGGCAACTATAAGAAAATGCACTCGTTCCCTGCTTGTCCGAAACTGGAATATTAGAATCTTGAAGGTGGTACGGAACCCTAAGTGTGCGAGTCCAACCTCGCACTTGACCAACTAACTAGGTTTGCGGGTTTAGTGATTTTTTATTATACCTATATATAAATAGGCAAAGACAAACAGATTCACTCTATTTTCTCCTGTGTACCGCAACCGATTTGTTTTATTTTTGTATTGTTTAGTAGCTAATAACCACCTTTAGTCCAGAATACTAAAATGTGTTTATAACAGTGGTTCATTCATTGAATAATATAAATAAAAAAAATCATTGATTATCTCCATACTGTCAATGCCAAACAGATAACAGTATCTGATAATCTTAAAATGGATTGACTCGAATATGAAAGACAAACTAAATTAAACGTAAAACTAATAAATTTTTACCCTTTCCTAAAGTTATTCTAGATCGTCTTGCTATCGAAATCGAACCCAGAAAATTAATGTTACATAATAATCGCCATTTATTGGGCTCTCCCAAGTTTGTAACTTTCATTATTTTGTAAATATATTTTGTCAACTAAAATCAGAAATGTTGCAATTGATCAATTTATTTCTGATAATGTTTTATTTATTTTAATATTATATACTTTTAATTTATATTATTTTTGTTTTTACCGGATAAATCTCATTTAATTTGACTAAGATTACAAAAACCGTGAATTTGTGCAGAGATCATAACATTCCTCCTATATAGTTAGATCTAGAAGCTGTGATATCCATGGCTGTCTTTGTTGTAGCGACTTAATTTTGACATTTCATAATATTGTTTGTCGTTAGGTTATTATAGCACGGTGGTAAAGGTAGGATTTACATTCAATGAGTAAAAGTTCAATCAGTTTCATTCTCTGAGAAAAGTTTTCAATTTATAAAGGTATTATTTAACCTTTAATCAACAGCAGATGCATTGTATTTCTTTTAATGTTTCATATAAAACAAAACTAGGAACTAGCCATTGCTTACTTCCTGTATGTTTAATTTAAATGAAATTATATTAGATAATCAAGGTACGTTTTTGTTGTTATTATATTAGATATGGGTATGTTTGTTCAAGCGGGTTCAGCAAAGGTTTTTTTGGTAATCTGTATATACGTTTTGTAGTTATGCCACCTACTTTTAGTAATATTATAGAACATTTACTAGCGGAAAAATTCTTCCGCCCGTCATTTTCAAGTTTGCTGTTGAGCGACTAGGATTTGTTACAAACTTGTTCTGTCACAAACTTTGTTCTCTCCTTTGTGAATCACTTCTTGAACTACTAAAATATCAAATTAGATAATTACAGCTCTTAGGCTTCTTCGCCTAACTGATGAGACCCAGTTCTGAGGGTCTCACTTTCTGTGCAGAAGGTTTTTTTGATATTAAACATAATCTGTAGTAGCAAACTTAATGAATTTTTCCAAATCTTTGCGTCAAAAAAAATAAGAACAACAATCTTCACTTGAAAATAAAATTTTGGAATTCATCTTTGCGGCAGGCAAACTGGGTACACGGGTCTACTACCCGATCTATGGATGTTGTAATTGATCCCATTTTAGCTACTGTTGAAAAGTATCAATATATGTTCAAAAATATTCAAAGTCGGAATCTTTCAATTATTTTTATATAGGTGATATATCAGTCATTTACTGTTTTTTGTCCGTTGATTTTACGCCATATATAATATATTTTACGTTACACTCCTCATTCGTGCAAAATCCTGTATGACAAAATTCAAGGCATCTTCTGATTTTTTATGGTAAGTTAGGTACCTACATCTAATCTAGCATGAAATATATTTTTATCCATCATATTTTTCCAGAATTAGATGCTATTAGATTAGTTGACGGAGATAGGCTAACGCTATTTCAAATCATCATGTGAAGACCATCTTTGATAGTTCAGCCTCGAGAGTTGTTTATTTTCAGTAATAAAATATATATAGCAAGATCAGTATTGATTTTTCGGACAAGTAGCAGTAACTTTCGTTTTAATTATTCTGTGAGATTTGTTGTGATTTAATTATTTTATTAATATATTGTTATCAGAAAGGTGTAAAAAAACAATCAGTACAAACAGAGAATTTTGTTATTAAAGATTGGGAAAAGTTTTCTAAAAAAAGGGTTGACCTTTTTTTTTTGTGTCCGAATCATCACAACTTTCCCTGATTTTACAGAAATAAAGATACCCTAATAATATCACTCCTGTTGGCCTCACTGACATCACAGCAATTTTCTCCTAAACTACGAAAATTTCAAATATTTGGTATCAATGTATACATGAAACTATCAGGAGAAATTTTACATATAGTAAAAGAAGAAATTTTGATTTTAGTGATACCTGGGGGAAAACTAAAACTAAAAAAATCGACCCTTCCCCTCCCTGATCCGAAACTACACAGCCTAAAATTTTGAAAAAAAATTTTGAAAAAAAATATGTAGGACGTTGCCCGAATTTTACAGGAAAAATAATTTCAATAATATTAATTGGGGGGGCAACTTATAGAATTAAACGAAAATTTAAACGAAAATTTAAAACATTTTTTTAAAACGCATCATGTAATGACATGAAATGAAAGGTCCCATTCTGAGGAACACAAATATATTTTTTCATACAATTTAAAAATTTGCCCATTCCCCCCCTTATCTCGAAATTATAAAACGTAAAGTTTTGAAAAAAATTAGAGGTAAACTGAAGTTTACTAAGAAATCCAATTTACAGAATTAAATGGAAAATAAAATTAAAATAGTTTCTAACGCATCATATTAATTGAAAGGGCTCATTATGACGCCAAACAAAAACATATAAATAATAAATAAAAAATAAAAAAAATTAACCCCCCTTACCCATCCCCCCTTATCGCCGAAACCAAAGCTGTAAAAATAAAAAATATATTACGCATCATGAACTTTAAACTTTACAATATATTCATTTTGGGGCGCAAATTATAGAATTAACTGGAAAATAAAAAATTATATAATATCATTGTTTCTAGCCATCAAGAATCAAGGAAAGGCTCTCAATGACAAAAACAAATATATATTTTTTTAATAAATATTTTAATAGTATTAAAAAATATATTTAAAAAAATTACCCATTTCCTCCTTTATTTATAAGACCTACATTTTTTTGTTTACAGGATAAATACGAAGAAATCCCTAATATTAATATTGAGTCCAATATAATAATA
The DNA here is from genome assembly GCA_034190945.1 of Octodonta nipae. Lineage (NCBI taxonomy): Eukaryota > Metazoa > Arthropoda > Insecta > Coleoptera > Chrysomelidae > Octodonta > Octodonta nipae. The sequence continues at coordinate 12,750,231 of CM067222.1, forward strand.
TAATATAATATAATAATATATCAGATAAAAAGCTCATTATGTGAATTACAAATATATAATATTTTTAAATCATTTGTTTAAAAGATATTAACAAAAATATTGAACAGCGACTTAATTCTCACTTTAGAAACTACACTAACACAATTTAAAAATATAAATTATTGTATTTTTAAATAATTTTAATAACAGATTTAATAATTTATAATTTAAACTTGACCTATTTTGTCTTTATCTTTCAATCTACAGAGCCTCAAAAGGCAGACAGTAGATTAAAAAGGCTTCCCCAAAAGTTTATTATTAAAATAAAACTCTATTGTTAATTTTTGGGGGCCAAATTAGAAAATTAAATACATATGTATTGTTATAAAAATCAAGCAAATTCCGAAGCAGATAAAATAAAAAGTCTATGTGTGGAAAATGAAAGATTTTTTTATAAATTGAAAACGCTTCCTTTAAAAGATATTAGGGTAAATATAATAAGAAAAGGCGCTAATTTCCTGCTTATCTGAAACAGGAGTATTAGAATCTTGAAGGTGGTACGGAACCCTTAGTATGCGAGTTCAACTCAGACTTGACCAAATTATTTAATATCCAATGACGGAACTTTTAGGTTAGGTTAGGTTAGGTTGAGCACCATACTCTACACAGTCGAATACATATATGTGGACATGCTAATATATGGAGACGAATGGTCATATATTCGTTGTCAGGTAGTTGTTTTAATACATGTGTTTTGTTAGAAGTCAGGTTCGATTTTGGAGGCTCTGCTGTGCGGAGTAATCTAGGAATTCTTAAAGCCTCAAAACATAACAGTTAAGTCATAGTCCCCTCAACTTGAGAAATGATTTTTTTCTGTTGGGATAGTTTAAATAGGACTTGTGAAGTGGTAAGAATGGGAAATCGAAGGAAAGCCAGGAAACTTATGGACAGTCTAAGGGAAGATGAGATAGCAGCTTTCTGTTTTGTAGTCAGTCGTGCCAGTTTATGTTTATGAATGACTGTTTTCTTCTGTTCCAGGTGTTCGCCTTTATCGCTCTAAATGCGAACGAGAGTATCTCATATAATTGGAAAAGCGTTGAAAGTATGTTAATGACGAATAACAGTTATATAAATTTCGGTTGATTTGATGAGTAATACTCTATTCGAAGTGTCATTCCTTTGTACGCAAGACAATATATATTATATATAAATATAATATATATTGTTTCTGGTCGGGAACCTTCATCAGTGTTCGTCGAACCCTTCTGTATGCATTTGATGCATTTCGCTAAATTTGAAGACGCTAAGAAATAGGATTTTCAAGAGAATCAGTACACAGAGTATCTGGAACCGTTCCGTGTAATTACTGTTCTCCCTTAACTCCTGGACAGAAAGTCACGTAAGTAAGGTGAAGTAACCTGAAAAATTTTATCGTGACATTCTGACCTAGGAGTTGTAATTACACGGAATCCAATTCGGAATCTCTGTGTACTGATTCTCTTGAAAATCCTAGATGTCGGTCTTACATCTCGCGTCTTCAAATTTGATGAGTGATGTCTAATTGTGTGAATGGCATTTCTTAAAAGGGCGAAATTTGATCTGTTAAGAATACTGAAAACTTAGCGTGAAGATGTTTTAGGTTGAAACTGTTGAGAATGATGTTATGGTTTCTGAAAGATTAAAGTAAAGCAAAATCATACCGAACTAGGGATTTTCGAATAGTTTGCTGAACGTTTTAGTCAGTAGGAAGAAATCCTTCCCGTAGAGATGTGAATAAATGTTCTGAATGGCTTCAGCGGTCATCGAAAATGAAAAAAATATATATAAATTCCTGGATCCCATATTGCAATTATAACGCTCATCTGATCTTATTATGTTCTTAATGTGCTTTCTGCGTCGAAATTTATCTTTTACTAGCGGACCCGCCATCTATCAGACGTTGTCCTGTCCCTATGTAATGCTAACATCAAACACAATTTTTAAATAAATAATTTAACTAAAAAAACATATTAGCTGAATCTAAATCTAAACACCCTAACAATATAATCTCCAGCCGTTTAGGAGGAGTTCGCCATCTATCAGACGTAACTGAAACTAAAGTTTCATTCACACTCTTGACTCAAACTAATTATATTAGCGCAGTCTACCGGATCCTATGTAGGGCGATTCCAGTTGTGAAATCATTTTTTAATGGTGGCACTAACATCAACAACAATAATTATATAGGGAAGCCCATTAGCGGTTGAATTACACGGGTTCTTAATTTAACAGTTATACAGGGGGTGCAAAAAAAACATGCATATATCATCTAGTTGAGGCATTGTATATATATTTAAGATGAAATAGGGTAAGAGGATTTATATATACATGATGGTGATAAAAAATGTTAGAAAAGAAATGATTTAATAGATTAGTACCACGAAGAGTTCCATATATATATTGATTGAAGGTCAGAGTAGAATACAGAAAACTAATTTCATAAACAAACTAATATTTGTGGTTCATAGGCAGTGGCATATATAGAAATGGTTTTCCGGTGGTTGAAAAATGTTAAAAAAATGCGTGTCTATAAGCACCAGGGTGGTGGAAACTGAGAATTTTAACAAATGTTAGAAATTGACAAAAATACAGGGGGTTTGAAAATATAAATATATATACAAAATTGTGTCAAGAATTAAATTTGAACACAAATAAATCTATGAATTAATCCGTTCTTATTTGTAGGATGTAAGACCGTTCGTGACAGAGTTAATCTGGAGTTCTGTGTAATTGCTGTTCTATCTACAGAATGTCACGATAAATTTTCATGTTATACAATTATAATTGGTCGAATTCGAATATAGTATATATAAATGTATAAAATGTAAATTATAATCATTTCTAACATTATAAAAAATTATCACTAGTTCATTTGAAAATTTTGTTTTTATTGTTAATTAGTGCTTTTTAATTAAAGGAAATTAAAAACTTACATACTTGGGAAATCTAAACAACTTATATTGGTGAGAAACCAAATTTATTCTCATAAACTTGTTATCCGTAATCCCTAAAAGGATTAATACAAGGAGCCGTCTTATCTGAAGTGTTCTCCTTTTCTATAGAAATCGGCTAGAAAAAGCCAAAACCCCATGACAAAGGATCCATTTAATCTAGTTAAATAAATATTTACCAAATCCAATCAAGAAAACCACTTGACTTTAAATAGTTGTCGAAAGCTGAAAAAATTGATTTTACCGATATTGTTGTTGGCAAGAGTATAATTGAGTTTCGTTCGCTAGACTGAATACTCAGAATTTGAAATGGATCCAGGTGTCGCAGGGTTTCAATTTTGTTTCTCGTTCGACGCTTTTTGATGAATTTCACAGACCACCCACAAAAAATATTGTTAAAGGGATAATCTTTGAAATGTATCTCGCAATGCAATATACACTTCACTCGTGGGATCTTCCGATTGAATTAACGCATTTTGTAAAATTGAATTCAACCGGACCTAAGCTGTTAAAAAACGAAGATGGTCTTACCTATTTGACCAAAGTTGTTGGTTACTTATAACTAATAGGTATACAAAGTGACTATTACCATCTTTAATTAACAACATCGTTGTGTTGTGAATATTGTAATGATATAATAAATATCATCTTTATTTCACCAGAGAAGTTAGCAAGTATAGGTAAAATTAAACAAACATTGCTTTCGAAAATAATAAATTTTATTTCTCAAAGTGAGAGTTATCGAAAAAATCCTCTGACACGTTAATTTTGTTTTATGTAAAGACACTTTTGACTTACAGCTCTTATTTGCTTTTTTGAAAGTGGCGTCATACAATTTTTATTATATTTATATATATATATATATATATATATATATATATATATATATATATATTCAAGAACTACTTATTCAACAGTATCCATCATGAGCATATATAAACTATCACTGACGAAGATTAATTTTACAAATTTAGTTTCAAGAATGTAATCAAGAAAAACCACTATTTACCAATTTTTCTGACTTTTGTCAGTGAAAAATTATTCAATCAGGACTTGTAAACACTCATAATGAAAGGTTATTTAATTCTATTTTTCTATAATGATTGCAATATGATCCGATTATTACTTTTCATAATATAGGCAAAATCACAGAAAATCATATTTTTGAAGATTTTTATTATTTAGATATTACTCTTGACAAATGGCTGTTAAAATCTTATCAATTATGCAGTAATGGTATAAACCAGTTACTCTACAGTGTGGTACAGCGAAATGGAATAAATTCGATTTGTATTTTCAAATGCGTATTTCATTCTACAAATGATTGGTTAAGGAGACAACACACGGACAGAAACGGAAGTTTCTCGATTTCACGAAAATTTTCCAAATTTGCCGCCTGTATCCCAAGAAACAATTTGCAAAATAGAAAAGCAGGTTTCGCGCGCTTGGTCATGTAAGACAGATAAAAAAAGCACCTGTCAATGCTGTAAGTGATAATAATGCGAAATTCTGGTCTAAAAGCAGCCCCACTGTTCAACGTTAGCCACACAGCAATTTTTCGAGTATTAAAGGAAAGTAAAATGCATTCCTATAAAATGATGCCGACTCAGGAGCTTTTGGAAGACGATTTCGATAGGAAAACATATTTACAGGGGCTTGCATTTAAAATAAGAAAGTTGACATTGGCCACTGTCACATGACACAGCCCATATATATTTTTTTATGTTGAAAAAATGCCCATCAAAAAATACAAACTGACGTGTCCAAGCATTTTTCCCCACACGCCCTTCATTATTCGTTATAGAATTTATTCCATTTGGCTGTTCCACAATGTATAGACTCGTGTACTAGAAAATTTTGTTTTTGTTTTTGGATGAGTGGCGTTAAAAGAATACTTTGTATCAATACATTACTGCTATTAATTCAGGCAAGTGCAGCAATACTATTAAATATGCTGAACGGAAAATTTTTTTGGTGGTCTGCACCATCTTTGTATATTTCTTCATGAGGCTCAAATCAACTCAATTCAACTTTAAAGTTACCTTAAGTTGGTTCGTCAAAGTGCCTACACAGTGTAAAGCATCTGTTTAATTTAAAGATTTGCTGTGCAAAACAGAAGCTTGAATGCTATAGAAATATTTTCTAATTTTGACCAATTTTTGGATAAATGTCCAAGACCAGAGGGACGCATGTTCTTTCAATAACTATGAGGCACTCGGCGATCCACAACCGCCAAAGGTGACCTGACTGCCTCAGTAGCAGTATATTATTATGTTAGAACAACAATGAATGATTCAACTATATATCTTTATAATCAGATATTTCAGTTTGTATTTTATAGTTAACAGTTCGTGCTTACAGTAATCTGGATAATTGACCGTAAAGCGCCTAAGTTGGCTCTACAAATACTAGAAATTTCGCGCCCACTTTTTCACCAAGCGAACAGCCGCTGTGAGTTACATGCTTGAGTGGATTGATAGGCTAAAATGGAGTTATCTCTTGGTTGACCTGTAATTTTTTATAGGCACTGTAATTTTTTTCAGGACAACTGAAAATGTCAATATACGGAAAAGTTAGATACTTTTTTTAGGGCCCAATCCATCAACAGAGAATAATTTATGAGTACAAAAAATTTGTTTTATTTTAAGCTAAATTGTAGTCGTGGTGATAAAAGTACTTCCGTGGACAATAAAAGTTATTAGATGATTACATTAGTAATTCCTAAACACTGCAGCGTTAAATTTTGCATTTTGTACGGTTTAAAACAAATATTTGTTATCTTAACTGCATTATGGACATTCACCTTTAGAGACGCCGTCGCAACTGCATGCTTTATGGTTTCTTGTAATTTGTCGTTTAATATCCGGCAAATGACTAGAATACGGAATCGAACTGTCGATTTGTCGCTAAATTGTTGTGTTAGTATGTAAATGCATGGAGAATTTCAAGAAATGCGATTATAGGTAGTACATGACTCATTATTTAATGATAGGAACGTACGATACGATACGCGAAAATATTTCTGCCTGAGCTATTATAGAATTATTACAGAATGTAAGTAAAATTAATAATTTAAGGGTGTATATGAGAAACATGAACATAATAAACATTATCTATTCATTAACCAGGGTGGAAGCGTTTCTATGTAGTCCAAACTTCAAAGTATTGTTTTTCTATTCAGAAAACAATCTTTCCATGGTCTAGTTTGCAGCTCATTAATAACGTCTACAATAAATACGAAACTTTCATGCCCCAACATACATTATTATAAAAATTACTAACATTTTGTGTTTAAAAGATCATTTTTGCATATAACTCTAAAATTAATCATATATATGAAAGTTTAAAAACATACTTTAACAGAGAAGAAGAACTCTCGTAACTCTATGCTATCACATAAAATAATTAATGGGATAATGTGGATAATATGCATTCATAAAAATAACGGGAAATTGCAAGAACCTAAATTGTTAAATGAAGTGGCAACTAGTTGTATAAAGGAAAAATTAAGGAAAAAATATAATATGATACAGATAAACCAATAATTTTAAACTGTGTAAAATTTTTCAAAAGGGAATTGTTGCAAGGATGAATAGTGGTCATATAAAAGCTAGATGTTGCATCATACACAGTTTAATAAAAAGTAATACTTACATAAAAGAAAATATTTGCAAAGACACATGATAAAGGTCAAACATCAAAAGGTTAAATTCAGTTGTAAAATGATAGTAGAGTTTTAAAATACCTGTATCACAAATTAGGCCATAAACACACCAAATTACACATATTTTAGATCAAAATCACTTTAAAGTAAATAAATTATTTCATAAACAGAAGGTGGAGATGTCAAATTATTAAAACTGTTAGAAATCTTCAGAACCAGATGGAACGTCAGAGAAATTCATAGTGTAGACAGAGAGCATATTATAGAATAATCAACTAATTTAAGGGTATAAAATCTCATTTTAATTAAATCAAAATTTTAATAAATGACCTGTTGTAGCTGGTGGTTAACAGGTGACCAATGTCCACTTAAGGTTTTTGAAAATATGATTGAATGGTTTAGATAAATTTAAAAAGGGAGTAAAGGATATCAAAATTTAAGTTGAAATTTATTTTGATTTTTGATATAGTTTAAAGGGGAATTATTTGGAAATTAATAAAATAAGTTAACCTTAGTAAATTAGGAATTATTTGGAATATATTGTATTGAAAAGTAAAATCATTTTGGACTAGAAAATAACTGAAGCAAGGAGAAATGAAATTAAGGCCCAACAACTGTGAGTTTTTGAAACATTGATAAAAAAGTCCCAAAATTTTCCCAAAAGGTTTAGTTTAGTATAAAGTCATTAAGAGTTGATAGATAAGTTTTGATTAAAAGTTGGAAAATTTAATTGATAATAGTCACGTTATTAAACAATAAAAAATTTGTAATATAGATTAATAAAATGAAGAGTAGATTAACTTAATGGAAATTTATTTTGTTTAAGGAAAATTTTATCAAAGATTATATTGTGGTTAACGTAAATAAATTGTAAATAGATTGAAGGTTTGGAATTTGATTTAAAAGTAGTTAGAGAAATAAAGTCACAGGTAAAAAAGCTAAACTGAAGATAAATTTTCAATATTCAAAGTGTAAGTGGTACAGAAAAAGGATTGGTGAACATATAAGACAAAAGAGATAAGTACAAGTCTATTTATTAAAATTTGACAATGTGAACCCAAGCAAAAAGTACACTATTATTTATTTATTTATTATAAAGTTCATAAACAAATCATTTCAAATAATTTAACTTAACTTAAATTCATTCTATATATTAGGTCACAAAAGCTGGAATCCCCCTCCTGCACATGGTACAATGCGATTAATAATACACAAAGATTAGTACTTTTAAATATATATATTGGGGAATTCTTTTTCAAATCAGCCACCTTCCGCAGTCCATTACAATTTCGGGGCAAATTTTGTTTTGAGTAGACCAAAAATTTGTCACAAAATTTTTAAACCAGTTTGTGTGTTTTTTGAGAAAATAAATTCTAACCTCACAAACTGTTCACAGTCAGGCACCTCGCATAAAGTGACATTTTCAGAAAAAACTGATTGGCAAAATTATTATTTCGCAATGATTTTAATCCAATTACTCAGAAAAAGTATTTTGGGGCGGTTGACCAAGAATTCCTGTGTCAGATTTAAAATTCAAAATGGCGGAACAATATGGCGGATGAAATTTTTTAACTCAATTCCCATTTACACCAAAATTGGGTTATGGTGGTTTTTATAGTGCTGATCACGAATTCGACGTCAGATTTGCAAAATTCAAGAGGGCGGAACTTTTAATAAATCTGTACATTAATCACTTTATTGATTTGGGGACCAGTGATCTACATTTTTTTCTGCACCTATCATAAGAAAATGATCATGATCAGAGAGCCCAAAAACTCTTCTATACCAATTTTTGGTATAAATTTTCAAAAATTCGTCTGCCATATTGGATCCGCCATATTGAGTTTAATAATCTGACAATGGACTCTTGTTAAGCAACCCTCAAAACTCTTTGTGTGAGTAATTTAGTTAAAATAATAGAAAAAAATTGATTTTTTCAATCAGTTTTGACTGAAAATTGGCATTTTTTCTGAGGTTACAATTCTTTTTTCAAAAAACACCAAACAGATTTAAAAACAAGACTTTCTGACAAATTTTTTATTGCACCTAAGAAAATTTTACCCAAAAAATATAATGGACCGGGGAGTGAGTGGCTGATGTAAAAAAGAATTCCCCATTATTTAGTAAGAAAATTTAAGTAAATGAATAAATGTCTACAATAACGCTCAAATAAATTGTTAGTGATTAGAAGGCCCGACATTTTTTAAACATCAAGTATCAACTCTCTATTTTATGTACCAGCCCATTCATCCCCCAATATACATATTAGCTTTATAGCTCAACAACCTGCAATACTTTTTTTTTTCTTTTTTGCATTTAGATCTCCTGTAATAATGTAGTGATGTGTTTTATTCTGGTCCCGGCTAAATGCTTGCAATAAAGTTGGTGATAATTATTTAAATATTTCAAAAAATATACGATCATAACAACTTTTTGTCAGTTTTCTCTGAAACTTCTTGGTTTGTTAAAAATATTTAACTCTAAATCAAACCAACACAATATATAAAAATAACGGGTTAGATTGTAAAAGTTTTTACGTCGGTCAAAGTAAACAGTACTTGTATAAGAGAATAAACAGTCACAAAAATAACTTACAAATAATGAATAATAATTAATTGCACAGGACTGCACTTACACAACATGCTATAAATAATAATCATATGTTTGATTTTAACAACACGATAGTTTTAGAAACACAAACGATTAACTCAAAAATGTTAATAAAAGAAATGATTCACATAAGACAAAATGATAACTCAATAAACTATCGCAGTGATGTTGTTGAAAATCTAAGCAGCATTTATCACTACCTTATTTTCAATTAACTTTTTATTAGTATTTCAATCTAAGTGTTTTAATATATGTTCATATTATTATTATTAACATCCATAATAAAAGATGGTTGCTATTCTTTCATCAACTCAATATATCGTTATATGTATTATTTTTAATTACACGAGTATAATTTTGTAAAGTATTCATACGCCCATGCAACGTAAAAAATTCCATAGACCCGATTTTGTTAGTAAGTAAATAGTGGGATTTTGAATTGTCACAGTAGTTTACCAAATAAATTTTAAAAATTATAATTTTAGTATATTAGACCTGAAATGTTAATCTTTTCTAGAAGCCGATTTATATTTTCGCATACAGTGTGGAACGAATAAAGGAGGGCGTATTGGAAAAACCGCTTGGCCAAATCAATTTGTATTTTTAAATACGCATTTTTTTAACAAAAGAAATTATATAGGGCGTGTCATGTGACAGTGACCAATAGCAACTTTCTTATTTTAAATGCAAGCCCCCATATTTTATTTATTTTTTGGATTGTCCAGAAATTCTAGTATAATGTCCTACACCTATCTTCAACTGTTTTGGAACTATTAACTGTTTTCAGATTTATTACTGATTGTTTCTTAATAATGTAAAAAAATAAAAATAATGTCAATGTAGGAAATGCTCAAAATGCTCGTCGCGAACGTCTTTGCAACATACTAATCTCGTACTAACATCTTCTAACGTTACTCCACATCTCATGCATGACTGATTTAATCGCAAGTGTGATTCGTCTTTTTAGGTCATCTAAGTTGAGGGGTTTAGTTTTGTATACAGTACATTTGACATATCCCCACAACAAGTAGTCCAATGGCATCAAATCAGGAAATCGTGCTGGCCATTCTATCGATCCTCGCCTCCCAATCCACCGATTTGGAAAAATTTGGTTCAGATACTGCCGGACATTGATTTCGTGGGGTGGTGCTCCATCTTGGTAAAACCATATTGAATTGACAGGAACTTGTGGGTTTACTGGATCAGGTGACAAGTTTGTCAAAGTTGGCACGAAACTTTTTTGGAGCAGTTCCAAATATATATCTCCATTCAAGTTGCCATCAATGAAAAAGGGACCCACTATGTGATTTCCTAACAATTTTCTGCCAAATATTAAGTTTTCAGTATATTGCATATGTTTCTCTGTCATCCAGTTAGGATTCTCATTAGACCAATAGCGGCAATTTTGACGATTAACATGACCGTGAAGTGTACATGTGTTCTCATCAGAAAAAAAATCTTCTAATCGGATCACATTGTTACCTAACATTATCATCATTTGTTTACAGAAATACGGTCTTCTATCGAAATCGCCTTCCATGAGCTCCTGAGTCGGCATCATTTTATAGGGATGCATTTTACTTTCCTTTAACACTCGAAAAATTGATGTGTGGCTAACCTTGAACAGTAGGGCTGCTTATCGACAAGAAATATGTGGGTTTTTTAGAAACTCAAGCATTTTATGCAATTTCTTGTAATCACTTAGAGGATTGGCAGCTACTTTTTTTATCTGTCTTACATAACCAAGCTTGTGAAACTGCTTTTCTATTTTGCTATTTGTTCCTTGGGATACAGGCGGCAAATTTGGAAAATTTTCGTGAAATAAGCGAGAAACTTCCATTTGTGTCCGTGTGTTTTCTGCATAATCAATCATTTGTAAAATTGATATTTTGTGCATTTCTGTTAAATTAACCATTTTCTGATATTATTACGTACAGTTAATGAAATACAAACGACAAATACACTGACACTGATCAACATTGTCATGCAGGCAGACAACAAGATATTAAGGCTGAGTTTTGACGAAAATAAACAAATTTTTTTTCAAATCAGTAAAAAGGTACGCAGGAATAGTTTTTGCCTACTATCTCAATATCAAGAGCTAAATGGGAATTAAGTATTGAGTGTAATGTAACGAATTTGTGAAATAAAATAATTTTTTTTAATGTTAATTTTTGTAATAAATCTGAAAATTTTTTCCGAAACAATTGAAGATAGGTGTAGGACATTGTACATGAATTATATCTAGAATTTTCTGAAGAATGCTGGGGCTTGCATTTAAAATACGAAAGTTGGTATTGGCAATTGACACATTACACACCCTATATAATTCTTTTCGTTTTTTTTTTATCTTAAGAGGGGGGAAATACATTGCGTACTTAGCTAGCACGTGCTGGCCGTCGTGCGGGACTCCCGATGTAATGACTTCAAAGCATGAGTAAATCGTTGAATTGAAACCAGTACACCGTATACCCGCTAAAACCCTAACCTCTTTCTCCTACAACCATGGTCCCCTGCGGCACTCTTACTCAATACTACTTCGCAAGGGTGGTTCATTGCAGATGTTTACTGCCCTTCCATTGAAAGCTTTTAAAGCCTACTCCTCGAACGTATCGCGGAGTTCTTTGAGGATAGTCTCCGCGTAATCTGATACCAAGTTCCAGGCTTGGGGGCCCTTCAGCATGGCTTCTACTAATTGTTCTGGGACGATATTAGTCTCCAGAATCCTCTCCACTTCAGCACGTTGATCCTGAAACCGGGGGCAGGAGAAGAACACGTGTTCTGCGTCCTCTATCACGTCCGTACAGTGTGGGCAGTTTGGGGAGTTTGCCCTCCTGAACCTGTGCAGGTATGCTCGAAAGCATCCATGTCCAGTCAGGAGTTGAGTGATGTAGAACCCAACCTCCCCATGCTGGCGGTTGACCCAACGACTGATGTTAGGTATCAATCGATATGTCCAACGGCCTTTAGTAGAGCTGTCCCACCTCTCCTGCCATTGCCCTAGACTCATGGCTCTTTCATCGCTGTTTCCTATCGGTTGGTCTTTTTCTAACTTTCTGCGATAAAGCCGTTCCCTTTCTGCAGCCAGGATGTCGATTGGCAGGGTAGAGGCAATCACACTCACCGCCTCGTAAGACACAGTGCGGTAGGATGATGCCACTCGAATCGCTGAGAGCCGCTGGACTGATTTCATTTTCCGGCGGTACGATGGTAGCTCGAGCGATTTCTCCCATACCGGTGCCCCGTACAACAAAACAGAAGTAGTTACTGTTGCCAGTAGCTGTCTTCTCATCTGTCTAGGGCCTCCGACATTAGGCATTATTCTAGATAATGCCCCCTGTACCCCAGCTGCTTTCTTGCTGGCCGCGATTATGTGCTCTTTGAAGTTGAGCAGGAGCACCCCCAAATAGCTGATGAAGGCCTGCGACTGTATGTAGGTGTCGCCTATTTTGAGGGTGATGGTTTCCCTTGCCTTTCGACTGCTAACAAGAAGTGTTTCGGTCTTTTGTTCTGCTAAACTCAAGTCCGCTGCGAGCATCCAATGCTGAATTGTGGCTATAGCGAATGAGAAGGTTGTTTGTATCTCCTCTATGTGCTTGCGCACTATGATCAATGCCACATCATCGGCGAATGCCACTAGCCTGACGCCCTCAGGCAGACCGAGCAGGAGCAGGTCGTTGTACATTACGTTCCATAAGAGGGGGCCAAGAACAGAGCTCTGAGGTACACCTCCTGTGATCTTATAGTCTACTTGCCCATTTTCAGTTTGGTAAAACAAGATGCGGTCCTTGAAATACGCTGAAACCATTCTCCGCAAGTACTGAGGAACTTCCATCCTGGCAAGAGCCTCCAAAATGCGGTCCCAGCGGGCCGAGTTAAAGGCGTTCTTGATATCCAGGGTGGCTATTAGACAGTACTTTTTTCTACCTCTTCTCCATCTCTTTCCCGAGATAGCCTCTCTGGCGATGCTGGTAACGAGTGTCACGGCATCGATGGTTGATTTCCCCTTTCTGAACCCGAATTGGTTAGTGGAAAGTTTTGGCTCAACGTAGGGCTCCAGCCTATCTGCTATTATTCTTTCAAGGAGTTTTCCCGCAGAGTCCAACATACAGAGGGGACGATATGATGCCGGTTCGTCTGGACGTTTCTTTCCCCCTTTAGGTAGGAGTACAAGCCTCTGCTTTTTCCACTTAGTCGGGAAAACCCCCTGCTTTAGGCAGGTCTCATACATGTGTAGAAACATGTCAGGCCTATTGGCTATGGCGCATTTTAGCGCGATGTTAGGTATGCCATCTGGACCGGGAGCCTTGCCGTTTTGGAGCCGGTTGCACTCGCCCATCAGCTCATTCATAGTCACTGATGGTATATCTTCGTCCCTCACCTGCCACGAAGGATAAGCGGGTAGCTCAGGCTTCGCAGGAAACAAGTGAGTGACAATGCGGTGCAATGATTCGGGGCAGTTCGTTGATGTCATGGGAGGGCCTTAATTTTATGCATCACGATTTTATACGGTTTTCCCCATGGATCTTGATTAACTTCGTCACACAACTCCTTCCAGTAGGATCTCTTGCTTGAGAGAATGGCTCTTCGTAGTTGTTGTCTTTTGATCTCATAGTCGAGCCTTAGTTCTTCTGTTGTGACCCTGTCGCGTCTTCGTGCTCGTTGATGCAGCCTTCGTGCTTTGAGACACTCTCGTCGGTGTTGTGAGATTGTGTCGTTCCACCAGTAAACTGGTGGGCGGCTGTTGTTCTGCCGTCTCCTTGGCATGGAAGCATCGCAGGACTTGACAACGCTTGTCATTACCTCTTTGGCAGTGGCTTCTGCGCTTGTTACTATTGACAATGGTTCCTGCTCCATAACCAAGGCGAATGAATCAGCATCGAAAGCATTTTTGTTCCAACCGACTGGCTGTGGCCTCGCACGACTGACACACAATCTTCGTTTGGGAGTGGTGTTGATTTCCCATATAATAGCTTGGTGGTCGCTATTAGTAAACTCCTCATCGACCCGCCACTCACAGCCCCCTTTAATTAGGTTGCTGCTAACGAATGTCACATCGATAATGGAGCTGGCTGTGCCTTTGCGATATGTGCTTACGACTCCTGTGTTGAGGAGTACCAGGTTGAGCGAAGACATGGTCTCAAGGAGAGCTCGTCCTCTCGCGCTCGTTTCCCGGCATCCCCAGTCAATTGCCCAGGCGTTGAAATCACCTGCGATGGCGACCGATTCACGCTTCCGTACATCCTCCGCCAAGGTGTCCAAGAATAACTCGAACTCCTCGAGCTGTGCACTAGGAGGTGCATAGCAGCTATAGAAGTGAACCCCTCCCACTCTGGCTCTCAGAAGCCATGGTTCGGGAGTATTTGGGAGTTGTTGGAACGGAAGTTTACCGCAAGCCCATATCGCTGCTCTGTCCGTTGTGTCATTTACCCAGGACAGGGTGTCGAAGTTTTTGTACTGCTCGCAGATTATGGCTACGTCGCAATCCAATTCCCGCACCCGCTGTACCAGTAGGTCTTGGGCTGCTTCGCAATGGTTGAGGTTGAGTTGCAGTACTTTCATTTACGGGCTTGTGCTGCTCTCATCGCCTGTTGGTAGATCGGACATTTCCAACTACCCGCAACGTGCCGGCAGTCTGACCTACTATCTTTCTCTTTGCAGAGTAAGCACTTGGCAGGTTGTTGTCAAGCCGAGGCATTGTGACCAGCGCCTCCGCATCTGTGACAACAACTGCTTCGGTCAGTCTTGCCTCTGCACGCCTGGGCGTTGTGCCCAAAGTGCCAGCATTTGAAGCACCGTCGAAGGCTGATCCTCTCGCGAACACGTACTGTGCCCCACGCAAGTTTCAGTTTCCAAGTGCGATGGCTTTCTTGGCCTGGACCTCTGGGAGACAAACAACTGCCGTTTGTGTTGATCTATATGCCCGTCGAAGTGATTTCACTGCCTCCTCAGTGATCTCTGCCAGGCCGTCGATATTATCTATGAGCAGGTTTACTACGTCTTCCTTGGTACTGATCTCGTCCAAGTCTTTAATTTCAATCTCGATTTGCGGTATTCGAGATTGTACAGTGGCCCCGCTTGGGAGCTTATTCTTGATGGCGTTACAATAGCGCTCCATCTCCTGAGCGTCTGCCTTGGCGAATAACAAAAGTAGATCTCCCTTAGCTGTTCGTCGGATCTTATTGACTTTTTTGCCTATATCCTGCAAGGTGGGATCATTCTTGATACCTCGCAAGATATCTGCATGGGAGCTCTTCTCGCCTTTCTTTATAAGCAGCGTACAATGTGGCGCTGGTTTTTGCTTATTGGTCCTCGGGGCCTTTTTCCTCTTTACCACTTGCCAGTCAGTCGACTGGTTTGCAGGTTGGTTTTTGGTCTGCGGTTTAAACTTGGATTTTAATCCATTGTTTCTCTCCGCTTCTGAATTGACCACCCTACTTGTTGTTACCTGGGTAGTTTGCCCGATGTTCTGGCGATCTTCCTTACCGGGCTTTAGCTTGGTAGCTAGTACCGGTTTAAGCGTTTTAAGTGGTGGTGCCTTACTTGATGAGGCTACTGAAGGCGAGACCTTCGGTGGCGAGGTCCTTGCTACAGAGGCTACTTTTATTGAAGCCGCCTGCTTTGGGGCCGCCGGTGTTGATGCAGCCGGTTTTGAGTTAGCTGCTTTTGAGGCAGCCGTTTTTGGGACCTCCTTTTGCTGTCCACCTTGTGTCTGAGTGTTTGACACCTTTACTGGCGATGTCTGTGTTGTAGCAGGTTTCGCTACAGGAGGTGGCCGCGTCGTTGACGTCTGATATTTGTCATATTCTGACTTAATGGCGTGTGCCAGTTTCTTGATCTCATGATGTACATTGTGCCTAGGCCCAATGAACTTCAAGAGCTCATCGATCTTTGCTCCTAATTTGTTTGGAGCGCCACTCTCATTTGTTGCCCTTTGTTGGACGTCAACTCCACTATTCGCCTTTTGGAGGACCTGGCTGGATAGTGTCTTGCTGCCAGCTCTAGTTGTAATGGTCGATGTTGTACCATTACTAGTGTTCTTCTTCTTGTCACTATGTGACGGAACCAGTGATAATTCGCTCCCCCCAGAATCCGTGGAGCGTGCACCGGCCACCGAGGCTTTCACTCGATCGGAACCGGTGGCGGGATTATCCTCTGCAGAGGTACCCACCTGGGGTATTAAGTTCACCTTATCACCCATATCCATAAATGGTTTATTTTCGGGGTTCCTTCCCCTATCTGATTTTGGTCCGCCCTGAGGAAATCCTCAGTACTCCCCATTGCTGGGGAGCGTTCCCCTATCCGCCACCTGGGGAGGCGCCCGGTAGTGGACCAACACCCACCCCGGGCTGTATGTTTGTCTAACTTAATAAGTAAGTAGCAGTGTAGGTTAATAGTTTTAGTAAACAGTCAGTGTATTGAACCTAATAGATGTCGGTGACATCTACCGTCTATTGAGTAATTTAAGTATATCAAGGCATACTATGCTATAACATATACCATACTCTTGACAGATGGTTCGAGTGTTTTATATAAATACACATAAGTAAATATATATACCGATATATATCCACATATTTAGAACTATATCATTCAACGTATGACAGCCGTTTCGAACCATCTGTCAAGAGTATGGTATTTGTTATAGCATAGTATGCCTTGATATACTTAAATTACTCAATAGACGGTAGATGTCACCGACATCTATTAGGTTCAATACACTGACTGTTGTCTTACTGATGTGTATAACATCCAAGTATTTCACTTTAGAACTTGTCATTCAAGGAAGCGTATCTGACGAGAACTCCTGGTTCGAAACGGCTGTCATACGTTGAATGATATAGTTCTAAATATGTGGATATATATCGGTATATATGTTTTAGTAAACATTAATTTATATAAAAATAATTAAAAATAAAAGTTGTGTATTTTCGGATATTGATTAACAAACAATATGCATTCTTATGCTGATCTGATGATGGTTCATAAACAAAAACCAAACGTAATATTCATTAGCAGGTTTATTTTAAATGACCGCATTCCATGAAAATATTACATGATTTAACTCCATGTATCTTGAAAAGTATTAATTCTTATTTTTAGCTGACAAACCTCCAGCCAATAGTCTAAGAGATAGAGCCGGTTTTTGCTCGTCATCGAGGAAATGGACAGAATGTATCGTATTAAGTTCAATTTCTGAATTACATCACATTTCTAGGCAGGCGCCAGGGGAAGTGATAACCGAAGATAGTTACAGGGGGTGAAAGTGGTATTTTTTTTTTTGGTCATGCTCATCATCGAGTAAACGTTCCAAAATTGGCTACATACAAGACTGTGATGCATTTAAGCAAATTCCGGAGAGGCGTTTGCCTAGAGCGTTACCATCAAGCTGGCGGACAGGGGTAAACTTGTCAAAAATAGGGGTAATCAATAAATATAAAGCCATTGACAAAGAAGTCAGAATAGACTTTGAAACGTTTGGTTTTCCTCCAATATACGTCATTTTATTTCGATTGTGGTGTTATTGCCCAAACAAACATAAAAGTAATGATAAGCATGACCAAAAAAATACCATTTTCACACCCTTTAATTATCCACGGTTATCACTTCCACTGGTGCCTGCCTAGAAACGTGTTGTAGTTCTGGAATTGAATTAATACGATACATTCTGTCCATTTTCAGGATGACGGGCAAAATCCCGCTCTATCTTTCCGACTACAAGCATTATCGTATGTTTTTTAAATACCCTCTAATATATAAAATTCAATTTTGAATGAATTATGGGAATTCATAATTATGCACTTCCTAACTTCTATGAAAATTAATAACTCGCGTCATTAACGTTCTTGGAATTAAAAACCACATGTTCATAAACGAACAAGTTTAACAATAAATTGATATGAATTACTGTCCCGTATTATTTCGAACACCTTATTCGACTATTCGATTATGTGAAATTAACGCCTAATATATTATAGCAGTTTTCCTCCATAACCACCTGCTAGTTTTAATAATGTACACAATAATTGCACATCTGCACTTACCGAACAATGTTTCTTGCGTCAATGCAGGCCATGCTTTTGGTCATGGGGCAATAGGTTAAAATCATAATATTCCCTCTGTTCTTATTAGTGGCCTACTAAAGCCAAAACGACTCGATTACTGCCGAATCATTTCAATAATAATTACACCACTACGAACGTAAACGAATTCTAGTATTGGTTCGGCCGTCGATTATTCACAATTAAGGCTCATTAAATTCAACCATAAACCGTTCCAAAGGCCACGGTATTAAATCCAATAAGCCTTATTCAATAGCACTTAAGTAGCCAATTGTTAATCAACAATAGGTGAGTCTTCATTTGTTAGGCAATAATGATGAATCGAGTGCCTTCTTTTTTTTTATTATGCCCGGATGTTTAACAAGTTAATAAACCCAACAATCAGTTAGCACATCAATCAAGTATGTCTTGGACTGAAAAAAAGATACGGATGAACTTCAAGACATGGGCGTCGCAAAAGTATATTACGATGATCATGTATATATACGTATAGCTCAGGTCATTTACAGAGAAAAAGACCTTTTTGGTGACAAATTAATAGTAGAACAAAATCAACATACATGTTTTAATAATAAAACTTGACTAACTGAGATAAAGTTCAATATTTTTTACCGATGGGTTTCTATTTTTTAACAAAAAAAAACCTCAAAAAATCGGTAACATTTTAGTGTTTTACCTTTTACACAAAATCCACTCATGAAACCGTTTTTGCTACTCTGGGCAATGTTGAAGAGAAATGAAAAACCTACCAAATGAGCTACTATATGCTCAACTTCGTTAACTGGTTTCTTAGATAATGGAACCTTTATCTGAAATTCCACAAAAATAAATAATCTTTCATATATTTTTTTTACTCTATAGCTAAAACATTCTTATTAACAGAAAGGGTAGATCTCCTCATTCTCAATTTATGTTCTAAAAATAAATACTGTAGCCCCGGTACTTTTTGCAAAATTTCAGTCAATCCTATGGAAGACATATTTTATAAAAAGCCATATTACCTCACTGGATGACAGTATAATTATGAATAAACCACCGTCAGAAGAATTGATCTAATGATCCCTCAAGTCACTTTCTCAAAATTTAAATACAAATACATATAAGTATTAAAAATATTACGCCACTCCGTCTCGATTTATTAGAGCTTTGAAACCATATCTTTATAATGCATAATCTTATTGCACATTTTAATTATAAGCAGACACAATTTTATATTTCTAGCATAATATGGACTTGTGTAATAAATTTAGCAAAATGGAATACCTAAACTCCATTTATATAGAAACTGATGATAATGATAATTATTTTTAGTATGCAAAAGGCGTACCAATTATAAATTTAAATAAAAAATGAAGATTTGCCTTCCCCATTGACTGATCTTTTAAAACGTAAGTAAATAATAATAGGCTGTCTCTTCGAGATGTCATTCTTTTGTACGCAAAGACAATATATATAATATATATTGTTTCTGGTTAGGGAACCTTCATCAGTTGCGCTTCCCACAAGTGAATGTCCTCTCCTCTCGAACACTTCTTTACATACATACATTTCCTTAAATTTGAGGACACGAAATGTAAAGACCGACATCTAGGATTTTCGGGGAAACCAACACACAGAGGTTCCGAATCTGGAGCCGTTCCATGTAACTGCTGTTACCCGTAATTCCTTGGTTAAAATGTCAAGATGAAATTTTCAGGTTAACTTCAACTGTCAGAGATATTGAATACTCTCTTCGAGGTGTCAGGTTGAATTTACATGGGAGCAGAATAGAGAAAGCGGAGCGGAGCAGCGTAATAGAAAGCTTTCTGTTCCAAGATCTAACATTTTCTGTGTTTCGTGAAAGCTGAATTCTACATGATCTGTGTGTGTTTTATATTCCGCTGCCGTATGTGTACTGTGTAGTAATTTGCATTTTTGAAATTGTTTTCACTTTGTTTTTATATTTTATATGATCTCTGTTGCGAAAAGTGTGAAGATATGTGGTGGGTTACTTTCTATGTTTTTATTATATAATTGGTCTGTAAATTCTGTAAAGTTAGTGATAACGCTCATAAACTAATAAAGGATAGGGATTATAACTTTGAAAATGCCTTCAGCATCAAATGCAGAGTATAAAAAACGTAAGTTCTTAAATTTCTAGTAGCATCATTTTTTGTTATAATATTTATTTGGTTTCAGGTAAAAGAAATTCTAGTAGTTCAGAATTTGAACAAAGCATTTTAAATATTTTAAATAAACCGGTAGTGACAGAATCAAAGAGCAGTTTAGATGGAATAGATGGTTATCTACTATATGTTGGTGAAGTTTTACATAGACTTCCTTTAAGATAGCGAAGGAAACTACAGAAGAAAATAAATGATTTGCTGTATGAAGCTGAAGAACCTTTAGACAATGACAATGGACAGATATCATCCTTATGTTTTTTAGAAATTATATATTTGTACATAAATTATTAAATTACAATTTCATTAAAAATCATTGTTTAATGCTTTTTCCCATTGCCAAGAAACTGCTCCTTCAATCATGAAATAGTTAGCAAATGCTTCCCTATATTCAACAGTTAACTTTTGTGCTGATTTTGAGGTGCAGACTGACCTTTTTTTCAAATTAGCCTGTACTGATCCATCTTGTTCAGTATACATTATATACTGCCTTTCTTGGGAACACCTTAGCCGTTCATGATTTATAATAAAGTTATGTAAGCACATTGTAGCTAAAACAATGTTTTGAGCTTTTTCAACATATGTATTGATAGGTCTTTTATAAATCCTCCAACGAGCAATTAAAATCCCAAAAGCACATTCTACTATACGTCTTGCTCTGCTCTGCCTATAATTGAAGACTTTTTCTTTAAATCCAGTCCACTTTTTCTGGAATATGGTCTCATCATGTAAGGGGATAAAGAATATGCTTCATCACTTACCAAAACATGAGGCAGTATTATACCCCAACATTATCAGGGACTGGAATGTTCAAGCAATTATTTTCCAATGATTTTTTCAAAGTAGAGGCATCGAAAATTCCACCATCACTTTTGCGCCCTTCTGCTCCTACATCAACAATGATAAATCGATTATGGGCATCTCAGACAGCACTTAAAACTATACAGCACTTAAAACTATACTATGAGTTTTTTTGTGATTAAAAAATACTGAGCCACTATGTGCAGGTGCCTACAAGTTGAATAAATTCAAATAAGATACAACACTGCCAAGAAAATAAATTACCTCAATCTCCATATGTCTTCCATCAATTGCTCCAATGCAATGAGGAAAATTCCAAATATCATTAAAATCATCTGCAATTTTTTTCCATCATTCACAAGTGGGAGTAGCCATGGCCACTGTTGAGATTTCTTTTCAAATTGCCATGCAAGTTTCATCTATAATTTGACAAACTGTAGATCCTGACACTCTGAAAGCATACACAATTGATCGCATGCTATCTCCAGAGGCTAAATAACGCAAACATATTTGGAGTCTTGTACGGGCACTAATTGGTTCTCGAACACATAATTGTTATTCAATTTTAGGTCCTACTATTTTTTCCAACTCTCCAAAAATAAAGGGACTCATTCTTAAATAATTGAAATAAAATTGGGGATCTGTTGCTTCCAGCATAACTATTAAGTTATCGCTGCCTTCCTGCAGTAGTCTTTGCTCACTTGTAAATATTGGTCTAACCCAGGGCTTCTTAAACTGTGGGTCGCGACCCCCCTGGGGGTCGCGAGACTACCGAAAGGGGGTTGCAAAGATCTGATACTTTTCAATCATTATAAATAAAATTTTAAAATTAGTATACACACTACGTACACATATAAATGCAAATAAAAATCATACAAAATACTATTGTAGTTTTATTATAACTATTTTTTGAAAAAAGTGGCAATGCAAAACTGTTATGTAGGGCCTATAAATGAAAATATGGAAGTAGCATATAATAAATACAACGCGCTCCTCGATTTTCAACTGAACGTTCGACATTGATGTCTGGCCGCCGGCGTCAGTGTTTGCAAGATAACTAATATGTTTTTATTAAAAAAATTGTTACAAAGTTTATTTTTTCTATTGAATATATAGATATAGTTTTATGTTTTCTTATAAAAAAATTGTTACAAAAGTTTATTTTTTCTATTGAATAAATATATATATATATATATATATATATATATATATATATCTAATTATAATGGTAACGGCTGTTATTTTGTGAACCTCAACTTTAGTAAGTTACCATTTATTTCATTTATAGTACTTATAATAACAACAATATTTGTAACTTTTTCAGTATTTGACTGACGAAGGAATAAAAAATTCCGAAAGCTCTCATATAAAAAAGAGTACACTTATTAATCTTTGGCTGCTACCCGCAATTCGTTTGAAATATATTATATATATATATATATATATATATATATATATATAGTTTTTATGTCATTCTATTTATTGTGTTTTATTACGACCGATATCCCGTCAACGTTTCCAATTATATATATGTGAAATGAATGGGTACGTAT
This sequence comes from Octodonta nipae, assembly GCA_034190945.1. Lineage (NCBI taxonomy): Eukaryota > Metazoa > Arthropoda > Insecta > Coleoptera > Chrysomelidae > Octodonta > Octodonta nipae. Next base: position 12,773,052 of record CM067222.1, read on the forward strand.
TCTTTAATCCTTATTTTATTTACATTGTAAAATAATGCGATATTACATCTACATCTACGGTTAATATATATTTCATTATATGGAGGAGGGGGTCGTTTAAAATTTCCTAAGCTTGAAGGGGGTCGCTATATAAAAAGTTTAAGAAGCCCTGGTCTAACCCACATTGCTCTATAATTTTTTTGTTGCATTTTTTCATGAACTATGAGCAGCTTTATTAAAATTTTTCTTAGCTCCAGTTTTCTGGACATTGTTGTTGGATTCGAATAGATTGCAGCAACAGCCAACATAGCTAAACGTAGCTTTTTCAAATTTTCCATTTTAACTCAACTGAAAGACTACACATGTATACTTCGAAATAATAGATTCGGCCATTCCGTTCCGCTGTCTTTCATCCCCCCGTTTACATGGAGCGGAAATGAGTGGAAAAATGACATTTAATGTGATTTGAACATCCAAAATCTGTTCAAATAATATAAAATAATATTATCCAGTGGAACGCAAATCCTATCATTACGGTTTTAAATCATATTTCTACCTTAAACATAACAAAAGTGTTTTTAATAATGTTCATAAAAGTCATGTCTTCATTCATAATGCATTCGTTGTACGTTATTACTTTCTATTCTGCTCCATGTAAACGACTCATTTTTGATGAGCAATGATTGGCTGCCAGTCCCTTAGAACATAAAAATGACTATTCTTTATGTTCTGAGCCCATTACGCTGGCCTATTCTACTCTGCCGTTACGCTGCATCTAAATTCACCCTCATTCTTTTGTACGCAAGACAATATATATAATATATATTGTTTCTGGTTAGGGAACCTTCATCAGTTGCGCTTCCCACAATTGAATTTCTTCTCGAACACTTCTTGCTGTATTTGATACATGTCGTTAAATCTGAAGGCGCGATATGTAAAGACCGAAAATCCTAGATGTCGGTCTTTACTTCATTTAAAAATGGAAAAATCGCTTGCAACAGCCTTCACATTTTGCGTATTATGATTGTTCCGTCATTTTTATCTGTGTCTAAATGGAGTATAGGTTTTGTTAAATTTATTAGATAAACCAATATTATGCAAGATGAAAATTAAAATTTTTATTAAGATTATTTATTGTAAGGATATGGTTTCAAAGGTACCACCCCTTAGCAAATATATAAATTTCTACGAAATAGCCAAATATTTTGAATGCTTATATGTATTTGTACATTAGATTTTGGAAAAGTGAGATGAGGGGTTTCTAGATCAACTGTTCTACTTTCCAAACGTAGTTTATTCATAATGATAGCGTCAACCCTGAGATAATGCCTGAATTTTTGCAAATACAGATGCTACAGTATTTATTTTTCGAACATAAATTTGGTATGAGAAGAGCTATCGCTTAAGTTAATGACATTGTTTTATCTATAAAATAAATAATAGGGATAAACGATTATTTATTTTTTTTGGAATTTTGTGTAAAGGCTCAATTATCTAAAAAAACAATTAACGAAGTTGAGCTTATAGTGACTCATTTTGTAGATTTTTCATTTCTCTTCAGCATTGCCCATAGTTGCAAACACGGTTTCATGGGTGGTTTTTGTATAAAAGGTAATTGTTACCGATTTTTTACGCGTAAAAAAACAAAAACGCATCGATAAAAAAATGTTGAATTTTATGTCAGTTAGTTGGTTTTATCATCAGAACACGTTGATGTAGGTTTTGTTCTACTATTAATTTTGTTACGTATTTTCTTAAATGACCTGGGCTAATAAAGAATTTTTTTTCTTTCTTGGGTCTTGGTTTCCACACTACGGATAAGTAGTCCGGATTTGTCTGAATTTGTATTTGGTACAGTCTATTTAATTGTTTCAGCACAAAAACATTTTTTTTTTAATTTGAAACAATTACTGAAAAATTATTAACAAAAATGAAAGCTCTACTCCTATTTATGCACCTTTTTAAATGTAACATTATTGAACGCGCAACGGCAGTATGTAATTGGATTTTCGAAGAAAGCTGTAAGGATTTTTACTCTTGTTAAACTATATGCATTTTGGGAATCGAAATAAATTTAATAATTTAACCACAGATGAATACTGACGTCGAAAAGTTTAAGTGTAAAGTAGTCTACAAAGATTCCAAATCGGGAGTAGAGGTGTGAGTTATGCCTTCTTCTTCTTCTGTTTGTGACGTCACCAACAGCGAAGCTTGGCCATCATATCTAATTCAGTTATCAAAGTTTACGCTAGTCCAGTTTCTGATATCTCACATCTATGCCAGTTTCTTCCAACCAATTCCCAATCTACCTAATCCACCTAATCCATCTTTATCTAGATTATAAGCTGCAGCAGGGAATATTCCACATTTCTTAGAACGTGTCAAAACCTCCTTAAGATTCTTCGATATGTCTACATTTTCTATACGGTTCATAGTCATGCTAATAGTTTTTAATGTCCATGATTCCACTCCGTTTAACACCATACGTAACACCTTATAAATCTTAGGCGAATATGTTCTTGAGCTTATAGAAATTTTGTCTTGCTTGTTCAAACCTAGACTTTATGTCTATACCGGGGTCCAGTCTCGAGTCATCCAACAGCCCAGGTGGCTGAAACGTTCAACTCTACTCAATACTCCGTTAACCCTTAGAGGCATGGCTACAAACATTAGCTTTGTTTTGCGAATATTAATAGCCATGTTATAGTGTTTGCATGCCATATTTGTTCTATTTATTTTATTTTGTTGCCAAATATCTGTCTGTGATTTTGATATTTGATATAGCGTATGTTCTTAATTTTTTATTTTTTTGTTCAATTTGTATTCATACTATTGAAGACGAGGTCTGATTTAGACGTTTGGACTTTTGAAATATACAGACTTTCAAGTTTATGTGGTAGTTATTCCCAAAGAATTCAGAAAAAATAAAAACAATTGTGAGGATTCTCAAATCCATACTGTCCAGCTAAGAATTTAAAAAGTTGGTCACGACGCAGTCGAGCAAATGTTATTTCAAAGTCGACGAAACAAATATGTAAATCTTTCTGCTGATTATAACATTTTTGTGCTAGAACTTGTAGCCTAATAAAACCTAATTCGAAACCTAAATTGTTCTCGACTGATAACAGATTCGCATTTGTTATATTCACCTGTGTATGATTTTTAGCAGTTTTATTAGAACGCGAATTGTAAGTCTGTAGTCGTTACATTTTCTTGCACTATGCTTTTGGGTACGGGTACAAAAATTGCTTCGAGCCATTCCTCTGACTTCGTTAAACAGAAGCACAAGCAGATCTACATACCTCTTATTTATAAGTTTAATCATCTCTGAGTTTATCTGGTGAGGACTCGATCTTCTATTTTTTTAGGTTGATTAATATCACGTAAGGTCTCACTTTTTAGAATATGAGAACCCTCTGTTGGTCATCTTTGGCGTCTTTCATCTATGAACGTTTCCTAAATGTACCTTTTCCATAGTTCTGTGTCTTATACTAAATTTATCCTTCTCTTAGTATTCTGTGTTATCTTTTTTATTTCTTTGTGTAAGTTGTTACGCTTGTCATTCTTATATTGGAGTTTCTCAATTTCTTCGCATTTCTGTCTCATCCAATTTTTCGAGGTCACACTTATTTTGTTTCTTATTTTGTTATTTATTTTCTTATGTTATTATTATTTATTTTCTTTAATTATTTTTCTTTTCTTTTTCATAAGATTTGTGTTTAGATTGTTGTTAGTTACTTCTACTTCTTTGAGCTGGTTTCAAGTGGTATCAGTGTCGATTATACTATTATTATCTACACTTATTCTAAATAATTTACGTTGTCTGTTAAGCTTTTCAGATGTGGTTGCTTTAGCCGTTTTTTCTTTTATCATTTTTAGCCTTAGGCATATATTACTTTCATCTTCCTTCAACGGATTAGATAATTATTCATTTATTTCGAACATAGAACTGAATTTAATATTTTAACGCTAAATGAATACTAACTAACATCTTGGAGTTTTAGTGAAAAATAACCCAGAGAGAACCCAAATCATGCTTTAATTTCTTGAGTAGAAATTTCACTGAAGAATACGTAGATTAAATAAATAGGTAGTTTTTGATAGGATTTAGTTATTATTTTTATGTTTTTTGGGCAGTAACACCACAATCGAAATAAAACGACGTATATTACTATAAGATATTGACAACGAAGTCAGAATAGACTTTGAAACGTTTGGTTTTCCTTCAATATACGTCGTGTTATTTCGATTGTGGTGTTACTGCCCAAAAAAACATAAAAGTAATCAATAATATGCCACAAGCAACGTTTAGAAGACGATTGAGTTATTATTCGGTATAATTTCTAATCAGCCATCATAGGAAAACGACGTTTTCGGTTAGTTTTAACCGACACTCCTAGATGTCTATATTCAATTCACGCTAAAATATTAAATTCAGTTCTATGTACCAAATAAGAAATAATTATTCGAAATTTCAATAAACCGAGGAAAGCGCAACTGATGAAGGTTATTGACTAGAAACAATGTATTGTCTTGAGTCATAATTAATTTTGAAGGTTCTGGTTAAGCTACGTATCATGTAGTGTGATTCCTAACCTCGGAATTGCAGCAAAATGGCGTTACATAGCACAACTAACGATGTGGGGTCTCTCTAGGCTAGTTTTGTCTGAAAATCCTAGATGTAGATACTCATTTCGTATTAAAATGTTAACATAAGCTACATGTACGAAATACATGATCAGTTCTTCGAAATTGAAATCAGTTCAAAAAATTGTAAAATCTCAAGTAGGATTTTCAAGGATTTACTTCAGCTATTTCGACATCTAGAAAATAAATTGGCTAGAGTTTTATGTTTTATTTTGAAAACTCCTATTTCTCAGAGATAATTTAAAAAAGTCAACGCCAGATTTTGAAGCTTATCTATGGCAGAAGAAGAACTTCCAAATATAGTGTTATTTGTAAAATGAGCCATATAAGTGAGATAAATATTTGGTACTTTCTTTGGGATTCCATATATACAGTGAGCGGCTTTATTATGTACTAAAATCAATAAAACTGGAGTACTATAGCCAACTTAACCAGCAACCACAACACAAAGCTACATTGGATCCTACCAACAGACGCGTCAACGCGTAAAAAAGATCCGACTTCAGCTCTCGGGCATCATTATATCCAAACAGGACACTATATCAACTTTGAGGACAGTAGCACTATTATATTCCCAACTCCCTTAGGGCATCCACTATTCACGAAGCTATAGAAATAGAGAAACGACCCCTTTGTCCAAACCAACGCGATGACAGTACCATCCTTCCTACAGATTGGAACTCGGTACTAGGCAGGTCAAACAAACCAGACACGCTCACCAATCACCACACAGTCCCCTCATCACGTGACATCTCCTTCCAATCAACCGACAACTATAAATAAAAGAAACAGAGGAGATTTACACTCAGTTCAGCTCCCTAGTGACTCTGGGGGAGTAGGCAGATTGAGACCTCGAGTTCGATCTTTTGTTATACCAATGTAGTACTTTTTATTTTTTGACGTGAATACTAAAGAAAAAATAATTTTGTTTTATACACGATTAGTATACTGGTTTTGTTTTTTGCGAAAACAGTAAAATCGAATCTATTCATGAGATTTGAGACACATTTAAAGTTTATTATAGTTCGTTAAACGTCGTTAATAATCTTTAGTTATTAATAGTTTATTTAGGATTTTTCTAAACATTAATTTATTGTTTAATTATATTAATTGTAGTGGCTGATAAAATAAGAACGCATTCTGTGGTATGCAGAATATTTAATGAGAAGTATCATGACTGTGATATGTGTCAAATATTTTAATTTACATCTTAGAATTGTGCCTTTTTTATCCATAGTTTCTACACCATTGACAACGGGGTTGAGCTAGACCCCGAAAAGTTTGGAATATACAGCAATACTTAGACAACAAAAATGGTGTCAATTTAGAACTGTTAACGATCTTTCCAAATCTTGGAGATCAAAATTGAATAACGAAAATAAATTGGATATATTTTGTTAAATGTTGTAGAAATCCTATAGAAACCAACAAGTAGCAGATGATAATGATGTAAGCAAAACATCTGTATAGAATACAAAATTAAATTGGTCCAGGAACTAAATGACGATAATCATAGATTAGAATTCTGTGAAATTGTTACAAATTTATGCCAAGGGTATCTGAAGTGTCCCAAAAATATTATTTTCTCCGATGATACAACGTTCATCTTGAATGGAACCATCTTGAAGCAAAATTGTCGGTATTGGAGTAAACAAAACCGTCACTGGATGAGAGAAGGTATCCTATTAAAGTGAACGTTTGAGCTTATACAATAAATAAACAGAATGATTGGATCACTAGTCTTTTTGACGTTATATTACCTGGGTCAAGTTACTTGGATTTTTAGAATAGAACAAGAACGTAAAGCACTCACTCCACACTATACTAAACCACCACATTTCTATGGGTTACCAAAAATTCGTAAACCTAATATTCCTTTAAGACTAAATTGTCAATTCTATAAATTCTCCGTGTAGTGAACTTTCAAAATTTCTTTTAAACATTATTCGTCCTCTTACGGGAAGTTCTGTTTCTCACCTAAAAAACACTGCACATTTCTTGGAAAAACTGTCTCAAATAGAAAATAAAATTACCTTTACAATAGCAAGTTTTGATATAGTCAATCTTTATAACAATGTTCTTGTTTCCAAAACACTTCCTATAGTAAAACAACTACTAGAACGGGACTCTTTATTAAGTCAACGAACTCAGTTTGAACAACAATGGAACTACGAACATATTGTACCAAAACTACATACTTTCAATTAAACGATGACTTTTACCAACAAGAATTTGGCATGGCCATGGGTTCTTGTCTCTCACCAGCATTAAGTAACATATTTATGGAAAAATTTGAACAACAAGAAATTTTATCAAAACAAAATAAACCTTTAGTTTGGTGGCGTTATGTTGAAGACATTTTCGTAATTTGGGAACAAAATCTTGAAGAACTAGATAAGTTACTAAATGGTATAAATAACAAAGAACCAACTATCAAATTCACCATAGAAATTGAAGAAAATAACAAAACTGTCTTTCCTAAACATATTAATACTAAAAGCAGAATCTTCATTCGAAACAGGTTATAGAAAACCAACTCATACCAACAGATACCTAAATCTCAATTCAAATCATCCGAATACAGTAAAGAAAGGTTAAATCATTATATGATAGAGCAACGACCAACTGTTTTGATGATAAATTCAACAAAGAAAACACAATCAACAAAGAGTTAAACAGACTTGAACAAACCTTCCGAATCAACTCAGAACTCTTATTAACACTGCTACTCAGAACAACCACGTTACAGTTACAACTATACATATATACAGGGTCTGTCAGAAAGATTGAAAAGAGTGGACAATAGAAATGTTAAAACAACATTCCAAATAAGAAATACACTGAAATCACTAATATCGAAAATAAAACCAACCAATAAAACTCAGAACTCAAAAAACTGCATATACAAGATTCCTTGCGAATGCAATAATTTTTATATTGAAGAACCATCGGGATCATTAAACATACGAATAAATGAACACAAGAATTACATAAAGAAAATTTGTGAACATGCATGGGACCTAGGACATAAAATACAATTTGACAATTCATCTATACTTCACAAAGAACAACATAACACAAAACGAAAAATATAAGAGTTTGCCTAGATTCTTTTAACGATTGTATCGCTTCTACTTCTGCAGAGTTCACTCGTATCTGGTTACCCACAATTATGGAATAAATTATTGATAGTCATCTTTTTTTGGACAACCCAGTATCGGGGTAGTTCATAAGGTTTGTCCTAGGTTTTCCCTTATGATGTTAATGGAATCACTGAAACAGCAGAATTCTTATCTTATAACAAAGTCGTACCTAGGAACGCCAATTATAAATTCTAAAGACAACTCTTTCAAATTCTTCCAACTTGAAAGCTGTTTAAGCATAATATATGGTCTTTAGCTTTTTGTGCTACCTGTATATATAAAAACAACAATTTTTGTCTTACGTCAACTTAAATGTCATAAATCAAACTTTCAAATTGCAATTTTCATTTTCAATACATATTTAAAAGCCATTGACAACGAAGTCAGAATCGACTTTGAAACCTTTGGTATTTTCTTTCAATATACAGCTTTCTATTTCGATTGTGGTGTTATTTCCCAAGAAAACGTAATAATAATCGAGAATGTGCCACAAATAACCATTTTTAATGGTATTAACTCAATTGAATTAGAAGTTAAAAAATGAAAAGGATTCGTAATGACAAAGTTCGTAAATCACAAAGAAGAAAACAATACAAGGCGAAAGCTGAAAGAGTCTGCTTAAATTTTATTTATATTATACAGAATTCAGCCATTCCTGGTTACCAATAATTAAGGAAGAAACTAATAATGGCTCATAAGGTTTTTTCCTAGGTTTTCCCTCCCTTATGACTTAATGAGATCTCTGGAACATCAGAATTTCTGTGGTCTCATTTTTGGTAAATTTCTTTCAAATTTTTCCAATTTGAAAGGAGCTTTGTTATTTCAAATGATCTTTAGAATGTTTAGTGCTACCCTGTATATATCAAGTTTGCAGTAAATTCCCTTAGTTACATGAGTTTAATTGTTAAACATAGACGTCAAATTGTGAATTAAGAAATTTGTCATTACGAATCCTTTTTTTCATTTCTTGTTCATTTGTGTTAATACCATTGAAAACGGTGTCTGATTTAGAACTTGAAACGTTTGGACTTTTTAAATATACAGACTTTCAAGTTTGTGTGGTGTTATTCCCAAAGAATACAGAAAAAATAAAAACAGAAAAAGGTAAGTGTTATCTAGTATTACAAGTTACATTTCAGCTGAAATAGCAAAAACGTACTTTTATTTTACTTCACATAATACTTGCTAATTGTAAACAATTAATACTGACGAGAATTTTTTTTTGTCATTAGTCTAGTATCTTATAACTAACAACTTGGAGCCGAAATACACCTAATATTTCAAGCCACGGATCGCAATTCAGTAAAATAATCGGAATAATTAGCAGTGATTAAATGTAGAACACATAAATTAAGTCATTACGATACGGCATATGTGTAGTAACTTTAATCATTATTAAGAAAGCAATTAATTAAAATGTTGCAACATTTACCAGGTGATAAGAAAAAAATATATTTACAGGTTAACTTGTATGTTTCAGATATGTTTCAATCCTGAAGTAACAAAACAAAGAAAATTAGAACAAGAGTGCTTACATAAAATTGAAATAACTTATGAAACTAACGAATTTTTCACAAAAATACTTAATGAAAACATGACTTTTGAGACACATGACAAATATTTTTCAGAAAATATACTAACGCCAAAACTACATTCTGCATTTATAAACAAAATAATAACTCAGAATAACAATATCAAGATAATTTGCATTATTTAATACAAAAAAATTACTTACTAGGTTTAATTAAGTTTTTTAGACAAAATTCAAGTTGCTCTAATATAGATCTTTTACTTGTCCTATGAATAAGATCTTTATAGTTCACTCCATCAAAATGGTGGTTTCCAGATACCAGATATATAGGGACTTTTGTTATTTTATATACTAGTTCTGCACTTCGTTTGCTTAACAACAACAACAAATTATATCCTAGGATTGTCAGAAAATGTGATTTATGTTTAAAAGTAAAGTACCTTTATTTTTGGACAATATTTAAAAATTGTTATTAAAAAGGTGGATTATAACTGAAAACTGATTACGAAATTATATCATTAAAAATCTGTTTTTTTTTTTGTTAGACTTTATTAAAATTGGCTTTCGCCAAAATTATTAAACAAGGCTTTTAGGATTCTCCAGTTTTTGATATTTACTGCAAATATTTTCATGACTACGAGCTTCTAAATAATATATATGTAAACGAATTACTGATAGCAGCCAAAGACGAAATCAATGTACTCTTTGTATTCTAAACGTTGTTTGTGGCATATTCTTGATTACTTTTATGTTTTCTTTTTGGGCAATAACACCACAATCGAAATAAAACGACGTATATTGAAGGAAAACCAAACTTTTCAAAGTATATTCTGACTTCGTTGTCAATGGCTTTATATTTATTTATTTTTGCAATTTACATCAATAAATATAAAGCCATTGACAACGAAGTCAGAATAGACTTTGAAACGTTTGGTTTTCCTTCAATATACGTCGTTTTATTTCGATTGTGGTGTTATTGCCCAAAGAAAAAACAAAAAAGTAATCAGTATACTCTTTTTTATATGAGACATTTCGGAATACTTTTATTCCTTCGTCAGTCAAATACTGAAAAAGTTACAAATATTGTTGTTACTACTACTAAAGTTAGGGTTCACAAAATAAAATTAGCATTTCTAGAGTCTAGAGGCAGAAGAAGAGCTCTCCAAATATTTTTAATTTGGACGCTGGGCTCGCTAATTATATTTTCGTTCGAGATTATATATGCCGTCTCTATGGATTTTCTTTTGTGCTCCTCCTTGTGAATTGCTCTAGCCTGGTCCCAGTTGATATTATGGTGTTCGGTCCATGCCTGATTAGATAACCCAGACTTCATTACCTCTGCCCTTTGAGTAGCTGTGGGGTGTTCCTTAATCCTGGTGTCCAGAGGACGCTTTGTCCCTCCAATGTAAATATTGCCACATTCACACGGTATGCTGTATGTACAGTTATTTGGTATTGCTGGTGCGACGAGCCTCGTTCTTGTTATCATACTCCTCAAGGTGTCGTTGCTTTTGAAGATAATTCTGATTCCATAGCTGTGTGCAATTCTTCTAAGTTTCTCTGACAGGCCTTTAGTATACGGTAATAGTAGAGTTGCTACCGTGGTGTCCTCTTCCTTCCTAGTTGGTTTGTCCAGCTCTTCAAATGCCTTGGTAATGATCGTTTCCGGATATCCATTCGCCAAAAGGTCTTCTCTAAGTTTCACTTGTTCTTCTTTGAGGGCTTTCTAAGCAATGTTCTGGCCCAAGTTCAATGGATCCAATGATTTCGACAAAACATCATCGCACGTCAAAGGACTCAAAGCACTCTACCGCTACGCATCACCGGCAACCAACCTTCAGGTACGACGATGCTGATTGGACCAGATAAGACCCAATGATCATGACCGGCGACGCATAACCGGTTAAGGGTATAATATAAATACGACCGATACTCTGAATTTCATTCACCTGCTGACGATAGCAGATACACAGCTATTGAAACGTTGTGAGATCAACCACTTCAAGACGATGGAAGTCCAAGGAAACTTCGAGGAACGAGTTATATTGTCTACCAACTTCAGACTCAGTGCTTAAAAATTGAAAAATATGCCACAAATATCATTCAGAAAACAACAATAAATACTGTAGCCGCGGCAGTTTTTGCAAAATTTCAGTCAATCCTATGGAATACATATTTTTTTAAACCTCACCGGATGACCCTATCATTATGAATAAACCAGCGATGGAAAGTACAAGAATTGATCTCGAGACCCCCAAATCTCACTTTTTCAAATTTTAAGGTATAAATACATATAAGTACTGAAAATATTTAATCACTTCCTATAGTTTTTCAGGACTAGTCCATTCGAAAAATTGCTAAGAGGTGGTACCTGTGTAACTATAGCCTTATAATAAATAATCTTGATGCAAATTTTAATTTTAGGCAGACAAATTTAAAGGAACCTACTATCCCTTTCTTTACACTTTCAGTACATCTTATATTTTATTATAATATAAAAATGAAACGCTGATACAAATAGATAATAGTTAATAATAGAAAAAAATGTTATTCTTCAATTAGTTAACAAAGCAATTTTTATGTTATTCAATTCAGATTCCTGTTATTAAGAAATTTTTTGTTAATAAATATGTACATATTAATGACAAGCCAAATTTCTTTAGATATATATGTTTTTCATCTTTTTATTGAAACATTTACAAATGGAAAATCGTTTGCAACAGCCTTCGTATTTTGCTTATTATGATTGCTCCGTCATTATCATTTGTGGCTAAATATTAATATATTTCTATTAAAATTAAAATTTGCATAAAGATTATTTATTATAATCAATAATACAGGTACCATCCCTTTTTTATATGTTTTAAATTTTGAAAAAGTGAGGGGCCTTGAGATCAACTCTTCTACTTTCCAGCGGTGATTTATTCATAATGATAGGGTCTTCCGGTGATGACTTTTCAAAAAGATATGTCTTCTATAGGATTGACTGAAATTTTTAAAAACTACCAGGGTTACACTATTTTATTTTTAGAACATGAACTGGGTATGAAAAAATCTATCGCTTCAGATAATAAGAATGTTTTGGCTATAAAATAAAAAAATATATAAGCGTTTATTTATTTATTTTTTTGGATATTTGGATAAATAATTCCATTATCTAATGAACCAATTAACCAAATTGAGTTTATAGTAGCTCATTTTGTAGGTTTTTCATTTCTGTTTAACATTGCCCATCGTAGTAAACTTGGTTTCATAAGTGGGTTTTGTTTGAAAGGTAAAAAACTAAATTGTTAACGTTTTTTCGTACTTTATTTGTTATAAAACAAAAACGCATAGATAAACAAATGTTGAATTTTATGTCCATTAATCATGTTTTATCATTTGTTGATGTCGATTTTGTTCTTCTATTAATTTTTTCACGTATTTTCGTAAATCACCTGAGCTAGTACTGATGATAACCATTTAAAATAGTCTAGTGTCTACATAAAACAATAATAATAATGGATTGTCATAAAGTTAAGGTATTTCCAAATTCTTAAACTTAACAATCACATCAATTCCTAGTGATCAATATGTGTACGTGACCCATACCTCTAATATATTTCAGCCGCCAATGGATCGTCCATCAAATTCTTACTTGATTGGTTGTTGGTCGAGAAATTAATAGCGTTTTTTGTTTATTTTACATGTTAATTGTGTAAAATTCACGCTTTTATTTATTCATGGTTTAAGTCCCCTCGTCGTGAACCTACATAATACCATCTCTCTTTTGGACTGCTGCCCAGGCGGTTATTCTTTGTTCTTGTTGTTTTTTTAACAGGGTTACCTTCTTGACTTTGCTATACGCTGTATGCGTGTCTTGTCTGGCATCATATTTTTTATTCTTTTGACATCTTGATGCAATGTATGAGATATAGTGAAGCCGTTTGGGAAACATAATTAAAATGTTTATGCGATCCCTTCTTTGACGTCATTACTAAGATGATCATATAAACTTTTTAAAATAAAGCGCTTAATTGCTTATAAAATCGGATTGATCTGAAGTAGAATTCTCCATTTATGTTGAGAAATTTCATTAGTAAATCAAAGAAGTTGTATTGTTTTACATGTTTTGAATCAAAAATAGGTATTAATTATCGTAAGATCAGTTATCTCATATTGGACATTATTAGATTACAAGGCCGTAGTCAGAGGGGGGGTCTGGTGGGTTCAAACCCCACCCCAAACCCGACATTTTGGAATTTTGAGTTTCAAGATTCAAATTTAACCAATTAGTTATGTTTTTCTTTAGAATAAATTTTTTACTTTTATGTGTTTTTGGGCATTAACTGATGATAACAAATTTAACTAAGAAAAAATAATGATAAAAATTTATCAACAAAGTGACTTGAACAGAAAACAAACTTTCCGAATCAACCCAGAAGTTCTGGGTTGATTCTTATTAACACTACTACTACTCAAGACAACTACATTATAGTTACAACTATACTATATGTACAGGGTCTGTCAGAAAGATTGAAAAGAGTGGGCAACAGATTTAATGTTAAAATAACATTCCAAACAAGAAATACACTGAAACCTCTAATATCGAAAACAAAACTAACCAACAAAACCCAAAACTCAAAAAACTGCATATACAAGATTCCTTGCGAATGCAATAAATTTTATATTGGAGAAACATCGAGACCATTAAACGTACGAATAAATGAGCACAAGAATTACATAAAGAAACGACAATTTGAAAAATCGAAAGTTTGTGAACATGCTTGGAACCTAGACCATAAAATACAATTTGACAATTAAATTATACTTCACAAAGAACAACATAACACAAAACGAAAAATAAAAGAGTCTGCCTTAATTCTTTTGAATGAAGACCATTGTATCGCTTCTACTTCTGTACCGACAATTATGGAAAAAATTATTAATAGTCATCTTTTTTTGAACAACCCAGTATCGGGGTAGTTCATAAGGTTTGTCCTAGGTTTTCCCTTATGATGTTAATGGGATCACTGCAACAGCAGAATTCTTTGATCGTATTTTTGGCGAATGCGCTATCGTATATCAAAGTCGCACCTAGGAACGCCACTTATAAATTCTAAAGACAACTCTTTCAAATTATTCCAACTTGAAAGCTGTTTAACTATAATACATGATCTTCAAAAATTTTTGTGCTACCTGTATATTTAAAAACGATAATTTTTTCTTATGTCAACTTAAAAGTCATAAATCAAAATTTCAAATTGCAATTTACATTTTCAATACATATTTTAAAGCCATTGACAACGAAGTCAGAATCGACTTTGAAACCTTTGGTATTTTCTTTCAATATACAATTTTTATTTCGATTGTGGTGTTATTTCCCAAGAAAACATAATAATAATCGAGAATATGACACAAATAACCTATAGAAGACAATTAGAAACCATATATTAACTCAATTGAATTAGAAATTAAAAAATGAAAAGGATTCGTAATGACAAATTTCGTAAATCACAAAGAAGAAAATAATACAAGACGAAAGCTGAAAGAGTCTGCTTAAATTTTATTTATATTATACAGAATTCAGCCATTCCTGGTTACCAATAATCAAGGATGAAATTAATAATGGTTCACAAGGTTTTTTCCTAGGTTTTCCCTCTCTTATAACTTAATGATATCTCTGGAACATCAGAATTGCTGTGTTCTCATTTTTGGCGACTGCATCTTATAACAAAGTCGTACCTAGGAACGCCACATGAAATTCTAAATATAACTCTTTCAAATTCTTTCAGTTTGAAAGCAGCTTTGTTATTTCACATGATCTTTAGAATGTTTAGTGCTAGCCTGTATTATCAAATCAAAAAACTGCATATACAAGATTACTTGCGAATGCAATAAATTTTATATTGGAGAAACATCGAGACCATTAAACGTACAAATAAATGAACACAAGAATTACATAAAGAAACGACAATTTGAAAAATCGTAAATTTGTAAACATGCTTTGGACCTAGGCCATAAAATACAATTTGACAATTCAACTATACTTCACAAAGAACAACTTAACACAAAACGAAAAATAAAAGAGTCTGCCTTAATTCCTTTGAATGAAGACGATTGTATCGCTTCTACTTCTGTAGAATTTAATCGTATCTGGTTACCGACAATTAAGAAATTATAAATGGTAACCTCCTTTTGAACAACCCAGTATCAGGATAGTTCATAAGGTTTTTTCCTAAGTTTTCCCTTCATCGCATTTTTGGCGAATTCGCTATCCTATAACAAAGTCGTACCTAGGAACGCCACTAACTAAATTCTGAAGACAACTCTTTCAAATTCTTCTAATTTGAAAGCTGTTTAACTATAATACATGATATTTAGAATTTTTGTGCTACCTGTATATCTAACAAGAACAAATTTTCTAATGTCAATTTAAATGTCATAAATCAAATTTTCATTTTGCAATTACATCAATAAATATAAAGCCATTGACAACGAAGTCAGAATAGACTTGGAAACGTTTCGTTTTCCTTCAATATACGTCGTTTTATTTCGATTGTGGTGTTATTGCCCAAAAAAAAATAAAAGTAATCAAAAATATGTCACAAACAACGTTTAGAAGACAAATAAGGAATAAAGGAGGGCGTTTTGGGAAAAACGCTGGGACACATCGATTTGTATTTCTAAAAGTACATTTATTTAAAAAAAATAACTATGGGGTGTATCATGTGACAGTGACTAATACCAACTTTCATATTTTAAATGCAAGCATCTGTATACTATTTATTTTTTGGATTCTCCAGAAAATTCTAGACATAATTGATATACAATATCCTATAACTATAAAAAATTATTTAATTTCTCAAATTAGCTAACATTACACCAAAAACCTAATAAATAATACTGAACATGTCTTAATAACATATAAAAAACAAAAGACCTTTAATGTCAATGAAGGAAATGTTCAAAATGCTCGCCGCGAACGTCTTTTCAACATGCTAATCTGTTATATACATGTCTTTTAACGTTACTCTACAGCTCAGGCGTGACTGATTCGTCTTTTTAGGGCATCTACGTTGAGGGGTATAGTTTTGTATACAGTACTTTTGACATATCCCCACAAAAAGTAGTTCAGCGCGCCTCCCAATACACCGACTTGGAAAATTTTGGTTCATATACTGCCGGACATTGATTTCGTAATGGGGCTGTGCCAATGTAATATGGTGAATATATCATGACATAAGTTTGTCAAAGTTGGCACGACATTATTTTGGAACAGTTCGAAATATTTAACTCTATTAAAGTTGCCATCAATGAAAAAAGGACATACGACATGATTTCCAACAATTCCTGTCCTCACATTAACTTTTTCAGGATATTGCGAATGGTTCTCTGTCATCCAGTGAGGATTCTCATTAGACCAATAGCCGCAATTTTGACTATTAACATGACCGTGAAATGTAAATGTGCTCTCATCAGAAAACTAAACATCTTCTAATTGGATTGCATTATTAAATAATCTTACCATCATTTGTTCACAGAAATACGGTCTCCTATCGAAATCGTTTTCCATGAGCTCCACAAATGGAGAGCCACCGGTAACCTCACCCAGTGGGGACTTCTCTCCACCCGCACTCCCCATTTTGGAATCTTACGAACATCCCAGTTCGATTAAGAGTTCCTACGCCGATGGGTTACACGCTCGACTCCCTTGACGGGAATCTCCCCCTTTTACTTTTCTGGACGAGCGAACATCCGGCTTTCGAGGTGTAGACGCCTCTACTTGCGGGACGCTATGGCCCAGTTTTAGGAGTAACAGGCAAGAGGTTGGCAAAGGGCGCTCGTCTCGAATACTAGGTCGCGCCCCATACAGGGCGATGACCCGACATCTCAAGCGACGGTCCCACTGTTACCCGCCGTCGGTCTCATCGCCACAATCCCGAAGGAAAGCAGATCTGACGACTACTTGTATTAAAGGTTTAACAAGTGAACCTCGTTCCCATTCGCTCAATCCCGAAGGAAAGTGTGTCCGGCGAACTACTTGTGTAAAGTTTTGACAAGTCACACTCGAGGGTGGGGGCCCTCTCCTTCCCTAGTTACTAACGGGTACCGCCTTGTCGCCAGAAACAAAGCCTGGAATCGACTGCCGTGACTCCGAAAGTTTTATGGGTTGCCACCGGGAAGTATTTTTGACAACCCCTGAGTCGACATTATTGTATAGGGATGCATTTTACTCTCATTTAATTCTCGAAAAATTGATGTGTACCTAACGTTGAACAGTATTTTTTAATTTCTTTTTTATCTGTCTTAAATGACAAAGCTCGCAAAACTGCTTTTTTATTTTGCTAATTGATCCAAATTTGCAAAATTTTCGTGAAATAAGCGAGAAACTTCCATTTGTGTCCGAATGTTATCTCCATATCCAATAATTTGTAAAATGGTTATTTTGTGCATTTCTGTTAATTGAACCATTTTTCTGATATTATTACGTACACAGTTAACGAAATTCAAAGACAATAGATGTGACACTGATCACCACTGTCATGCAGGCAGACAACAAAAAGAGTTTTTACGAAAATAAAGAAAACTGTATTTTTTCAAATCAGCAAAAAGGAACGCAAGAATGGTTTTTGCCTACTATCTCATTATCAAGAGCTAAATGGAAATCAAGTATTGAGTGTAATGTAGCGAAATTTTTAAGTAATAATTTTCTTTTTTTAATGTTAGTTTTTGTAATAAATCTGAAAACACTTAATATTTCCGAAACAGTTGAACATAGGTGTAGGACATTTTACATGAAGTATGTCTACAATTTTCTGGAGAATCCAAAAAATAAATAATAACAGGGGCTTGCATTTAAAATAAGAAAGTTGGTATTGACCACTGTCATATGACACACTCTATATATTTTTTTGATGAAAAACTGCGCATTTAAAAATACAAATCGACGTATCCAAGCATTTTTACCAACCCGCCCTCCTTTATTCGTTATCGAATTTATTCCATTTAGCTATTCTACACTGTATGTTCTACGTAACGTACATAGTTAGGGAGTAAAATCATCTGTGTAATCTCCCTAATTTTCCAGAGACTCTAAAACCTTATAGACCAACTTCTGAAAGTTTCAGAATGATGCACTAAAAAAGTTACTGGTAAAATATTTATTTAAATTAAATTTGCTGCAATGGATTAAGTATGGAGATAAAAATTGGAATTGGAAAATATTATTACACTATAACACATATGTATAAATCATTAATTTTCTAAAAAATGTTCATTTTATGAACCGAAAAAATATGTTTGAAAGGTATTTTACCAAACAACCAAACATAAAGCCAAACGGTACCTATTCACTGAATTAGAAATCACACAGCCAAGGTAATTTGTAACAAATACCTGACTTTAGCTCACAATTTGGCTCAGAATTTATTTGTGCTAGTCTGTAAAGAAATCGTTATATGAATAAATGAGGTTTTGGTTGTTAGGGCTGACCAAAAATTTTGACAATATGATAGAATTTAACAGAGTACAACCACTTTTAGAGAAAAACATGCAACTTATATTTGTAATATAATATGTAGCATAATCGAAGAGATAAGATCCTTATTTTTTTCTTCAAATTATTGAAATAAATGAAGAAATTTACACCTTTGAAGTTGAACCAGTAACACCATTTTAAATAAAAGTATGAAAATTAACATCATAAGTCAAATGAAAAGGACATCAAGGAAAATATGTCAACAAGAATTTTATAAGAAAAATATCGAAAAGTTGAGATTGTTTCTACTTAAAAACGACTACCCCTAATGATTAATAGTAAAGCGACTCCATGAATCCCTGGTCAACAGTAATTCTCGAAACCCAGGTGGAATACGATGTACATTAGGTGAATTTTCAGCACCACAAGAACTAGAAGTAAGCTATGGAAATTTACCGTTCATAAAAAAATTGACGTTGTCTTAAACAAGAAAGGAATAAAAATTGCAGTTTACAACATAAAAACTGTAATAATACTATTCTCCAGATTAAAAGATCCAACACCTACATTTTTATAATCTAACAAAATATATAAACTTACATGCGAATCTACATATATGGGCCAAACATCACAGTGGTTGAAGAGAAGATTAGGAATGACATGAAAAACAAAAAAACAGATGTGCATTAACAGACCAAGCACAGGACTTTAAACATACAATAAATTTTAAGGATGTGGAAATAATAGATGAAAACAACAAATATAACAAACACGTTATCTTGGGGATAATAGGCATCATGCAACAGATCAATTCGATGACCAAGAAGACCAAGGCCTTCGTGAGACGTATCCGTATATCCTCTCAAACACACTCAATGATTTTCTATGACGGGCCAACGGACTATTTTTTTTTTTTTTTTTTTTTTTTTTTATCCGAAGAGGGGGGAAATACATTGCGTACTTAACTAGCACGTGCTAGCCGTCGTGCGGGACTCCCGATGCAATGACTTCAAGCAAGAGTAAATCGTTGCATTGAAACCAGTATACCGTATACCCGCTAAAACCCTAACCTCTTTTTCCTGACAACGGACTAATAAATATTGCAATGTGTGTGTGTTGTGTGGACATCTATGGACTTGACATGCTGACATTATTGACAATCAGTAGCAAATTAATGTAACAATAATCCTAATAGTATGCAAATAAATTTTAAAAATTGCATTTTGAATGGTGCTTAGTCTTCTAACACATTTTAATTTGATTTTAACTGGTGAAATTTTTGTTTCAATATCTACTTGTGATGTACATAAGGAAGTAATAATAACCTCTATTACTGTAAGTACTTTTAGAGCGGAGGTGACGGTTCATCAGTTAAAATGTAGTTTACACTAGCTGGTGACATGTGCAATTTCTTTTTGGCAGGGAAATCCTGAAGAAAGAAACAAAAGAATTTCCGAAAGCTAGGTGAACTAATTAAAAGACATTGGCAAGTTTACCTTCATGTTATTTAAAACTTTTTAACAAATGGTCCCTGAAGTAATCCAATTTATTTCAGAGAGATTTTGGTCGGCCCTGATCGTCAGTATTGACCAAACATCCCCGAAAAAGAGAATAATAAACGTATATGTGGTCAAAAGAGATCATGCCGGCAGGCTCTGGTTGTAAATGGGAAAATAAGTGAGTGCCGATAGCATTGTTGAAGTTATTCAGTTGTTCTCACAGCTGACTTCGCCACCATTTCGCTTTTTGTTACACTAAAGTGGGTTTTATGCATCTTTTGAATACAATAGCAGACGATAAGTGTGTCTTGACTTGTTGAATAAGGACTGACAAACGAGAATGGCAATAGCGCCTCAAGTTAACAACAAAGAAATAGAATGAAAAATTATTGTATATCTGGCATATGCATATCTGCTGATTGAGACATTGGTGTTAATGTTTTCGAACAACGATGACATGAAAATGTACCATTTTATAAGAATTATTGGTGCAGACAGGGAAAACTGCAATTAACGCTTTAAATAAAGAGATTAATATATTATTTAAAATCTATAAAAGATTTTTAAAGTTAAGTATGAACTATTGCTAACTTTCTTTGTTGATGATCAAATTAGCAAACTTTTGTTTTACATTGATTATAATGACGAAAAGAGAAAACCAGTTGAGCGTTGTATTCTCGAAAAATCGGTAAATACCTATTGTTTGTGGGTAATAGAACACCCTGTATGCGATATTCACAGTCCAAAGACAATTAAATTATAAGACTAGTTTTAATTTCCTTTAGTACTGTAAAGAAAAAAGTATGAGGATTTTTAAAATTTCGCCAATTTGGCTATGTTGTGTTAAGTTTTTAGATATTTTCTGAAGGATGGTTGTATCATCTCTACCTTGTGTTTAGGGATTTGTTGTTAATAACAACACACAAAATGAGCTGTATATTTAAAAATTTTCGAACGTTTCAGGATCTAACTACTAACTTAATCTACGTCGGCAAATCGAAGAGTCAAAACTTTATGAACATGCTTTGGTCACAAAAAATCTTTTAAAATTAGACCATACTACAAAAAAGCGCATGAAGAATCAAAAACTGAAAACATCTGCTTGAATTTTACTAAACGAAAGCGATTTTACATCAGTTTATATAGAAAAATTAAACACATTTTCGCATATAAAATTCAATAGCATTTCGTTTATTCTCATCAAGTCAGTAACAGTTTATAGAGACTTTAACAGCAAACTTGTAGAAGTAAACTATTAAATAATAAAAAGCAACAAAAATACTAATTTCTTTTGTTTTCTGCTTATATAATGAAAAGTAATGAAGGAATCGTATTTACGTCCACACAAAAGTTGTGGAGAATCAGAAATCATTCTTAATAAGTGTTTATACAATCCTGATTGGATCATTTTTCATTGAGAAAATTAGAAAAACTATTGAAAAGTGTTCTTTTTTTCTTCAATAATAGACAGTTTTTTGTTAATTGTTACTGGAATATTAGTCATCGTCAAAAAGTAAGTTTTTAACTTTATATTAATGTAAACACTACTTGCTGTAATAAATCTGAATTTCATGAATTGCTTATTTTGATGAAGTACTGTTTAAAACGTGGATAGTTTTATTAAGTTTGAATTATTATTTACGAAGTCGTTTTAGGTAGTTTTTGAAAAATACCTTCTCATTTTGCACCAAAATGAGGAAGAATTACCTCTATAAATCATAGTAGCTTTTAATAGTTTAATAATCGATTATAGATCGATTACTGTTAGATGCATAATCGATTAAACGATTACTGAAATAATCGAATCCGCACATCACTAATCTTTGTCTCACTTATGAGCGCCACGTGGAATTCTGAAAATAACTCTTTCAAATTCTTCCAGTCTGAAATTAGCTTTATTTATTCACAAGATCTTTAGAATTTTTAGTGCTACCCTGTATATATCAATTGGCAGTAACTTCTATTAGTTACATTAGTTTTATTGTCAAATTGTAAATACTAAAGGACCACGCAACACATGGGAGTTTTTTCGACAGTATTTGACCTTCTGATCTAAAGATCTCATGGGCATGAAAGCCTTCTAAAGGGTCTGGAAGGGGTGTAGGATGTCGAGGAATTAAAAGAAGGAAGGGAGTTTTGTATGAAAGGTATACATACCATTTCGCTCAAGCTGAATCACCATACTTGGTAAAGGAGGGTATTGGGGAAGGCTGATTACAGATCCAAGGCCAGCTAGTCTATGACACGTCAGGTTCAAGGTCATCTCAAGGTCAAACTATAAAAACCGTTAGAAAAATATGAAACAGCAGATACATAGGTTTTTGAGGTCATTGAATATGAAAATCGGGTACGCTTAACCCTACTAGGTTACTTAGCGGCCATTTTAAGTTCGAAAGATAAAATGAGAAAAAATCTTTTATTAACACGGTATTTCAAAATGAAAATTAAAAAAATGGTATCCGATTGAAAGGAGCTCATTCAGTTAGGGCAATGCTGAAGCCCGGCCAGTTAAGGCAAGGCTGGACTAGAAAATATGTTAATCGAATCACTTTATTATTCAGATAACTAATTACCGGGAACATCAGAAATATGTCCAGTAAACAGGTACTTGGATATTTCATGAAAGATTGATGACGACTGTAGCCAAGAAACCAGAAAACACTGGCGATGTGAGTGCAACTACTAAGAGTTCTAGCTCCCTTTTTACACCTAAAATAATAGTCGAGTATTGATTCTCCGTTATATTTGTCGCCACCATTAGCATTTATGGGCCTGTAGTTAAGCCATAGTTGATAATTTGGTTGCATTTCGAAATCTAGAGTGCACTCTCATTCTTAGCACTCCTGGTTCATGTCATCAACTTCTGATTTACGTAATTGCTGTTTCAGATTTTTAACGGTTTTTTCATAGTTTGACTTTGAGATGGCATTGAACTTGACACAATACAGGCTAGCTGACTTTCGATCTCCAATCACCGTTCCCAAATATCATTGTCTTTTGTATGGTGATACAGTTTTTGCGAAATGACATACCTCTAGAAGAAGGTCATAATAATATCAGAAAATTTGGTTACAACCAATTCGACGGAGCGAATGTTAGGTGCGTTGTTCATTGTCATTGCAAACCTTTTTAAATTTTATTTTTTTAATTAAATTATGTTAATTTTTAGTGCCATTAAAAACATTGTTTAATTTAGAAAGTTAGGAATATTTGTAATATATAGAATTTCCAGCAATTGTGGGGTTATTCCCAACAAGTGAGAAAATTCAAACCAAAGTTTTCCCCAAAACTGCGGACGCAACCTTAATGTTACGGAAATTACCAGAGAAAGTAATGGAGTACGAGAAACCAGTCTTGATGTCCATGGTATACCTAAAGCAAACTTTGATAAAATAAAGCTAATAGTTATGGTATAAGAAGTGGATACTCCAGGGTAATAACTTGAGCCCCACCACACCAAATAAAACGAGAGGGCATCAGTTAACGGGCAATAAGTCCTCAAAAATATTGTGCTAGGTGGATGATACGTAATAAATGAAGACGATTTGCACCGTCCATTGTTCAAATTTAAAATGACCACAGATGTTACTACATGATTATTTCTACAGAAAAAACACAATACAATATGATAGCAAAAGGAACCCCTACGAAGGAAGATAGTTAGTCGATGAGAAAACTATTGAACAGGTAATGAAAGTTTTTTTTTCAACATTCTCTAGCAGTAGAAACTTAATTGACGAAAAAAAGCAAAAGCGGCAATGATATCAAGAAGCCTACGTGATGACTCCTGGAACAATAAATACATGTCTATGGAAACCAAGCTGAGAATTAATAGCACACAAAACATCCAGAAAGAAATAACTGATAAGAAGTGCTAAACTGAAAACACTGTAAGTAGTAACTCTGTGAGATCAACTACGAAGCAATACCATTATAGAAAAATCCTGGGGTAGACGACATTAGATGGGTAAGATCAAGCAGACGAGAATGAAGAGACTACGTAGACGTAGAAAGGATGAACTAAGAATAAATCGCAAAGTTAATCAAATAAGAGATGTCACTCAGTCCTAATTGAAGAAGAATAATAAGATATTGTCGTTTAGAACTTGTTCATGCATTTTTCTAAAAAACTCAGTTTCAAAATTGTCCATCCCTTAATTTATAAAGTTGTAATATTTATTATAAAACATTAATGGAAACAATTAAAATAACTTATTTCAATCCACACTGTACAGTGTTTGTTAGAAGTTAAAAATACGTTTTTTATTAAAATATTAAGTGAAACTCAGTTATGTGCGTTATTTTACTGTTCACTGTTTGCTAAGTGGTAAGAGTGCGAAATGTCTGGATTGGAGTTGCCCGAGTTTATACAAGGAATTATTGTTTGGTGGCAAGAAGCTTTATCTCGTCACAAGATAGCGAATAGACTAAACATTACTAGAAGTAGAGTGAACAGAACCATAACTCGTTACGAAGAATCAGGAATAGAAGAGTAGGTCAATCACTGTTTGGGCCCTAAAGTCGCAGTTCCAGACCTCTTATCTTAGGGTAATTTCAAATGCAGTTCGAAGGACAGTTTTGGCCTGTTGTTTGCGATATAGAAGACCGTTAAGGGCCCCCATACAATCTGCTCGTCATCGAATTGTCCGTCTACAGTTGACCAGAGCTCACCGAAACTGGCGTTTAGTTGACTGGATAAACGTGCTTTGGTTTGGATTAGCGAGTGATGATTATCTAGTAAGCGGTTGGGAAGAACCCAGAAAAGCACACATACTGGAAACAGCGACTAGAGTTAACTGGCAGGACAGAAAGGTGTTGGGGGTATAATGTTTAACAGAAGAACTCCACTGATTCATATACCAGGTGCAATTACAGGCGCATATTACCATAGTAATTTCATAAACGTAATCAGTATACCCTTATGTAATTAATTTAGGTGGCCAGTTTGTTTTAATATACGATAATTCCAGGCTCCATCGGACTAGGGCTGTTCAAGTAGAGCTGCTAAATCAAGATGTCACTAGATCGGAATGGCCACCAATGTTAGCTGACAGGGGGCGGATCCAGGATTGAGCTTGACCTCATGGAACATTGATTTTAGCACAATAAACACCAGAAAAGCAAACCATGTCTAAATTTCATTTCGGGGTTTTGGCCCCCCTCTAGATCCGCCAGAGTCACCTGATATGAATCCCATCGAACATATGTGGGACTACTTGAAGAGGGCCATTTTTAACTGAATTACCCCACCCAGAACGACACAAGAACTGGCTGTTGCTGCTAAAAAAATGGGAAAATTCCAATACAAATTGATGTGTAGAATCTTGATTAAGAATTTTATGACCAGACATATATTTTAAAGTAACAAGCAGAGGTTCCAGTACCCAATATTAACTTGTTTTGTTTAGTTATCTTGGAGAAAATTTTATTTATAATGATTTATTAATTATTGCAGAATTGTTTTAAATTAATTGTTATACATTTATTATCAATGCAATAAAATTTACTAGTGGTCGCCCAGTTGTCGAAATTCGACCCTATTTCATTAAATTGTAAAAAGTATATTTTTCTAAGAAATAGAGTTGTGGAGAAATCGGAAACATATTGACAAATCTATTGCAATAAAAAAACAAAAATGTAATCAAATATCGGTATTCGAAATATTTTTGACAAATGAATGACACCCCAAATTTTTGGCTGGCAAAATATCCGATTTAATAATTGGAAGATTGTTCTTTGCAACCTAAAAGTTTTCGTCATTTGCGATTGCAATCAAGTTCAGGAATATTAAAGAAACGAGAGGACCAACAACCCTAGAAGAACTTAAATATTTAATAAATTCTCTATTATCCACTGACTGACAGTTTTTACACACCTTCGGGAAGGTTGTGATAATAATATACTAATCAAATAATTAAATTAAATTAATATGAACGTTACTGCAATGAGTCCGAAAAATCAATACTGATCTACTACATTGACTGTTAAAAACACTATTATGTAGGGTAGCCATTAGCGGTTCCAGAAGTACATGTTTTAAGAATATAACAGCATCTAATTATCGCTCCTATTAATTATAATTACATGAATTTCGTTACTGAGTTTTGACCGAGGCAGCGGCGACATCTAGGATGTTTGAGGAAACCATCACACAGAGGTTCCAAATCTAGATCAGTTCCGTGTAAATAATGATTTTTTAGTCCTAGGATTTTATTAATGAATGAACCAATATTATAAATTAATATTAGCACTGAAGGTCGTCAGTAGCTACTTGACAAAACAAAAATGAAGAAAATCGGTTGATAGACAGAGAAGAAAATGATACCTAATCGTTTCGTCATTGTATAGTTATATATAGATTTAAAACATTGGTTGTTTGTTAAGAATGAATACTGACATGTAATATTTTTTAAAAAAGCAACGACATATCTTATGCCTAGGGGGTGCAAAACTTTCGAAAGTGACTATACTATGCGAGACCTAATTTTAGCTTGTAAACACTTCTGAACACTCTCTACAATTCAATTAGAAAAAAATGTCAGATCATCATGCTTAATAACCGAGAAACTACTTTTAATTTTCGACACAACAATAAAGATAGTTTACTAAATATCGTGAGTCGTTATAACACAATGATAAATACATAATTATAAATATATTTAACGACCATCTTGTTAAGGACCTTTTCAACTTTGAATAGGCAACGCTATCGAAGGAATGCCATTCATTCATTTAACACAATCCGGCGCCCTATCAACTATCGCCTCAATTTATGCCGACAATTAACTTGGACACGAAGCCATTTATTCAAATATACTTCCGTGAAAGATCCGATTAAATATTCCAAGATGGTTTTTTCGCCGATCGGTTCGGTTGGTTGAGGAATATTCCAACAAAGATAATTTTCATTGAATATTCTAGATGGTATCTCCTATATGTCGAAAACTTATTGTGCTTCATTCATTCGAAACAGGTTTAATGAGCCCAATTACTCTCCGCAATTAAATGGTTGCCAATTGGCTGATATTGCAAATGGCGACGGTGTTTTTATCGCCTTAACCGGACATTGAGGAACGGCATAATTGGGCACTGTTTGTGGATGTGACAAAAGGAAAAAAGTGTGCAAATTTGTTGAGACAATTACTACTAAAAGCTATGGACTGAAGTATAGTAATAGAGTTATTTTCCATAAATGCTACTGAATACCTACAAACCAAAAGAGTGATTTGATATTTAATTAATAACACTTCTAATGCGAAAATTTTTCTAGATGTAAAATGGTGTGCCAAAGATATGCCAGCATTCTACAAAGTTCAATACAAATTTTACACCATTATTATTTGAATCCACAAGGATAGCTGTGGCACCTTTAGTTAATGTTTTAGCACATTTTTTGGGAATACCACTACATATAGTTGAAAATGCTGAATATTTCCCAGCGTTTCGGGGTCTAGGTTAGACCCTGTTAACAATGGCAATAGCAATAAACAGCTTGAGTTTTTTTGATGATCAGTATGGGGAACTCGGAAACTAGCGCAGATAGAGCAATGGTTAAATTGGGAAAGATTTGCAGTTTTACTGGCCCAATTTAATGACACTTTCGGATTTTTGTAAAAAGTCATGGCTTGCTAGATATTTTGAAAAAACGAAATCTGTCGATTTAGTCTAGCTCTAGCTTCTTTGTTTTTGATTTTATAAAAAAAGTGTAAATATCAATGTTGAAGGGAACTGTATCCCGAATATGATTGTCATGTCCTCGTTTGCGTGACAGCTCTCATTTTCGAGATATGACACAAACTTATCTTTTTTTTTTTGATTTTTTGAATGGAAACCATAGTTGGCTATCAGCTCAAAAAATCGGACATTTTTAGAGCTTTTCAACGATATAATACTCGACTAGTTATTCATAAAAATAACGAAATTATGGATGCTTTTCTCTCTTATTTTCACTTTTAACGTAGGTAGCCATCAAAAAATTATTTTCACTTTGACGTTTCCTCATTGGAAGTAATTCATTAGTATGCTGAACTGACAGTCGATATTGACAAGTTTTCGTGATGAAATGGAATATTCTTCCGAAAAAAAACTGAATATGGTGGAATGTTATATCATATGCCATAAAAATTCAGTTCGTGCAGCTGAGGAATACTTTATAAATATTTTAATCGTCGTCAACCTGCTCTATGTACATTTAAGAGGCTTTACGATAGTTTACGCAGATACGGATCTTTTACTAAACCACCAAAAGAACGTAATCAAATTAACGAAGCAGCACAAATAAATGTTTTGGCAATGGTAAATCAAAATCCATCTACATCAACTCGTGAGGTTACGGCAGAAACTGGCACATCTCATTG
Organism: Octodonta nipae; assembly: GCA_034190945.1. Lineage (NCBI taxonomy): Eukaryota > Metazoa > Arthropoda > Insecta > Coleoptera > Chrysomelidae > Octodonta > Octodonta nipae. The sequence continues at coordinate 12,801,668 of CM067222.1, forward strand.
AACAGGGTCTCAAACTTTGCATGTTGGTGACGAACTTCGACGTATTTTGTTTTGTACATGGCTTAGAGACATGTGCCTTGACAATCCACAGTACAATTAAAGGTATTATGGTCAGATGAAACTAGATTTAGTAACTGCGGTATGTTCAAGAGACACAATGAGCATATCTGGGCTTTCCATGTAGAACAAAGACGACCGGAGATAAAATTTGGTTTTAATGTTTGGTGGGGTATTATAGAGTCTACTATTCTGGGGCTTTTATCTATGACGAATCACTTACTGGGGAGGGTTTCTTGCATTTCTTGCAATACACTTTTCAAGACATGTTGCATAATTGGAATTTCAGAACTCGTTTAGAAATTGAGTGGCTTCAACTTGCAACTTGATGGAGCACCTGCTCATAACTCGTTATTAGTAAGACAACACTTAGATAATATCTATCCAAACTCTTGGATGGGAAGAAATGGCCCACGCCAATGGCCACCCTGGTCTTCCGATTTGCTTATACATATGGGGTACGCTAAAAAACAAAGTATACAAAAGAAGTACGAGGCAGTTGGTGACCTAAGAGAGGCGGTATTACAAGCAATTGAAGAAATTGATAGGCGGTCTGTGTAATGTCAATCTTAAAAAGATGCAATTTTTGTATAAATAACAATGGTGGAATTTTCGAACAAAAATTGTAACCATTATTATGTACTTTAATTTCTAAAGTTTTTAGTAAGTACCTACTTATTTAGTTTTTTGTTATGTCTGATATACCTAATAAAATAATCGTTCAATGTTTTTTGGAATTCTTATTAATAAATCAATCTATTTCATGGCTAACTACGTTAAAAGTGAAAATAAGACAGGAAAGCATCCATAACCCCGTTATTTTTATGAATAACTATATCAAGTCTTATATCGTTGAAAAGCTCTAAAAACGTCCGATTTTTTGAGGTCATAGCCAACTATGGTTTCCATTCAAAAAGAGATAAGTTTGTGTCATATCTCGAAAACAAGAGCTGTCACGCAAAAGTGACATCTTATTCGGGATACAATTCCTTAAATTTTGATATTCACACTTTTTTACAAAATCAAAACCAAAGGAGCTAGAGGAATTTAACTAAATCGACAGAATTTCGTTTTTTCAAAATATCTAGTAAGCCATGACTTTTTACAAAAATCCTAAGGTGTCATTAAATTGGGCTAGTAAAACTGCAAATCTTTCCCAATTTATCTATTGCTCTATCTCCGCTAGTTTCCGAGATCCCCATACTGATCATCAACAAAAACTCACCCTGTATAGAAAAAAAAATACTCAATTCTAAAATTTGAAAATAAAAACATTATGTGGCCTATGATGTAACTAAAAAAATAAATATTTTTATAATATACCCGGTTTAACGTTATAAAATAATTACAATATATATGTCGAAAGAATATCAAAAGCGCAAACTAATACTAAAAATATTGGTACGTTTCAGCTGAAAAATACAGAAGTTACTCTTGTTTGAATTTATTTTAAATATGGATTGTTCTCCAGAACGCCGTGTATAAATAAATAATAGGCATTTCAGTAAGTATAACCAATAAAAATTCAAAATTTGAGTATAGTTTTGAGCCTAGGGGATTCCTATAACCCTCCATTTCAAAAACCAAAGCTACAGTCTACTGTGGGTACAACCGAAAATGGAAATTATTTTAGTTAATAATTAAATTTAAAAAAGAGACGACCTCAACTAGCTTAAAATAAAAACCGTTTAGAAACCGTGGGCAATCAATAACTAATTTCTGACATCTTTTTTTATCTGATTTAATTAAGGTACAATTCAATTGCTTATTTTAGCGTATTCTTATCTCTCTCTCTCTCTCTCTCTCTGATTTTCTCTAATTTGTATTTTTTATATTATCCACATATTTTTAATTTTTTTATTTGTTTTTTTTAATTAGACCACTTTCACTCTAATTCACCCTATATTGCAACCACCCTGTGTATTGGTCACCCAATATAAAATATTTGTCTGTCATTCTCTGAATCATCCTGTACCACTATATTTCAACTCCGCACGATTTTGCAACCGCCCTGTATAAGTATTAATCCTCTACACTCTATTGTTTAAATCACTCTCTATACCTATAATTTTACTTCGCTCAATATGCCAAGTATAAGCAACTACTTATGTTCCACACTATATAACTTGTTTTTAACCATCCTGTATACCCAATTGCTTCTAACATTTTTTGAAACCTCTGTCCAATAACTCGTATATTCTTACTTCATATGCTTATTTACCTAATTTTAAGTTTTTTTATCCATCCATAGTTTTAGTTATGTGCCACCCAATACAAAATTTTGTCAACCACCCTGTATAACTTTAATTCTATTCCACCTTAAATTTCAACCGTCCTGTATATGCAACTGCTTATGTACCACCCAATACCACATTTGTAAAACTTGTCTAACTGTAATTTAGTTCGCCCTATATTTCAAATGCGCACATTGCTTGCTGCTTGAATTTCGATGCACGCAAACACCTACCACCATATACAGGATAGTAAAGATCGTTCACCTAAAAATTTTTCTTTTCGTTGCACTAATGGAATATTATGTACCATTTCACTCGACTGCAATGAAACCGTTGCAAACACCCGGTATATTTTAGGTTACAGAAAATTATAGAAATGAAGCTGGAACATCTCTTTGTGGAATACAATTTAAAATATTCAAATTGGTTGAGCCATTTTAGAGAAAACAATGTAGATTCATTGTAATTCACTGAAGTGTAGTAGTTTAACTACTGTTTTTTCTGGTTATCTGGAAAACCGTAAATCTTACGTTATAAAAAATTATATGAGACCTTTCTCTAATATTCCTCAATACAATGCCCTTTAAACATCAAAATTGCCCAATCCGTTTTTGAATAATCTCTGAACATACATAGAAAAACCTACCTATGAACTGATAACCTCCTCATTTTTGGAAGTCGATTAAAAATAGCAATATTGAAAACTGCAAACTCCAATTTTCAAATTTTTAACATGTTTAGTACCACATTGTTTGCAGTAAATATGCGCCACCAGGTGTCGCTAAGCTTTTCAATTTCTTATATTTGGTCATAAAATGTGCTACTTCGTCTTTTTCGTGACTCTGGAAAATCACATTTTATTAGTGTTCAGGGATCATGTTCCACATTTACTTAGAACTCGCATTTTACCATTTAACTTAAAAGTTCCACCCACAACAGCCACAATATGAGATCTGAAAATTTCCGTTTGGCAAGATTTTATTATTATAAAAACTGTCTGTTTCTCACAGAAAACCGGTTGTTTGCTAAATGAAATATCTATCTGCTTATTACAAAAGTAATTGAAGGTAACACGATATCAGTGCAAAATATTGAAAAAATAATTACATATTTTATGACAATAGAGTTTGTACCCTTTCACGTTTTGAAAATACAATTAAATCTTGGAAAAAGGCAATTAAAAATTATAATAAGACGTAACTGAATTCCAAAGTGAAAATTATGTTTATGTGTTGAAAGTCGTAATGTCTATTTTTGATATACATACAGTTTTAGAGTTGTTTTCAAATCAATACCTTAAATATATCACAAGCATTCCTCGAATTAAATTCAATTATATAGATTTTTACGAGGTTGTAAAAATATTGTTAATATAAATGTTTTCTTTATAAAATTTATGGTAATTTAAAATTTTACATATTACATTTGTTTATTTTCCACTAAACTTGATTCTGCTAGCCAAACAAATTAAGTTTGATAATTTCGTTTGTTAAATTATCATTGTAATAATTTACTTTCTAAATTGTTTCCTGAAGGCTAGTTGTGGCATCTCTAGTTAACGTTTAAGCACTTTTTGGAGATAACACAATAATGCATGAAATAACAGCGTATATTTCCAAACGTTTCGGGGTCTTGTTAAGACTCCATCATCAATGACAATGGCGAACTATATGAAAAAAAAACAAAAATTCTAAAATATAAAATTAAATTGTTTGTCAATATTATGTGACTTATGACCTAACTAAGAGAATTTAATTTGATAATATACAGGATAGAACAGAACATGCTTAACATTAAATAATAAACGTTCCTTCCAAATTCTTGTTCTTATATCAAATTTTGATTTTATGTTCAAAATTTTATGTGGCGCTCCTAGGTGCGAAATATCGAACTCTCTAAAACCCACTCAAGGAATTTTGTTGATTCAGTGATCCCACTAAAATCTTAAGGGAAAATCTAGGAAAAACCTTATAAACTTTCCCGATACTGGGACATGACCATAAGCAATTTCTTCCTTAATCATGGCTAACCAGGTACGATTGAATCCCACGTCAGTAGTAGCGATAAAATCGTTTTTATTAAAAAAATTGAAGCAGACACTTTTAGTTTTCGTTTCGTGTTGTGCTCTTCTTTGTGTAATATAATTGTATGTTGAAATTGCATTTTATGACCAAGGTCGCAGATATCTTTACAAATTTTAAATTTTCCAAACTGTCGTTTCTTTATGTTGTTTTTGTGTCCATTTATTCAAACATTCTTTCAAATAGCAATTATTGCATTAACAGTGAATTTTATAAATGTCGTTTTAGTATTTTGAATTGTGTTTTTAGGTTTTGTTTTTTATATAATAGATTTTACAGTATTTCTTCTTTAAATGTGGTTTTAATATCATATCTGTTGTCCACGTTTCTTAGTCTTTCTAAGAGAACCTGTATTTATGGTATTGTTATTGTTGTAATACATTTTTGTGCTAGAACGTGTAGGCTAAATAAAGCTTCTCTTGTACCCAACCCATTTCACAATCCAAATTGTTTTCGGCTGATAACAGATTAGCATTTTTTATAAGGGTGTCCCAAAGTAACAGAACGTCTAATATCTCACTCGAATTGCGTTTTTTCTTTTCAAACAACAAGGCGTAGGATTTTTCTCTGGCTTTTGACCTTTGACCTTCAAGGTCTAAGTCAAGTTTTGTCCTCTATTTTTTTAATATGAATTTGGAAAGATACAAAAATTTCGAGTTAGATATGACCTCACCGTGACCTTAAACGTCCCCCCAAGGTTATCTCAAGGTCAAGATATATTTTTCTGATTTTCCTAGGATTGTATTTTGAAGAAAATGTTCCAAACGAAAGTTTTAGAATTGCCCCGTAGCTACTCGGTGGAAACCTTGGTTTTGACCTTGACCTTCAAGGTCATTTCAGTGTTCGTGGCCTACAATATTTAATCAAATTCAGATCTAGATTTCAGTTCTTTCCTAAACGACAAGAAAAAATTGCCTATGCTGAGTTCCTATTTGATCAAATTACCTTGAAGTTGAAGTGGGGGACAAGGTCGGAACCAAGGTTCTCACCGAGAAGCCACCGAAAAATCCTAAACTTTTGTTTGGAACATTTTTCTCCAAAATGCAATCCGAGCAAGATCACTGAAAGCAATTATCTTGACCTTGAAATAAACGTGGAGGTCACATTCAACGTCTCGCTCGGGCTCATGTCGAACACAGAAATTTCTGCTTTTTCAAAATTCGTAATAACAAATAGGAGGTTCCATTTACAAAACAAAACTTGTTCTTTAAATGACCATGAAGGTCAAGGTCAAAACAAAGGTCGCCACCGAATAGCCAGGGATAAATCCTACAACCTTGATTTGAAACATTTTTCTACGAAACGCAATCTTAACTGACTTATATATTTCGTTAAATAGAAGCGAACACACATCTGCATTTCTCTCTCTTATAAGTCTACACCTCTGAGTTTATCTGGTCAGGACCCGGTGTTTGAATATTTATCGTTCGGTTAATAACGTGCAAAATCTCACTCTGTGGAATATGGGGACCTACTGAATGGTCATCATTGGTGTTTTTTATATATATTTTTTTTCTCGTCCAAGATCATTTCCTGAATGTACCTTGTTGTAATTTATCTCTCTCATCACAAACTATTCTGCCGTCTGTGTCTTCTAGCAAATTTATCCTTTTCTTATTATTGTGTCCTATCTTTTCTATTTCCTTGTGTAAGTTATGCATCTAATTATTAGGTTAGAGCTTCTCAATTTCTTCACATTTCTGTCTCATCCAGTTTTCCTAGGGTACTCTTATTTTGTTTCTTATTTCGTTATTTATTTTCTTATATTCTGCTTGGTGGGCTATAAGCCTTCAATTCTGAAAAATGTCTGCCTAGGGTAAAAGCAATGCCATGAAATGCCACAGAGCTATAGAAATTTAAAAATAAAGAATCAGAGTTTTTGTGTATTTTCAATAGGAAATCTTTACACGTCTTTGTCGAGGACTTAATACTACTTTGAGGGTTTTTTTGGGGTATTTCCAAAAAAAAACTCATGATGGAACCGAAAAAAACGAAAAAGTCGAAAAAATTCACCCTACTGAGGTATACAGAATATTTAATGAGAATTATCCTTACCGTCAATTTTTGAAACCTACGATGAGTAGAATAAAAGAAAAATTCCGTCAATTTCGATCTGTCAAAGATCTTCCCAAACGAGGGAGATCAAAATTGAGTGACGAACGGAATTTGGATTTACTGTTAACTGTTGAGGAAAACAAATGGAAACCTAAAAAGTAGGTAGCTGGTGTGTATGTAAAACATCTTTATTGATAATTTCGAAAACATAAAATTAAACTGGTTCTAGAACTAAATGGCGATGGTCCAGATCGTAGATTAGACTTTTGTCAAGACAATCCGATGATTCCTAAAAACTATCTTTTCTCCGATCTGCAAGTTTCACCATTGCCGGCAATGGGCTTGGTTACAGGCAAGGCGTAACTCACACCCGCAAGATAGCACATTGAACCTGATTTTTTTCATGATATTCGAGTTTTTACGCCATTATCTCGTAAATGACAAGAGCTACAGGAAAAATATAAAGTTGTAGGATATTCAATTTTCTACAAAAAAAAATATTCGATAAACCGAATAGCGAAGATCAATATTTAGCGAGATATTAAGCTTTGAATTGATTTTTCTTTGAAATTTCCCCCTATAGTGCATTCAAACTAACTAAAAAAAATCACAAATAAATCAATTATAATTAGCGAGCTCAGCATCCAAATTAAAAATATTTGGAGAGCTCTTCTTTGGCCTCTGCCGCTACGCATCACCGGCAACCAACCTCAAGGTACGACGACGCTGATTGGACCAGATAAGACCCAATGACCATGACCGGCCACGCATGACCGGTGAAGGGTATAATATAAATAGGACCGATACTCTGAATTTCCTATCATTCACCTGATGACGATAGCAGATACACAGGTATTGAAACGTTGTGAGATCAACCACTTCAAGACGATGGAAGTCCAAGGAAACTTCTAGGAACGAGTTACATTGCCTACCAACTTCTGACTAACTTACACGTACAAAGTTTCATTTCGATACAACAGTTAGCAACAGGTAAAGGTTACTTACAAATTCAGTTACATAGCCGCATATGGACGCAGTTAATAAAACTGTATCTATAAATATTATAAATCAAAGTCCTCGGCCGCATCTGTCTGTCTGTCAGTTCGCGATAAACTCAAAAACCACCGCACCGATTTTCATGATGTTTTCACCAGTGGATAGATCGAGGAAGATTTTAGTATATAGTTTTGTTAAGTTTTTATATAAATTGGCTGAAATATTACGATATTTGTTGGAGGTGTCAGAAAAAAATGTGCCGTCTGGGACTTTTCAACGAAAACGCTGCCTAACCCTTTGAGATATAACAAAATAATGTATGGTGGAATTGTGTATCTTATAGAGGTCTACAAAAAAGTCCATCTCTTAAGGAGAACATGCTATACTCATTTTAATACTTAAAAAATGGGCAATTATAAAGCGGTAATTGGAACGCTATTTAGACAAATACGGTATTAATCCATATCGTTTTAAATACCTTAGTTGGCTTGAGCATTTCATTAAGAATATGTTTTCCCTTTACACCATGCAAATCAAATGAATACCTCCTGAGATATAGCAAAATCAAAATATATAATGCAATGAAATTAATTTCGTGTCCCCGTGATTCGACCGCTCCTCTTGACCCCGCGCCACACGTCCGAGTCGTAGATGTTACTACTTCTATCAGTAGTCTTTGTATTAGAACAATTAGAGGGTAGGAATAAGAAAATTTAGTAAAATTTTAACCCTGAAAATAAAGATATGGTAATATCAGTAGTCTTCGTACTTTCAAGGCATAATTTATGAAACATTTCTAGAACTTTGTAAAGCAATGTGTCTGTTAGAAGACAGCTCTCATTGGTAAAGTACGCTTTCTAAAGCTTTATTTGAATTGAATAAACAAGTGAGATCTCTGTCAGGAAATTTAATTGCAACAATCAATACAGAGTATTTACGAGAAACTAACTATAGCACACCGGTAAAACATTTTTAATAAATCTATTATTAGCAAAAGTACGATCCGACAGAAAAAATTCCCTAGCTGTGGAATCGTCTGGCATAGCAGCCACAGTTTTGGAAAGTGGGCGAACCGCCCATTCCACATTCAAACTGACATTAAACATTTGTAGTGATGACGTAATTAGCATTTGCAATATCTCTAAACAGAGTAGTGCCGGAACATTAATGAGGAATTGCAGTTTGATTATTTGGGAACAGGCTTCTATGTCTCATAAAGTGGTTTAGACAGGACAATGCGAGATCTGCGCAACAGTAACTGCCAAATGGGTGGTTGTACTTACTGTTTTATTCTCTAGAGATTTCCGTCAAATTTTGCCAGTTATAACTAGGGGCACGTGAGCAGATCGCATCTTTCTCATATAACAAAATGTGAACTTAAAAATATGAGGATTTTATGGTTTAGCGAAGATAATTGGCAATTTTCTAACGACTTAGTCCAAACAGGAAATGGTCAATTTCCAGCAGAGCCTTTCTAATTTAAACGGCTACAATTTTCCGTAAAAATAGGGTTTGGGATGACAATTAATAAAGTGCAGGGTTAAACATTAAAAGTTTCTGATGTCAAGGCCGTAGCCAGGAGATTTTTGCCAGGTGGGTTGGATAAATTTTTTGATTGATTAAGTATTCACGTATTTCCAGGATATATAGAATTGTATAAACATAATATTTATTGGTATGAAAAACATTATTAACGGGTTAAAATTTAATCTTGAAAACAAATTTTCCAAAATTTCGGGGGGTGTTTGAACCCCCGCTGGCTATTTGATTTGCAGGAGTAGATTTGATATCCTATCACGTGTTACCGTGTTACTTTGAAACAAAATTTGTTCGTTTTACAAGTGATCAACTAATCTAAATCTTTTCTGTTGTGTTTGCCTTATAAATAATTGCCACTCAAAAAATAATCTGAATTAATATTATGTATAACGAGGAAAGATGATTGATTTTTTGTTTGCTGCGATTTTATTCAAAAACTACTCAACCGATTTTACCGAAATCTACATCTTTTCGGGTAACAAAGAATAGTTCATATTTTCTGTAAAGAACCTGTGCGAAGCAGGGACGGGTTGCTAGTTAATTTATAAATTTATTATTATCTGAGAGAATGAAAGGAGTTGCAAATGGTGCGAATTTCTTGAAAGGTTTACATTAATTCGAAATCTAAGAAGATCTGATAAACATCACTTGTGGAAATATAACTTCCTCAAAATGCATGACATGAGTCACTAAATATTTGAAATACGTACGTACTCCCTCCAAATTTTTATCCCTTCGCCTACGCCCGTGAGTGTAGGTACTTTTTGAATTATTATGGTAATGCAAAAGGCGTACTCTGTTTGAAAATGTAAATTGACAGCGATAAAGATGGAAAAGTTCTCGGTAATCTATTGGACGAAGAACGAAACGTTGTTTATTACTTGGGGCCTTTGCTAACCAATTATACCGTGTCTTTTTTGACAGCTTTAATGTTAATAGACACAAGAATACCTTGTTAATATGTAATAGGCTTTGTCCGCAGTGAAATTTCTGAATGAAATATTTAGTGAGTTTATTTACTAAACATAGCCATGCTATGATTTACAGCCCTTTTGGGAAAATTAATTTATTTTAATTGCTCATCTGTTTAATTTTTTGTGAGCAAAGACTGAGTGGGTTGGGATGCAATTTGGTGCATAATATAAGTCACATTTGCATTCGGTTAATAATTTCGACAACACTTCTGTAAACGATTAATCAGAAAATTCAGACAGGAGGTGGAATAAGATTTTTCATAATGATCGGACATCGTATACACGTTGGAATGTCAGTGGATATTAACATATTTTTTTCCTATAATTATAGCGTGGATTTATTTTTACTTTTTTCGAGGTGTCATTCTTTTGTACGCAAGATAATGTACATAACATAATATAGTTTGCTTCTGATCGAGAACCTTCATCAGTTGCGCTTCCCACAAGAGAATGTTCTCTCGAATCTAAAGATATAAATATTTAGAAGCAAAAATTCTATATTGGGTTGTTGTGGGTGATACTTGTTGTAAATCCATGATGAGAAACACAAAATCGAAAATACATTTTGAAATTACACTTTATGTGTTTCGGCATATAATGCTTTTATCAAGTTTCACAAAATACTGGAAGATTTATTCTAACCATACAATTATTGGTATATATTATACTTTACCTAAATAATTACACAAAGCGATTAAAACGATTTAAAAGGGGGGTAGGTTTAGATCTAACTGATTACCTACTCGTATTTAATAGCCTACCTAAATATTTGTTAATTTCTAAGGATTCTAATATATTAATTTTCCTGGGATTTGTTTCTAAATGTAAAATTTGTACCTTATCATTAAAGTTATGATTATGTTCTACTAAATGACATACTTAATTATATTTAGTATCCTGTGCTAAATAACTTCTTTTGTGCTCTCTAGTACTGGTATTAAAATTTCTAAATGTCCTGCCGATATACAGCTTATCGCAATTGTCGCAGTTAATTTTGTACACCCCGGATTTGCAAATTATTATCTACTACTGATTTCTTATTCTCAACATTTCTCAACATCTATTTCCTTTTTTCTAAAAATGATTTAATTTTATTACTTTTCGCTCAGGTACCTGAAAGTTTTAAAGAAATCATAAGATTTTTTATCAGTTGAATAAATTGAATTTAGAGTCTTTTAAAACTTTTTCTTATTTACTAAACCATTGTTTATTGCTATTTGTTTAACGATGCTTAATTCTAGGTGTCATTAGTTACATCTCGCGTCTACATGTTGATTTGATATCCGTGCGTGAACTAATCCTCTTCGTTTTTTGCTCAAACTGCTTAGTGTTAGATATCAACTATTTTAAAACCATTTTTGGTACACCTTGTGGTCCACATTGTGACCCATATTACCTAATTACGTGTTGGACGATTTGATGACAGTGAGTTTGCCCTAGTTGGCTTTGTTATACATATTGTGAAAAGATATGTACCTAGAGAACTTACTAAATTGATCACACTTTAAGTGTTTTCAATAGTTTTAATTAAATCATACAATGTACTTATGAAAAGGAAGTGAATCAAAGCAAAGTGATACGAGAAACTTTGCTGTAGCAATAAGTTCAGTTAGCACTCAAATCATCGAACTAGGATGAAATTTGATGTTCTCAAAGCCCTTAAGACTAGAGTCAATAATGTAACGCACATCGATTTCAGACAAGAATCGTTAAGGCTGCTAAAGACAATCCTCGTGGACAACTCATATCCAATAATGATTGTGAATATGCTTCTATTTAACAACAGTAATGACAATGTTTTGATTGAACAATAAGGTGTAACTTCACAAACTAATGCAAACAGAGCGAATACGGAGAATGAAAATGGCACAATGTCTTACGACCAATGATTGAAGATATGACACCTTGATTAATGAAAGTATTTCCTAACTGTGATGGCATTTACATTGACCCGACATCTAGGCATGTATCGATGAGGATTGACTCTAATAGAAGGGATATTAGCACTGATGTTGTATCTTGTGCACTCAGTAAAAGATCACCGTATTTTCAACTTTAACAAATCAACAATTTTATGCTCTGTAACTTAATACGTATCATAAAAGATTGTTCCTCGAAATGTTTCACATGCTCCCAATGCAATAAATAAAAGAATATATATTAGTCAATCTGCCCGAAAACAGGTAACCTTCTCCAAAGTTTCCGATCCTACCCTCTTATTTCATCTTAACGTAAGTCCAATCTTTCATGATCTCAGTGGGCATTCCATTCTTTGGTTTCCCTCTACTTTTAATACCGTGAATTTCTCATTCCATTATTCTCCGTTGAACACATTCTGCCCTTAAAGAGTGCCCGATGCAGTTAGCTTTCCGTATTCTTATAGTTTTCATTAATATTCGATCTTCCTTTACTCTTCTCCAGACCTCTACATTTCTTATTTTATCTGACCATAGCTTACTATCCATGTCTCTGATCCATATAAAACCACACTCCAGATATAGCTTTTCACGTATCTTTTTCTCAGCTTCATGGGAACTTCCAGTTGAATTTATTATTCCCAAATATTTAAATTTATTTACTTGATCCAGTTGTTGCCTTTTCAGCATAATCCTTACATCCTCTACTGTTTTCCCTGTTCGAATTACCTTTGTTTTTCCAATATTTATCTTCTAGCCATACATCTTACCAGTTTCCCTTATTTTCTAGGCCATATTTTCTGATTCTTTTTCTGTTTCTGCAAGGACTGTTTGGTTATCTGCATACTTATTTATTTTTCTCTTTTCATTGCCAACGGTAATCGTTGCAGTGTCTTTTAATGCTTCATTTATGAATTTTTCAGCATATAAATTGACTAGTGCCAGTGACCTTGTCTCACTCATCTTCCAATGATTATTTTTTGGTTTCTTCATTTTCCAACTTTACCACTACTTTTTGTTCTTTATAAAGCTCTCAGATATCCTTCAGTATTTTCAATGGTATATTCCAATCAATGGCGGCTGGTGTGTTATGAAACTGGTGGTGCACTTTACTGGTCAAATATTGTGATTCAAAGATGCAACAAAACAAACCATAACTTTGCTAATAGTGCATTTATTTTTTATTATTATTTCGAAAGCGAAATGTTCAATGACCTTTTTATTAAAGTCTAGCATTGGTTGAATATATTTTTCAATAGTAAGCACAGAAAGAGCATCGTACTTCTAAGAAACGTTTTAATCCCTCACTCCAGTTTCCGTCCAAATTGATTTCCCGCTATAAATAATGCAAGGAAAACAAAATAATGTATTGATGCGATCACATACACACAACCATTTCTTTTTATTATAAATTTCACTTCTAGAACTTCGTGTAAATACTTGATTTTTCATTTTGCACTCTTGTTTTCAAATAAGATATGGCCTAGGTGGACCAGTCAATTTTATATCTAATTTACTTTGAAACGATTTATTATTGTTTTTAATATAGTCAGTGTTAAGTTGATACTCAATTTCATAGTTATATAAACACACACACACTATATATATTAAATTTTCTTTCATAGACTACGAGGACAAAAACAAAGCAACCACTAATTAAATCACGTAAACAAAAATTTGAATTATTGAAACGTTCGGATACGTCCAGTCAATATCAGCAGAGCTCGGTGTCTCCGTGAGGCGTACCAGAATCAGCCCGTTAGTCCATATACTTTGCATTAACCATCTTCTATCTCACACGCTAAGCGTGTTATATCGTATCTTATAGAAGGCATAGTATAAGTTTCACCGTGCGCTAGCCGAAGTGCACGGTGAAATATTCTTTCAAGCGAATATAATCCTTAATACAAGTTTGGATTAGATCTTAAATTGTTTTTTGATAAATTCGTTGTTATTGAAATGATATTTATTAAATATTTTGTTTTGATTTTTAACCTTATTAAAAGCTTATTAAATTTGGTGGTTCAGCGCACGAGTGCACTTAAGGGACAGCTACCCCTGATTCCAATCTACTCGCCCACAAGCTTCCTCCCAGTCAATACAGCTCACATAAATTCTGTTGTTCTTCTACATCAGTCTCTCGGCTAACATTCTTGCACACCCTATAGCATCTCCAGTAAGCCTTCCTTTTCTAAATCCAAACTGATGTTCTCTGAGGTTGTCTTCAATTTTATTTTCAGTTCTTTTCAACAATATCCTTCTTATTACTTTGCTGAGATGGCAGATAAAGCTTATGGTTCTATAATCTTTGCATTGAGTTGCTTTTGTTTACTTGGTTAAGGGAACTGAAATCGTTTTTAGAAGAACGTCAGGCCATATTCCTGAATAATAAATTTTGTTTAAAAGATACTTGATTCTAGAGAGAGCACAAGGTCGTAGTACCTTAAGTGCTTCAGATGGAATGTTATGAGTACCCATTGCTTTGTAGTATTTTATTTCTTTAATTGCCCTTTCAACTTCATGTTCTTCTATTCTATATCCAGTTTTATTTGTGTCTGACTACTCTTCTGGCTCTATATCTTTCATACTTTCGTTCGCATTGCTGTTATAAAGATCTTCTACACGTTAGCTGTTATAGTAACATCTTCTTTGTTCATGCCAGTTTTCTTATGGGGTTAGGTTCACACTTCGTTAAAGATTGTATTGTTTTGTATAGTTCCTCTTTTTGGCTGAAATTTTCAAGATATTTGCTCGCAATGCTCTTCCATGCATTTCTCTCTAGCCTTATAGGTTACTATTCTTAGCTCACTAGTTATTCTCCGGTACTCGGATTTACCTTATTCGCATTTATCATTTTTCTATTTCTTTGTATTTTCCATTTCATCCAATATTTCTTGTGTTACCCACTCCTTCTTGGTTTTCCTTGTTTTCGTCAATTTTTTCTCATCTCTTCTTGAATAATTCGAATTCGCCTGTTTTTAGCTTTTCTGTATTTAATTTCTTTAGGATATTTTGGTTCTTAATATGCTTCATCGTAGTTCTAATTATTGATATTAAAAGATTTTGATCGGAGTCGATATCTGCTCAGGGGCAATTCTTTGTTTTTTGATGTTGTTCTCAAATCGTTGGTTGGTTAAAATGAAGTCAATCAGATACCTTTTTGACTCCCCTTCGAGTTGTTTGGACCAGGTGTTCAAAATAAAAGGCCATATTGGTCATAAAATTCCACCAACTTATCGCCTCATCGTTTCTTTTACCGTATCCAAAATTTGCAAAATAAAAGAAATGATTAGAATAATTTAAGCTCTTTTTGTGCATTTCCGACTTCTGACGATTGTCAAATCTCTAATTTAAAATATCGCATACATAGAATTTAAATGTGTATTAGAACGAAAAACAACTTGTATATTAATTGGATTTTATATTTGTTTATTTAATATAATTTATTGAGTTTGTATAAAAGAAGAGAATTCAATCGTATAAACTTGTTCCAATTGCTTACACAGAAAACTAAGTTGTATGAGTTGTATGGGTGTGGTGTCGGTCGGAACATAGTGTCGAAAAAAATTAAATTTCACTTTTTATATTTCATTACCATACTCTTTTATTTTCATATGTTTAAGTGTGGGTCTCCGTTAAGAAAAATTGGCTTCAATAAATAAATAATTATTTGTATGCATTAGGAATGCATTATACATAAGTAGAATTACAATCATAAAATATCATTACAATATCTACAAAATTCTTGGTTCTTTAGCCAGTATCTGCATATTATCAAAGAATCCCTAATTTTAGTTAGTTATTGACCAACTGACATTTACAGCCACACGTATACTAAAAATTATTTCTTAGTTGTTCCATCATATAATACTTCATTACCATTCATATTTTTAATTGAAATGACAATTTTATGCATATATGGGTTTATATTTTAATTTTAAAACTAAACATATTAATCAAAACAAAAAGCGTCAGAAATCTCCCATAAATGCTTAAAATAACGTATTCGATCTATAAGTTAATTACATCGATAGCTCTAATCAATCACTCACATATAATAATACGATAGATCAATTTTTTAATTTATTAGGCGCGGTCAGTGGAAGACAATTCAAAGAATGTAGGAAAATATTATAAATTCTCATAACTGCTAATGAGGTATAAACATGTAAATTTGTTAATTAAATCATTAGCATATTAATAATGTCATTTTCAGATTACGTCGAAAAATAATTGCCAATAAATATGAATAAACCCACTCACTTTAACCATAATTATGTTAATAATTATGTCCTGTGTTTATTTTTTATGGTTCTCCATATTAGAGTGTCCTAAAATTTTGAGGTAACTGTTTATGACTAATTAGTAATGTGTGTAAAACCATTTACTAGCCTTAGAAGGAAAACCTAAAAATTAATTATTATTTTTGATTGTGATGGCTTTGTTAATTGTTAGCTATAGAAACTTGTTTGGCTGCGTTCCTAGAGATGGAAAGAAGCAATTTGAAATTTGAAATATTATTTCTACGAAATTTACCTACACCTAACGGGTGGTATGATAATGAATGGAAGTCTAGAAGTCTTTAATTATTATCACCATTTAGAAGGAACTTATGATTTAATAATTGGGCAAGTGATACATAAATATAACATGAAAAATCTGTGCTGCTAAGAAGAAAATAATCAAAGCAAAGTGCTACCATTATTTGAAATTTAAAAAAGGATCAATTACCAAACATGTAAAATATCAAAAAAAAACAGCATATGTTTCTTCAGAATGTTGACGGAGCTAGTTTCAATGTCTAGAATACTTAAACGATGACTTTTACCAACAGGATTTTGGCATGGCTGCGTCTCTCACCAGCCTATTTATGGACTTTGAACAACAAGTAATTTTATCAAAGGAAAATAAACCTTTCATTTGTGGCGTTACGTTGACGACATTTTCGTAATTGGGAACACAATGGGAACACAATCTTAGAACTAGATAAATTATTAAATGATATAATAACAAAGAGCCAGCCACTATCAAATTTACCCTAGAATTTACCCTGAAGAAAATAACAAACTGAAGAAAATAACAAACTTTTTTATCTTTTTTAGAATATTAATAAATCTTCATTCGAAACAGAATTTCATACAGATACCTAAATTTGAATTCAAATCATCCTACACCTAACGTTCTGATGTGAAAAAATAATTATAAAGAATGTATGAAACAATTACCCCACAAAAATCAACAAAGAATTAAACAGACTTGAACAGAAAACAAACCTTCCTAGAACTTCTCTTAACACTAACTACTCAAGACAACAACATTACAGTTCTATCATATATACATCAGAAAGATTGAAAAGAGTGGGCAACAGATTTAATGCATTCCAAACAAGAAATACCTTAAATCTTTTATCGAAAACAAAACCAACAAACAAAACCCAGGAGATTCCTTGCGAATGCTGTGACCATTAAACGTACGAATAAATGAACACAAGAATTACATAACGAAACGACAATTTGAAAAATCAAAAATTTGTGAACATGCTTGGGACCTAGCTTTCAACTATACTTCACAAAGAACAACATACGAAAAATAAAAGAGTCTGCCTTAATGAATAGACATCGCTTCTACTTCGAATTTAAATCTGGTTACCGACGAAATTAAGGAAGAAATTATTAATGGTAACCTCCTTTTGAACAACCCTCGGGATAGTTTACTAGGTTTTCCCTTAACGTTAAGATCACTGAAAAATAGAATTCTTTGATCGCATTTTTGGCGAAGCTATCTTATAACAAAGTCGTACCTAGGAACGCCACTTATAAATTCTAAAGACAACCCTTTATTCTTCTAATTTGAAAGCTATTAACTATAATTCATGATCTTTAGAATTTTTTTGCTAGTATATCTAAAAACAACAAATTTTCTAATGATAAGTGTCAAATCAAAATCTACAATAAATATAAAGCCATTGACAACGAACAGAATAGACTTTGAAACGTTTGGTATTCCTAAACGTAGTTTTATTTCTATTGTGGTGTTATTCAAAAAAACAGTAATCATATAGGGAAATAACACCACACTTTAAAGGAAATTGCTTCCACGTTTCGGGGAATCAGATTCAATCTAAGAAATCGGAATTGTACCTTTTTTTGTTTCTTAGCCATTGACAACGGGGTCTGATCTAGAGCCCGAAACAAAAATTTCCTTTAGTTATTTCCCAATAAACACTTAGACATTGAAAAAGATGCCACAAGTATCCTTCAGAAAACAAAAATAGTTTCCTTCAGAAAACAAAAATATTTCCTTCCACATACTCAGTTTCCTTCCACATACCTACAATTCTGTAATTTGAGTATATATTTTATTTAACAGTATATTTTATTACTAATAATTTGAAGTTACATATATTTCTGTCAGCTCTTTATGAATATTAACCGACTTCCAAAAAGTAGGAGGTTATCAGTTCGTCTGCAAATTTTTTTTATGTATGACGAGCGATTATTCAAAAACGGGTTGGGCCATTTTGATGATTTAAACTGCATTATATTACAGAAAGGTTCCATATAATTGTCTATAACATGAGAACAACGCTTTTCCAGTCAATTAGAAAAGAAGCAAATAAGGGACTCGATTTCAGTGAATTTCAATGAATCTTCAGTTTTCTCTAAAACCGCTCAAGAAATTTAAATATTATAAATTGTATTCTACAAAGATATGTTCCAGCTTGATTCCGTATAATTTTCTATAACGTAAAACTTACCATTTTTCTGAAAATCGGAAATATATAAGCAAAAAATCTGTAAACAGCATGGTAAATGTAAAATTTTCATCATAAATATCTAGTTCAAAGTCAAGATATACCGTGAAAATATATCGTATAGGGTGTTTGTAATGGTTTTCAATTTTATTCGTTTGAAGTAAGTTTCTTTTAGAGACGAAGTTTAAGTTAGGGGGCTTATAGTCGCGTGAAATGGCATTCCGTTAGTTTTATCGAAACGAAATTTGTTATTTGGCGAACTCTTCTATATGGTATACGGTTGTAGGTGTGTGCGTGCGTGCATATGATATTAGGTGGTACATAAGCAGTTGTATACATCAATGGTTGAAATTTAAGTTGGAATTGAATTAGTTATACAGGGTGGTTCTAAAAATAATGTATTGGGTGGCACATAAGTAGTTGCGTATACAAGGTGGGTTGAAATATGAGTGGAGCAAAACTATAGTTGTACAGAGTGGATATTTGCGTTATAGGACGGAGAATAATTACAGTTATACAAAAGACTTTAAAAATTTTCAGAAGCAGTTGATTATAGAGGACAGTTGAAATATAAGGTGGAGTAGAATTACAGTTATACAGGGTAGTTGCTTACACAAGGTGTTTGAAGTAAGGGCGAGGTAAAATTATTGTTATTCAGGGTGTATCAAAAATTTCTTATATAAGCATAAGCAGTTAAGAATTTGAATTATAGGACGTAGGCCGGGGTATAATTATAGACATTAGTCAAAAAATGTTAGAAGCAGTTACATATACGGGGTGGATGCAATACAAAAATTTCTTATTATCTTGATGATGCAACATTTAATTAAAAATCATTTTTTAAAAAATAATTAAAAATAGTCTGTCTAGGTTTCTTTAGGCAACCCATTTTAATATACATTCTAATATACTAAATTATTATAAAATATGTTTCATTCTATTATCAGCTCGGTAAAGGTCGGCCTAGGTTTGGATCTTCTACTAATAGTTTGCACTATATAAAGACAGTAGATTTAGTTTTATGTATAGAACTATAACTTTATTTATCCTGGAGATTAGAAAAGTAATATAGAAGTCTAAATTAGCATTACATTGAAGAAAAATTGTCACAATTCACAAATTAAATTGATATAAAATAAGTTATATGATATTACTTAGATTATTATAAATAACAAAAATAAACAGTTTAATGATAAAAAAAAGAAATTCTTTTACAGAATAAAATACATTTTCAAGTAACCTATTGCAATAAATTCTGTGGGTTCAAATTTAAATTCACTAAAGATATTCACTTTCACTTTCCATGCCTTTATTTACAAAAATAAATCCTCTTATTTACAAACATGAGTAATTCTACAGCTGATTGACTTCTATCGATTCAGTTCACACAGAATATAAAACTAACTAAACTAAACTACTCACATGTACAACTGTCCTATTTATAATCAGTGGAGAAGAGACTCGAATGATAAGATTATTCCTTTGTTGTCGGGGCGTTATTCAGAAATTTCTCGAGGCCGGCGGTTTTTGCACCCATCGAAATTTCAGGACAGTCTTTTTTATTATCCCAGCGGGTTGTATGTTTATGTCTTGTTGTTTTTTTATCGGAACGATTAATTTAAAAGGTTTCTTAGTTTTTCCTTTGGTGGCGTAAAAATGAATTTTATGAGACTATTTCTGACTAAGGTTAAAAAACTTTTGCTATTCACTATATTTTTAACCTAGTACTCAATTTATAAAAATAATAGCAGTCATATAAGTCTATATGTGTCAGGTTGTAAATTATAACCAATTGATTTGCCATCACTTCTAAACAGAAAACAATTTATATTTAGAAACACTTGTGATACTGCATAAAAAATGTTTTACTTTAGTTAAAAATTAATATTTTGTGTTTGAGATGCCGTATGAATTGTTCTTTAGACTAATTATAATATCTGTTCATGTCCTGAAGATAAGATCGCAAAATCATCTGCAAAAACTTTATGAAAGCCAGATACAACATATGCTAGATCATTACTATACGATAAGCATACAGTGTGGAACAGTCAAATGAAATATATTCGATAACGAATTAAGGAAGGCTTGTAGGGAAAAACGGTTGGACAAGTCTATTTGTATTTTTAATTGCGCATTTTTTCAACAAAAAAAATTGTAGGGTGTGTCATGTGACAGGTGCCAATACCAATTTTATTATTTTAAATGCAGGACGCTGTATATTTTTATTTTTGGTTGAAATTTCTAAACATAATTCATGATGTCCTACTATGAAAATTAAATTAGACTTCCGTGCAAGAAAAGTCAAATTATATCAAAGGGTTTGGTTGCCGTCAATTCCATTGCGATCTGTGAAAAGACGCTAAAGTGAAAAGACACAGTGACTATATTACTTTTGAATGAATAGTTTCGATCATAAGATTATTGATTTATTTCGTTACAAGAACATTTTAATATGAAATTTCCGATTGTTTATGGAGGAATATTGATTTTTTCATTGATTCCTAAAAAGTGAAAAAAGAATTTATTAGGAAAATTAATCAAAAAAGCATAATTACTATTTAAAAAACACTTGTCTATTCACAAGATCAAGACCTCGCTTGGAAGAAGAAGAAATTACTTACAAATACTCCTTTTCCCATTTAGCTCTTGATTGAATTTTCACAAGCAAAAACCATTCCTGCAATCCTTTTTACTGATTCATTCATTTAACAGAAATACTCACAATTATCATTCTACAAGTGATGGGTTATGAAGATAAAATACGGACATAAATGGAAGATTCTCGCTATTTCACGAAACAATTTGAGTTATCCAAGAACAATTAACAAAATAGAAAAAGCAGTTTTCGAGCTGGTCATGTTAAGACAGATAAACAAGTACTGCCAATGCTCTAATTGATAATGCGAAATTGGATATTGTGCTTGAGTTTCAAGAAAACCCATATAATTCTGATCGAAAAGCAGCCCCACTGTTCAACTTTAGCCACACATTAATTTTTCCAATATTAAGAAAAGTTAAATAATAACGCCTCAGGAGTTCATGGAAGACGATTTCGATAGGGGAACCTATTTCTGTGAACAAATGATGGCAAAGGTTAGATGAACAATGATAGCACATTTACAGTTCACGGTCATGTTAATGTCAAAATTGCCGCTATTGGTCTAATAGAATCCTCACTGGATAACAAAAAAACATACACAAGATCCCTGAAAAAGTTAATGTTTGGGCAGGAATTGTTGGAAATCATATCGTAGGTCCCTTTTCATTGATGGCAACTTGAATGGTGATAAATTTACTGCTCCAAAATATTGTCGTCAACTTTGACAAACTTATATCCGGATCCAGTTAACCCACAAGTTCCTGCCAATACAATATGGTTTCAACAAGATGGAGCACCGCCCATTGCGAAATCAATGTCCGGCAATACCTGAACCAAATTTTTCCAAATCGGATGGAGAGAATGGCCAGGCGCCATTGGACTACGATATATCAAAAGTACTGTATACAAAATTAAACCCCTCAACTTAGAAGACCTAAAAAACGAATACGATTGCATTATATCAGTCACGCCTGAGATGTTGAGTAAATTAGATTTCTATACCAGATTAAATGTTGCCAAGACATTCGCGGAGAGCATTTTGGAAATTTCCTATATGAACATTAATGTTTTTTTGTTTTTTTTATATATTATTAAGAAATAATCAGTATTACTTATTAGGTTCTTTAGTGTAATGTAGCGATGTTTTATTCGTGAAATAAAATAATTTTCTATTTTAATGTAAATTTTCATAATAAATCTGAAATCACTTAATATTTCCGAAACAGTTGAAGATAGGTGTAGGGCTTGCATTTAAATATGAAAGTTGGTATTGGCCACTGTCACATGACACATCCTATATAATTTTTTTGTTGTAATGACGTGTCCAAGCGTTTTTCCCAACACGCCCTCTTTATTTGTTATCGAATTTATTCCATTTGGATGTTCCACATTCTAGATGTTTTCATCATTGGACTCGTTAGTTTCTTTAAATGAAAACGATTTCGATATTCTGAACAGTTAGCACATTTACCTATGTAAGATTGCTGCATAGAAAAGTTGTATTTTTTATGATTACTTGAATAATTGAGAGTGACCAAAAAAGAGAAAATTTTATAATGATTGTATGATGAACATATAGAAGAAAAAGACTACAGACATTTAAGTTATTATTAAATTCGAGTTGAAAACGCTTGGTTTGGATCTCTATTTGAAAACAGACATTTTGTTATAGGCTTGCGTATTTGAAACTTTTTGTAACACCATACGGGTTAGATCCCGCACAGTACTACACCATTCCCGGTTACACCTGGGATTGCATGAAAGTACAACTGAAACGGTTCAGGATGTGACATGTTGCTCTTCATCGAACGATATTTGTCATTGTATAAGAGTTCTTTAATTTAAATTGAGAGTCCAATGTCGATGTTTTTCATGAATTTTTATTTTTTTTTTTTATTTTTTGTATTCAATTTGTATTAATACAATTGAAAACGAGGTCTGATTTAGACCTTGAAACTTTTGGACTTTTGAAATATACAGACTTTCAAATTTATGTGGTAGTTATTCCCAAAGAACAGGAAAGATAAAAAACCACACTGTAGAGTTATTGAATGATATTGCCTTATAGGATATGTTTTAAAAGATCTCTTTATAAGAATTACCACTGGATTAATCACCACCTGTCATATCATTTGCATTCTCTGCCTCGAAACTATTTCGATTTGTTTCTAGAGGGAAAACTAATTAAAACATCTCACGTATTCGTACTGGCGAAGTAACAAACATATCAGGATAATTCACCGTAACTACATCAACTCCCGACAATGCCATTCATTCTCCACGGAGCGATACGATATCAAAAGAAGAGGAAGAAGAGGAAGAAGAAAAGCAAACGGTGCGGCTCTCGAATCGAACAATGCCGCGCATTCTAGTTGGCACCCATGCCGAGTACATAAACCTAGCTAATGCGAGCATATTGTCCCACCCACGCCTACCGATTTTTTATCACTTACTTATAGCATTGATGTTGTAGTACATGAACAGAGACGGACGTACGTAGTGCGTATAGCACTTCTGTGTTAATCACAACGGTGGAAAACTTATAGAACAGCTGGTATGCTGTAAAAAATCGAGATTTACTATGAGGTTTCTTTCATAGTTTTGGTTAGATATATATCAACCTTCATCAGGAGCCTGAGGTAGATTTAGCACTTCTTGCATAACAACTTATACATACTCAGCGTTAAAAACATTTTTTTGATATTTTATGATCCTTCGAACGCAAGATATTTCGATGTGATTTGTTGGATAAATCACTAATTAAACCAAGAGAGAGGATCTTATTTGTTTTTTAGGGTTTCGTATATATATATACGGATACCCTTATAATATCACTCCGGATTTCTGCCTCTCTCAAATCACATCAATTTTCTCCTAAACTACTGGACGGAAAAGGTTAAAATATGGTATTAGTGTATAGTTTGGTAACTCCATCAGGAGTACATATTGTAAGTGAAGAAATTTTGATTTTAGGAGTATTTCTGGGGAAAAAACTAAAAAAATCGACCGCCCCCCCCCTTATCACCGAAACAATAAACGGTAAAATTTTGAAAAAATTAGAGATATAGAGCCTCACCTGAATTTTACCGGAAAAATAAGGAGAAGCTTGTACTATTAATGTTGGGAGACAAATTACAGAATAAATAGAAAATATAAAATTAAAATTGTTTCTAAACACATCATATCACATCAAAACAAATATTATTTTTTTCAAATTTTTAAAATAAATTATTTAAAGATATTAACAAAAATATATACTTTTTTACCCATTTCCCCTGCTTTCTCCAAACTATAAGCCGTAAAAATTTGAACAAAATTAGAGATATGGGCCTTACCTGAATTTTACCGGAAAAATAAGGAGAAACCTCTACTGTTAATTTGGGGGGGGGGGCAAATTATACAATTAAATGGAAAATAAAAATTAAAACTGTTTTAATCATCATGTAATATATCAAATTAAAGGCTCCTTATGGCGAAAACAAATATATTTTTTTCATATTTTTAAAATAAATTATTTTAAAGATATTGACACAATATAAAAAATTTTTAACCATTTCCCCAACCTTATCTCTGAAACAATAAGCTGTAAAATTTTGAAAAAAAAAAATTACAGAAAAATAAGGAGAAATCTCGACTATTAATTTTGGGAGGCAAATTACAGAATTAAATGGAAAATATAAAACTAAAATTATTTCTAATGCATCACGTAATTCATCAAATGAAAGGGCTCATTATGGCGAAAACAAATATATTTTTTTCATATTTTTAATATTATTTTAAAGATATTAATAAAAATACAAACAATTTTACCCGTTCCCCCTACTCTATCTCCGAGACTGTAAGCCGTAAAAATTTGAAAAACATTACAGGTATGGGGCCTGACCTGAATTTTACTGACAAATAAGAAGAAACCCCTAATATTAATTTTGGGGGTCAAATTACAGAAATAAATGAAAAAAATAAAACTAAAATTATGTCTAACGCATCATGTAATACTCTCTTCGAGGTGTCATTCTTTGTACGCAAGACAATATATAAATATATATATATATATATATATATATATATATATATATATATATATATATATATATCCGTTCGTCTGTATTCGTTTGAAAAATCACTTGACGTTTCGCCAAAATCATATTTGGCTTTCTCAAAAGATACTAAGTAACTTTTTTGAGAAAGCCAAATATGATTTTGGCGAAACGTCAAGTGATTTTTCAAACGAATACAGACGAACGGATGTACACCGGAATAAATCATCAACCACATATTTCCATCCGTTAAACAGTATACACAAACTACACAAACATATATATATATATATATATATAATAGATATATATATATAAATTGTTTCTGTTAGGGAACCTTCGTCAGTTGCGCTTCCACAATTAAATGTCCTCTCGAACACTTCTTTTGTATTGATACATTTCGTTAATTTGGAGACGCGACATCTAGGATTTCGGGTAAACTAGCACATATAGGTTCCGAATCTGGAGCCGTTCCATGTAATTGCTGTTACCCGTAACTTCTATTTTAGAATGTTACGATGAATGTTCAGGTTAACTTCACCTGTCCAGAGATATTGAATACTCTATTCGAGTGTCATTTTTTGTACAAAAGAATCATACCATAATTCATAATATATAATATATTTTATAACTCTTAACATCTCAGCATATAAGCTAGCTCGAGTTTCGTATCTAAATGCTCTTGTTATTGACCACATCTCAGCACAGTAGAAAATACTCTATTTTGCACAATACTATGGACAGACGTAACCTTGTATCCCTGACTTTGGTTCTCTTTCCATAGCAAATCGCATTTTCCCATATCTCGTAAGATCT
>CM067222.1:12827825-12918078 GCA_034190945.1 Octodonta nipae
CCAAGAATTTCTTGAATTTTGCCTAAACGGACAAAGAAGTTAACAATATTCGTTGAATGCAAATTATTTTTTTAAATTTATTAATTACTAATTTAACGCTACCGATATAGATATAAAACCTATTAAAATCATTATATTGCTGTTACACAAATTCAGAATTCTGTTTTTTTTGCAGTAGTTTGTACAATTCTACAATTTTTTATAATGTAGCTGTTTTGTTTTCATGAATGGTTTGCCCTATCGAATTATTCGTTATGGTGTTTCTTCCTTTAACTGTTTTTTTTTTAATTTATTGGTAGGGTGAGAACATCTATTGGCCCCTCCCACAATTAGTTTTTTAATGAAACCAATATCGATCTCACACAATAACTAAGATATTGTTAATTAACTAATCAGTTTTCCATGTGTTACATTACCCAGTATCAATTGGTCACTATCAACTTTTTTTAATTCAAAATAGTTACCAATGCAACTCACTATTTCAGTGATACAGCAATACAATAGTTCTCGAATGGACAACTGTCGACAAAAATGCCATAATTCCTGTGTCATCTATCTAAATTAATGTCGAGAAAGCTTCCAATGAGATACAACGTCATCAGCTTACAGTGGATAACAGTGGATAAATCTGAAAGTGTTATGAAGGATCTCCATAACTGGAAAGGCCTAAGACTAGTTTGTAGGTAAAATTGCTGGATAGAAAAGGTATATAATTAACTTTCCACACAATAAGCCTAGTTTCTTTCGGACTATAAAAAGCCGGTCGATTCTCTACCACATTATGGACTCATTAAGGTAATTAAACTTTATAAAGCAAGTAACTCTATTTGCTCATTTTTTAGAATTTACTATTTCAACTAGGCAAGCTCTAGTCTTTCTGAATACAGCCGATTGTTCCATACGCTCTTACGCTATTTCAATTGGAAAGCGTATCGCCCATAGAGACTTTCTTAGCTTACGTAAGTATTCCGTTGATATGAACATAATTTCAGATAAATTAAACCCAACTAATGTATTTTTTTAAACACAGAAACTTTAAAACAAAACATTTATTGTATATCGACGTTTTGAGGTTGAAAGCTTCTTCCAATCAAGAGCTGCACAATGTGCTAAAATTTTTAGGGGTTATTTAATGAGATCCAAAGGCACTTGGCCAAACGAATTCTGAATTATTATAAACAGTTAAAGATAAAACGCAATGAAAGATGGAAATTCAATATAAATACCATTCCATCACGAAGAAGGAGATAACAGAATTTTAGCACTGAAGCTTAGAACTTAAGAGTCAAAATCTGCTTCAGGCTCGGTGGTGAGTTACTCATTTGGTACAATTAATTGGTACCAAAGTTTTATCATAATCTCAAAATTGCTCCCACATAGCTCTCGAATGTTTTGCTACTGTATGAATGAAAAAGAAGACAAGTATTCAAATCAAGAAATTTGTAATACGCATATCCGTTTCTAGAAACGTTCATATTTGTCTGACAACATCGAGTCATATGCTAGTTTGAATATTCAACAGGACTTTATCCCCCTGTCCAAATTATCCCCAGCGGTCAAATGACAAGAAATTGTTCAAGTGGAAAAAACAAAGAGCCTGTTTCATGGAAGACATCATATAAGATGTTACTCTCTTCGAGGTATAATTCGTTTATACGCAAGACAATATAATAATATAATATATAATATATATTGTTTCTAGTTAGGGAACCTTCATCAGTTGCGCTTCCCACAATTGAATGCCCTCTCGAACACTTATTTATGTATTTGATACATTTCATTAAATTTGAAGACGCGAAATGTAAAGACCGACATGTAGGATTTTTGGGGAAACTAGCACATAGAGGTTCCGAATCTGGAGCCGTTCCATGTAATTGCTGTTACTCGTAATTCCTAGGTTAGAATGTCACGATGAAATTTTCAGGTTAACTTCACCTGTCAGAGATATTGAATACCCTCTTCGAGGTGTCATTCTTTTTTACGCAAGACAATATATAGAATATATATTGTTTCGGGTTAGGGAACCTTCATCAGTTGCGCTTGCCACAATTGAATATCCTCTCGAACACTTCTTTATGTATTTGATACATTTCGTTAAATTTGAAGACGCGAGATGTAAAGACCGACATCTAGGATTTCTGGGGAAACTAGCTACAAATTAAGATTCACAAAAATAGCTACAATTAATGAGAAATTATTTAAGCAATATTTTCTTCTTATTGCTACCATGACGGCCCTAGAAGGTTTAGGTTATGGAGTGTAGAGCAAAGGAGGACAAACTTATATGGGAATAAAACTGAAAAAATGTCCAGGGGACGGTTTCAAATAAGAAGTTCAAGATATGGCCAGAAAGGCGCAAGTGTGACGACAGGGCATGTTATGAAGTTGGCAATTGTCAAATGATTGAAATGGATAAATCCCACATTTAGAGGGAAGTGGCTGAAAAAGTGAGAATGATTTAATTTTTCGTAAATATATCCTGGAAATCGGTTATGTGAACTTCTCTTTGTAAACGGTTGTCTCCGTTTTTTTGTAATCTCTGCGTTTATAGTGTGTTAATTGTGAGATAAATTAAGATATGTATTCCTTGGTTTTGACTTTTTATAAAACTCAGTGATTTTATAGTTGTTATTTTGTAATAAAACTTTTTGAAATAGTTAAACAATGGAAAAATTTATATATTTTTAATATTTTTATTCTTGTTAACAAATAGATGTTGGTGAATTAGATGTACATAAAAAATATTTATTTTTACATTCATGTGTTCGTATTACATATTTATTCTGAAAAGTTTCCCTCTACAAAGTTGGTGTTTCTACTTTCTTGTTCACCTCCCTCTGAATAAAAGGTAATTAACAATTATTTTCATCACTGAATAAACTGCTATAATTAAAGTATCTCTTCTGTTATCATTATGGAACAAATTTCACTTGCATTCAAGGATTTTCACACACTGGTATTCCATATATTTTTTCTTGACTAGTTGGACAAAATGCTCTATTAGCTACAATTATGTGACTATATTTGGCATCTTTCTGCTGTAGTTAGTATTTTAAATATTTCCAAAGGTATGCCTGGTGAATGCCCCTGGGAAAATATCGAGTTTGTAGACAATGCCATAATCAGCTTAGTAATTATATAATAACGGGTTCTTGAGGATTTAATTTATATAGGATATTTATCTTGACTCCTAAAAAATGTCCAAATAAAATTTTGCTTGTTAGTCTGAAGTTGGTAGACAATGTAACTCGTTCCTCGAAGTTTCCTTGGACTTCCATCGTCTTGAAATGGTTGATCTCACAACGTTTCAATAGCTGTGTATCTGCTATCGTCATCACGTGAATGATAGGAAATTCAGAGTATCGGTCGTATTTATATTATACCCTTAACCGGTCATGCGTCGCCAGTCATGGTCATTGGGTCTTATCTGGTCCAATCAGCGTCGTCGTTCCTGGAGGTTGGTTGCCGGTGATGCGTAGCGGCAGAGGCTGAAGAAGAGCTCTCCAAATATTTTTAATTTGGAGGCTGGGCTCGCTAATTATATTTTCGTTCGAGATTATATATGCCGTCTCTATGAATTTTCTTTTGTACCAGTGTTCCTCCTTGTGAATTGCTCTAGCCTGGTCCCAGTTGATATTATGGTGTTCGGTCCATGCGTGATTAGCTAACCCAGACTTCGTTACCTCTGCCCTTTGAGTAGCTGTGCGGTGTTCCTTAATCCTGGTGTCCAGCGGTCGCTTTGTCTCTCCAATGTAAATATTGCCACATTCACACGGTATGCTGTATATACAGTTGTTTGGTATTGCTGGTGCGTCGGACCTCGTTCTTGTTATCATGTTATCATCATCAAGGTGTCGTTGCTTTTGAAGACAATTCTGATTCCATAGCTGTGTGCAATTCTTCTAAGTTTCTCCGACAGGCCTTTAGTATACGGTAATAGTAGAGTTGCTACCGTGGTGTCCTCTTCCTGCCTAGTTAGTATATAACCGATACTCTGAATTTCCTATCAATCACCTGATGACGATAGCAGATACACAGCTATTGAAACGTTGTGAGATCCACCACCTCATGACGATGGAAGTCCAAGAAAACTTCGAGGAAAATTTTGCTTGTAGGTAAGTCACATTAACCTAATTTTATTCAGGTAGGTTTGTTCGTAAGAAATTGATTTCTACGAATAAATTACCCGGTCGTGCCTGTGGCTCTCCCTAATTGAAACCATTTTGTGGACACTTTTTCTTACACAGAGTGTATCCTCCTTTACTCAACCCTCCATAGTTTAGGATACTATTTGATGTGCTGCTGTTTTTATCATTCATTAAGTCATGAGTTTTCTACTACTAAATTTTTGTAGTTTATGTGTTAAATTTTTGTATAAAATCATTACGTTATTTTGATCTTTTTTTCAACAATTGTATAAAACCTTATTCTCTTCCGGGAGTGCCTTTTCGGACAAATATCCACTTCATCGTTTTATGTAAATCGCTTTTTGTCGAGCTATCAACTCTCGTTTCAGGAATTCGGAGAACGAATTTTCTGAATTTTTTAAAACAGGTATAAATGCGAGTTAACATCTGTTTTCGTCGAGTTAACCTGACAATTTAATAAAATTGTCCACCAGTTTCATTTGCCATGGAGAGTTGATATTTTTTTAATTGGCCACAATTCAACACTCTTTCGTGAGATTTAAAATAATTAACATAGTCAGCTATATAAGATTTTAACGAATGATTATCATGAGTCATCAGATTTTCTGATTCTTCTAGATATATAAGAGTATCTGGCAGTAAATTCAACTTATTAATAGTGAGTAATTATTATGGAACGTATTATGAGTATTACAGGTAATAACAAATAATAAGAATACAATAGGAAATAAATATAAAGCCACTGACAACGAAGTCAGAATAGACTTTGAAACGTTTGGTTTTCCTTTTATATACGTCGTTCTATTTCGATTGTGGTGTTATTGCCCAAAAAACATAAAATAAATATTATTAAGATTCACATTTACTATAGGAAAATGTTAAGAAATTGCTTAGAATTTTCGTGAATTTTTTATTGAGTTCCAAGTAGGTTTCTTGACATGCATAACCCAAACCGCAATCAGTACATTTAATATACAGTGTGGAACAGCCAAATGGAATAAATTTGATAACGAATAAAGAAAGGCGTGTTGGGACAACACGTCGATTTGTATTTTTAAATGGGTATTTTTTCAACAAAAAAAATTATAGTGTATGTCATGTAACAGTGGCCAATACCAACTTTATTATTTTAAATCCAAGCCACTGTATATAATTTATTTTTTGGATTCTCCAGAAAATTCTAGACATAATTCATGCACAATGTTCACAATCTTCAGCTGTTTCGGAAATATTAAATGTTTTCAGATTTATTACAAAAATTAACATTAAAGAAAGAAAATTATTTTATTTGGCAAATTCGCTACATTACACTAAAAACCTAATAAGTAATACTGATTATTTCTTAATAATAATAAAAAAAAACAAAAAACCATTAACGTCAATGTAGGAAATGTTCAAAATGCTCGTCGTGAACGTCTTGGTAACATGCTAATCTGGTTAGAAATGTCCTCTAACGTTAGTCAACATTTCAGGCGTGACTGATCTAATCGCAAGCGTGATTCGTCTTTTTAAGTCATCTAAATTGAGGGGTTTAGTTTTGCATATAGTATTTTTGACGTATCCCCACAAAAAGTAGTCCAATGGCGTCAAATCAGGAGATCCTGATGGCCATTCTATCGACCCGAGCTTCCCAATATACCGATTTGGAGAAAAAATTGGTTAAGGTACTGCCGGACATTGATTTCGTAATGGGACGGTGCTCCATCTTGCTGAAACCATATTGTATTGGCAGAGAATTATTAGTTTACTAGATCAGGATATAAATTTGTTAAAGTTGGCACTATATTATTTCCATTCAAGTTGGCATCAATGAAAAAGGGACCTAGAATATGATTTCCAACAATTCCTGCCCAAACATTAACTTTTTCAAGATATTGCCTATTTTTCTGTTATCCAGTGAAGATTCTTATTAGATCAATAGCGGCAGTTTTGCCGATTAACATGACCGTGAAATGTAAATGTGCTCTCATCAGAAAGGAAACATCTTCTAATTGGATCACGTTGTTATCTAACCTTTCCATCATTTGTTCACAGGAACACGTTCTCCTATCGAAATCGTCTTCCAAGAACTCCTGAGTATGCATCATTTTATAGGATGCATTTCACTTTCCTTTAATACTCGAAAAACTGATGTGTGGCTGCTTTTCAGAAGTATTATCACTTAGAGCATTGGCAGCTACTTTATTTATCTGTCTTACATGACGAAGCTCGTCAAACTGCTTTTCTATTTTGCAAATTGTTCCTTGAGATACAGGCGCCAAATTTGGACAATCTTCGTAAAATACGAGGGAAGGCCTTTTATATGTCGGGATTAGACAACCCTAGTGTTGCAGTCTGACAACTGACAGCTCTATCTTAAAGTTTGACATTTTTGAGGTTATACGTACTCAGAACTTTTTGACATACGAGCGCAATGTGTTGTTTACAGTAACTTAAAGGATTCATCTCGGCCAAAAAATGTAATTAAATCGTGAACATTTTCGTGCGATTATTTTTTACAACTTTCGACGTGGATTAAGTCAGCAAGAGTGCATGGATGAACTTAATTTAATTTTTGGCGATGAAACTCCCTCAAGGACCACTGTTTATCGATGGTATGGTGAATTCAATCGAGGTCGTATTCCAAGACGAATGTCGTGAAGGTAGTCCAAAAACAGTTGTTGTTCCGGAAACCATTGATGCTGTGCGCGAACTGATATTTCAAGACCGTCATGTGACCTATCGTGAGATTGAGTCAACCTTACAAATTGGTGGGACCAGCATACATTCAATATTGCATAAACATTTTTTTAATGTCAAAAAAATTTGTTCGCGTTGGATCCCACACAATTTGTGAATCGTTCAAAAAAAGGCTCGTGTGGATTGGTCGAAAGAAAAGCTCAAAAAATACGATCGCAGTGCTTCAAAACACGACATAGTGACAGGTTATAAGTCGTGGATTTACGCGTGTGAGCCCGAAAGTAAACAGCAGTCGACTACTGTATGGGTGTTTCAAGATGAGCCGAATCCAACAAAAGTTGTTCGCGCACGAAGCACTTCCAAGCAAATGATAGCCTGTTTTTTCGGAAAACCTGGACATGTCGCAACCGTACCACTGGAACAACGTAGAACAGTCAATTCTGAGTGGTACACAACCATTTGTTTGCCAGTTGTCTTCCAAGAAATGAGGAAACCAACCGCCGAAGGTGGATCACTCTTCAGCACGACAATGCGAGCTCTCACACATCGGCTCAAACAACTGCATTTTTGACCACTCAAAACATAGATTTAATGAGTCATTCACCGTATAGTCCTGACTTGTCACCAAATGACTTCTTTTATTCCCGTACGTAAAAAACAAACTGAGAGGTCAACGTTTTTCGACACCTGAAGAAGCCGTTGCTGCGTTCAGAATGCATGTTTTGAAGATACCTCAATCAGAGTGGAAAAAGTGCTTCGACTATTGGTTCAAACGTATGCAAAAGTTTATAGATGTTTTGTGGGGAATATTTTGTAAAACAATAAAGCGATTTTCGATGATTAGTATATGTTTTTGTTCTCTAATCCTTAAATATAAAAGGCAGCCCTCGTAAGCGAGAAATATCCATTTGTGTCCGTGTGTTATCTCCATAACCAATCATTTGTAGAATGGTTATTTTATGCCTTTCTGTTAAATTTTCTGTTAAATGATCCATTTTTTTTGATATTATTAAGTACAGTTAACGAAATTCAAACCACAATGATACTGATCACCACTGTCATGCAAGCAGACAACAAGATGCTAAGAATATGAAAATGAAAATAAACAAAACTGTTTTTTTTCAAATCAGTAAAAAGAATCGCAGGAATGGTTTTTGCTTACCATCTCAATATCAAGAGCTAAATGGGAGCTAAATGTAGCGAAATAGTGAAGTAAAAAAATTTTCTTTTTTAATATTAATTTTTGTAATCTGAAACAGTTGAAGATAGGTGTAAGACATTGTACATGAATCATGTCTAGATTTTTCGGGAGAATCCAAAAAATAAATAATATACAGGGGCTTGAATTTAAAATAAGAAAATTGGTATTGGCCATTGTCAGACGATACACAGTGTATATTTTTTTGTGGGAAAAATGGGGGTTTAAAAATATAAATCGACGTGTCCAAGCGTTTTTTCCAACACGCCGTTCCGTTTGGCTGTTCCACACTGTATGTCAATATGATTCATTATTATCATTTTATCAAACTCTTCTCTAATTTTTTTGTGCTCATACTTCAAATATTATTATGTTATGAATTAGCCTAATATTTATAGTGTGTTCTTCAGCATGATGAATCTTACGGTCTTTGTCAACGAAGTGGGTACTACAACAACCCAAAAAAATTTTCGTTATTGCCCATTATACATAAATCATCAGCTAGAAAAATAAATATCTTCCATTGTGTTTTGTTACCTCATACATAGAGTAGTCAAATGAAAAACTGATAAATCATTTGAGTTGAGCTTCTTCACCAGAGATTCCTTTTATTTACCAGCTCATTAATAATCTAATCACTTACAAAGAGCTTCGTCACTGGTTCTTATATGGCAACTACTGCATTCAATTTCAACCGGGATACCCTTATATAAACTTAATATAACCTACCTAATTAATTTATTTCAAAAAAAAGGACACCGAAGCGTAAGCATCAGTCAACAAAATTTCTTTGTGGCTTCATTGAGGCTTAATTGAGGTATTCACGGTAAAAATTGAGAGAATTCATTAATTGAAGAGGCTGTCAGATGAGGCGACCAAAATAAACATCTCTTGTTAATAAGTTTCTCACGAGCGATTGAAATGAATGGGAGGTGTATATAATCGAAGTAGAACCTAATTATCGATAATGACTGTTAAGTCTTCACGGTTGTCCATTTCTTTTATTTCATTAGTATACTTCGAATTTGGATCAGAGTGGTGGCCAGTCAAAACATATAGTGTCAATTAAGTATATGGCTTATTAATGTCTGCAGCTCGTAGGAGTAAATAACTTTCAGAGCATTAGCACGAGTACGATTTAAAAATCAATTTATTTTGAAGGGCATTACGAACTATAGTACCACGGAATTTTACAAAATAAAAGAATTATTTTGTCTGTTCATTGGGGTTTCTCTCCACAAAATTTTTCCCTACAACAGATAATTATTTAAAAATTGTATATGTAGAACAAAGTGGATTACTGGCTGTCTGTAAGAGATTCTTCCTCACAGTTATTCTGAGAGAAAGAGATGTCTACATAATGATCAACCAGTATTCCTGTATATATGTAATGTATTGTATACTGTGTAATACTTATCTGTGTTTGGAGACATTTCAATTCCGAGTCTGGAGTCGTTGTCAATCGTTTAGTGTTGTTTTCGAGGTTTTTTTCTAAAAAATTTCGCTTTGATCTTGAATTTGTTGTTTGTCAAAAAATTTTACACTGACAGTTTGTCGTTTGGCGATCACTTGACGCTGAGGTTACCGTTTTTTGCTCTGTTAACAATAAATTTCTCCAGTCCAAATGGAGGTCGGCTGAAGATTGTTTATCATCATCATCCTCTTTTTTAAATTTTCCTCTTTCAACAAAATCTTTGTTTTATCCCAGTCTATCCTAGGGCTGCCGTTGCTCGTTAATACGATTGGCCAAATTTGATTTGTCCACATGTCTTCTGGAAATGTTATATTGATGTTCTTTTTTCCTTACTTCTAAAGGTCTTGAAGTTTCACCGGTATAAG
Organism: Octodonta nipae; assembly: GCA_034190945.1. NCBI lineage: Eukaryota > Metazoa > Arthropoda > Insecta > Coleoptera > Chrysomelidae > Octodonta > Octodonta nipae. The sequence goes on from CM067222.1 coordinate 12,837,690, forward strand.
AATGACCACAGGCACACAAAACACTGTACACACAATTTTTTAAACTCTGGTCTGCGTTAAACGGTTTGGTAGGTGTGAGGATAGAGCGCAAGGTATTATTTGTTTTAAAAACAGTTTTAACGCTGTATTTATTTCCTAACCGCTTAATTTTTTCCGATTCGCTTGGGACATATGGATTATGTTCATAATTTGGTTGTCTGTTTGTGTCTGGTTGTTATTAGTGTGATGGTTATTTGTGCTGGTTTGTTGTTGCGATTTTCTTTCTAGCTGATTTATAGTTTTATTTATAAAGTCTTGGAAATATTTATTTTGAAGTAGATGTTCTTTGATAATTTTGACGTCGTCGTTAAAGATTTGGGTGGATGAAGATATGTTTTCATATAAGCACTTTACAACACCTTTCTTTACATTCAAGGGATAGTTGGAATGAAAATTCAAATATCTATTAGTATTCGTAGGTTTTCGAAAAATACTTGTACTTATTGTGTTGTTGGTTCTATCTATAATTACATCAAGATAAGCAAGTTTATGCAAATTTTCCATCTCCATTGTAAATAATAGTCAAGAACCCACAATAGAATTTACAATGGAGATGGAAAATTGGCATAAACTTGCTTATCTCGATGTACTTATAGATAGAACAAACAACACAATAAGTACAAGTACTTATCGAAAACCTACGAATACTAACAGACATTTGAATTTTCATTCCAACCATCCCTTGAATGTAAAGAAAGGTGTTGTAAAGTGTTAATATGATAGAGCAAAAAACATGTCTTCATCCACCCATATCTTTAACGATGAAGTCAAAATTATCAAAGAACATCTACTTCAATATGAATATCCCCAAGTCTTTATAAATAAAACTATAAATCAGCTAGAAAGAAAATGGCAACAACAAACCAGCACAAATAACCATCAGACTAATACCAACTAACCACAAACAGACAACCAAATTATGAACATAATTCCATATGTCCCAGGTGTATCGGAAAAAATTAAGCGGTTAGGAAATAAATACAGCGTTAAAACTGTATTTAAAACAAATAATACCTTGCGCTCTATCCTCACACATACCAAACCGTTTAACGCAACCCAGAGTTCAAAAAATTGTGTGTACAGTGTTTTTTGTGTGACTGTTGCCATTCTTATACCGGTACTCCCCGTAAAATAAATAACAAAAGTATAACGTCGATTAAGAAAAAAATAAAGACATAATTTTTATTCAGTAATTCAGTAATTGAGTGGTTTAGTCGAGAGTGTGATTTGTTTCAGTAAATAAAACATTTGTGACAGATATTTCTAAAATAGATTTCGTATTAGCTATTAATTTTTGGACGAAATATTTCTGAAATTATGTCAATGCAACGAAGGATTAAAAAATATTTACATGTTATTTAGATAGAAGTCGATACAATCTAATCCAAAATGGTGTATTTTAACCGCTGAATTGTTCAGAAACACATTCGTTAATTTCAAATCTTTCAGCTAGACAAATCTAAGTACTCACCCAAACTCCAGAGGTGTTAATTTCAATAAAAAAATTACACCAACTCTGCACGATTTAATCCACTTCTTATAGAAATCTAACATTTTAAACGATAAACAAACGTTTCACGAAAACTACACTCATTAACTACGCTGCAAAATGTAAACAAAATAATCCTACAAAAACCACCAATAGCCACCCACGTTATGTTCACTGTATTGAACAGCCAACAGAGTTATCGCGATGTTGCCATATCGTTCAATCGGGTTAGCGTTGAATTTCAATTAATGATGTGTTTAGTAGTTACATTTGAAGTTCCAGAAGTGTTTTCTATGTAATATGTCTGTTTGTGCCTGTAAAAATGTGTATGAAATTCGTAACATTTTCTTTTTTTTACCAAACTAATACTAGTTTTAAAAATGATATAAAGGTTTTCGATTTATTTTCACCTCAAGTGTTATTCGTCAGAATCTTCGCACTCAGTTGGCCAGGGTGGTGGTGTGATTGGGCAGTTAAGTATTGATTCGTGTAGCCCTCAAGGCAGAGATTCATTAGACTTCTTTTGTACAACACCTCAATGGTATACCTTCTAACATTAAATTTACAATGGAAATCAAGTCCGATTCGTCTCTCCCGTTTCTTGATGTCCTCAAAACAAAAATCAACAAATACAATTCTCACATAGCGTCTATAAGAAAGCAACCCATACCAATGAATACTTAAATGCTCAATCACAACACCACCCTGCCCAATTGAGTTCTGTAATAAAATTTTTGGCTCTTAGATCTAATTGCTTAACAGATATTGGCAATAGACAAAACGAACTTAATAATATTTAACAATTCCTTCGAGAAAACGGTTATTATCCGGACCACCTTGCGCGCATAATACGTCATTCTCAACAACCCTCGAACATTCCAACAACACCGGTAAGCCCTCCATACATTCGAGGAGTCACTGACAAAATAGCATGGATTTTACACCGACATCAAATAAAGACAGTCTACAACACCACTCAAACTATATCCAACTTAACTGGGAACCTTAAAGATAAAGGACGTAACGAGAATCGAGGCGTTTATGCAATCCCATGTCGGGAATGTCCACAAAGCTACATCGGTCGTACCAACAGGCTTGTCGACCATTGAGTATATAAATACTCTCTGTCAGTTAGTAAAAAGAACCGACATCAGCTCTCGCGCATCATCATATCCAAACAAAACACTCTATCAACTTCGAGGGCAGTAGGTCTATCATATTTCTCAATTCCCATAGGGCTTCTACTATTCGGGAAGCTATAGAAATAGAGAAACGACCCCTCTGTCTAAACCGACGCGATGACAGCTCCCACCTTCTTAAAGCATGGACCTCCTTGCAAGATTAAACTAATCAGTTTATAAAACCACTGAACATGTGGTATGATTCAGATCTTGAAAAGTTTGGATATTTTGAATCCACAACTTTTTGTTCTCCAAAAACGAACTGCAAGATATCAATGAAGACACGAAACGACTATCAAATTGAATCCTCTGTCTGGTTGTTTTCGATTTCCTGACAATATAAGTTTTCGCGCTTATCTATTTACAGTACCAATCACTGTGTGTGATAGCTACTACTATATTTTTGGATTTTTACTGTTATGGTAACATTTTTCTTGGATGTCTCCGCAAAAATTAAATAAGAGTATGGAGAGAAATCTGAATGAATAGATTCCATTGAAAATTTGCGCGAATCTGAAAAATGAGGTGGCAGATAACTAACAGAACACATTTATGTTTTTTAAGTGTAAAAACACCCCCAAAAAAGGGTTTTTACACTATTCTCGAAAACTAAAACGAATATGAAAAATGTAACTCGACCAGCGTGTTCCTTGTAAACATCGAAATCATGTAGTAAGTTATACAAAATCAACGAATTGTTGTGTAATTATTTAAATTTTCAGTTCTGTTCATTACTTTTGTAATACACATCCGAGGGCATAGTGCGAAGATACCCAATAGATCAAAAAGATTTGTCTATCGGAATTGCTCCTATTCAGAATACTAAGGGCTCTCTTATATTTTGATAACGTGTTTGAAGTGTCGTGGATTATGAAGTTATTATTAGTGGAATATTTTACCAACGATAATTTTTTACATTCATTTGGTATTTGAGATAACTTTACAGTCAATATATAGTATTTTATTTCAATGAACTATCAAATATTTGAAGATTACTAGGTATTAAAGGAGCTGAACGAAATTAACTGAGTCATTTCAGTAGTATCAATAGTCAATAGGTGTATTTCTTTTTTTTTAATTCTGTTTTTTGGTGGAATAAAAATTTTTCATTGCTTCAGAGAAATTATCGTGGATGTATCTCTTAACAAAATGTATATTATTTATAAAAATATTAAAGGAAAACTCGTTAACAATTTTTAAAAGTGTGGTTTGTAAGTTACCTGTCCAGATGGATTCAGGTAAAAAACCAAAAGGAAACTACAATATTATTTATGATGAATCTCTATATCAAAGGATTTAAATGTACTGCAAATACATCAAAAGAACAAATTAGAAAAAATATAAATTATATTAACTGAAATATGTTAAATTTTGTGCTAGGGTAAATATGCCAGGTTATTGATATAAAAGTAATTTTAATAACTTCCTTTCTTTGTGCTATGTTTAATAAAATAAAAAAAATAAACCTCTGTAAAAGGTTTTACTTTAATTCAGATAATCTTGCAAATCTTAAAAATAAACGGGACTATTACTTAACATTAAATTAATATTAATTTCTCAATTGCCAACTCCGACAATCCAGATGTACTTCAAACACGTACTGTAAGCTACCCTTCTATAGTCCGATTTTTTTCCAAATACAAAAAACAATTCCGAAAATATTCCATAAATAGGCAGTTCTGTCAACCATCAGACGATGCATATTCGCATAATGGAGTGCCTGTGCACCCGATGCGTGCATTCCAAAAATTAAATTGAAAACGTAAATAACTGCACAACAATTCATTGATTTTGTATAACTTGCTACATGTTTTCGATGTGAAATTCAAATCAAGTTATTTTTTTCATATTCATTGTAGTTTTCGGGAATAATGCAAAAACCCTGTTTTGGGGGGGTTTTTTGGGGCATTACCCCCCGTACTGCAAGGTTGGGGCAAATGGTAGTTGCAGATTCGTAATCTGTGTCCTCGAAAACATAATGTGTTAATTATCTGCCACCTCATTTTGCAGATTCACGCAAAATTTAAATGCACTATAGGCACAATAATTGAAAAATCAGAGAACTACAAGTCAATCCTTTCGATATAACTTACAAAACTATATTTATAGTTCTTTAAATCTGTAATATTTTTATTTTCACACTCGGTTTCAGTTCAGTTCTTGGATTTATTTAAAAACACAGTCCAACTCATTCTAATTTATTTCCACTACTTTAACACAATTTATATTCACAGAACTATTTACAATTTATCTTTACTATACTAGCCGCAGTCGAATAGTGAAATGAATGCTTCTGTCTGCTCTCCGTATTTAGATATTATTTTCGGAATTGTTTAGAAGACCAACGAGCCATCGGGAAACTTCCATCATGTGTCCTCGAAGCTTCAAGGGAATTCGACGAATTCCCATTAACAGCAGCCGCCCGCCTCGCGTTGAGAGACAAAACATTTCGGATTCCCAGAAGTATCGGAAGAATGACATCCGATAAATTCTCGTAACAGTTTCTTCTGGATTTATTAAAAGTTTGTAAAGTGAAGATTCTTAAGTGGTTTAACGATTCCACCTTCAAATTTTCCATGGGCGATTCTAAAAATGCTAATCTCAAACGTGTCATAACAATCGTACGGTAAATATTTCGTAAATGCTGGTAACATACACTAAATAACTCAAAACGTAGGACCTCTTCAACGTATCAATTAGCTCCTTAAAAAGTAGCATACTGACATAATAGCTACTGGTCAGTCTAGTTTTAAATTCCTAAAACTACGATGTTAAGTTGTCAAAATGTACGTAATTTTTCAAGAATTCCGCAATTTCATAGTATTTATGGAACACGTGCCTGTAAAGTACTTAAGAAATTTTGGTGTCATGTAGCCAAACTAATGCAATTGTTTTATTATAATGACGTACTTCTTAGAAAATTCCATTTATGATATAATCAACTTTAAAAACGACCAACATACGAGTGTCGCTGTACCAACACGAAAACAAGAAAGACGACATGAAAATAAAATCATTTAAGTCGTTAAGTTAAAAAAATCTCATAATTTTCACATAAAAACTACGAAATGACAATAAACGGGATCGTCGTTTGTTAAGCTAGTTATGTTTTATTGCTGTCATTTGTTTGAATGGTGCCTTCGAACTGGATCATCTTGTTTTATATTTTTGCGACAAGAAAGGGATCCTTACAAGTTATGGTTGGTAATATTCAAATATTGCGGCCATCTTCGTATAGTTTTCAGTAGCACTAGCTAGGCAGCGTAGGTATAATAAATGTAACTGTTGGAAGTAAACTGCAATAAATTCAGATTAGATAAGATGTTTTTATACCAAAAACAAATTCTTCAAATTCTTCAATTTTGATATGCCGGTTGATCAGATTCACAACAACAGGGAACTGACTTGATATTTTCTCGTAATTTTATATCAATCTTTGATGAAAGTTTGTCCAAAAAATAACTTTTGTTGCATTATTTTGTACAATCCGATAAGACCGACTTCATTAATGGATTGTAGATAACGTCAGACTTTTAAGACATATTATTTTGAAGTCGTCCATTCGTCAGAATTACTCTTAAGTTTGGATTAAGCGTAAGAGTATGTAGCAAGTGAAAACAATCACATTATAAAACATTTTTAAAAAATATATAACTGACTTCTACCTATAACTAAAAAGCTAAAAATAATTATAACAAGATACAACTCTAGCAAATAAATAACACATTCAATGTTGTTAGGTACCTACCCAAGAAGTAAAAAATGTAAACATTAAAAAGTGCTCATTCTGTAAAAATTAATTACCTACCAATCTAGTATATTTTGAAGCCGGTGCCAAGCAAATCTAAAATCCTTCATTGCGTACTTATCTACTACTTCATCAAACTTGATTGTTGCTTTACGCCCATTTCCCCCATTTAATATTTCAATGAAAAATGACGAATCACGTATTACTTCACTTTAAGAAGGAATCAATCTTTTAATTCCCATGGTTCTATTATTTTAGGTTTCCGAAACATAACAAATTTTTCAAAAAACATTTCCCTACCTGTCCCTCATGAGGCAATTGAATTTTCCAAAATGATTAAACTCGTTTTTATTTATTTGGGAGAGTAGTATATATACTGATTTCTACGTCTGAATTACTGTTGTTCCCAAGATATTAAAATTAAGAAAACTAATAGACAACCCACTGCCCCTCCCCTCAGAGCGTAAAAAAACATTTTATCAAACCAAAACATAGCCTATGTTACGCCCAATTGGTGTAGTTCTCTATTAGTGATACAATTTTTAAAATCGGTTCTCTACTTCCAGAAAATACCCCCTACAAATAAATAAACAGAGGAACAGAATTTTCCTTTTTAATACGTTTTTATTAGGTCGATCTGTAGGTATGTATCTATCTATGTAACAGAAACTTTCAAGGTAATTTTCACCAAGTTAAAGAAGTCCAATTAAGTTGAAATTTGGCAAACGTGTCAAGGGCCGATGACAATACAATTCTTTAAGTTGAATTTTCCCGTTTATTGTCTTTTTGTCACTGTACTTGCCTAAATACAAATTGGTCTATTAACTACTGTCATCTAGTTGGCAGGAGTAGAACTTGCTGCTATGAAATGGAAAGGTTCGCAAACGTGAAGTAAACTTTTTAATATAAATACTAAAGACATGCTTATGAGACTAAGAACTTAGAAAATAATTATAGTTAAAAAAAATGCTTTAATAGCTAACCGAACAAAAAAGCAGAAAATATTTTTTAATTATGAACAGTTTACATTACAGCAGTAGAAGGTCGCCCAATCAATCATGATTAATTACCTCAAAATAAAAATATAATTAAATTTAAGTTATGAACATAATAATTAGATTCAGAGCACCGTGTGGTGCTTGAAATATTAAATTTACAATTATTCTATTGGCAACTATTTATAAGAGAAGAGTTATGCAAATATAATGAAATGCACCCACGCTTTTTACTCTGAATCTAATTATTGTGTTAATAACTTAAATTTTATTATATTTTTATTTTGAGGTACTTAATCATGATTTATTGTCTCACCTTCTACTGCTGTAATATAAACTATTCATAATTAGCCATTAAAGCGTATTTTTTAGTTTTTAAAACTATAATTATTACAAATTAGTATAGATTAAACAGAAAATAAAAAATTATAATTCTAAGAATTAGTTTTATAATCTTTTATTGATAATTGAAATTGGTAATAATAAACTAAATTATGATTACTATTATGTCAGTTTCCAATAACAATCACTACGTTTCAAAACACATAAGAGTTTTAAGAAGTATTTCCAATGTTTTATCTTACCATCCCATACATCAGACGATAAACACTAAGCTCTCCACCCAATATTTTAGAATGTCATAAATAAACTATTGGATGTTGTCTCCTCTACGCCTCTGTTTTCTTTTCCTTCGACAATCTCAAACTGAAACAAGACCTGCAGGAGCTTTATCGGCCGCGATTTAAAATCGCAAACTGGAACAGGAGTTATTTCTTTCCCACCCCCTTCTTATTTTATGCCTCCCAAAACAACTCTCGATCGGAAAATCGAACCGAATAAATTGAATGCATCTACCGGAACGATCAACCCGGGAGCGATTGTCGATTTTGAAACAACAGAAGGCGAAACAAAACACGGGCGACAATTATTTTCAATCGGCCATCTTTTCTTTTTTCTTGTGGAATGCTAGTGTTTTTCAGTGATGGCAACTATACCCTCGTGTGGATTTTTATACCTTTAAAATAAATCCAGGCGGCGGTTTAAGCGTTTTCAATTTCATTTTATTATCCTTCGATCAGATAGAAAATGGAAGATTTGCTCGGTTTTATCAGAATCAATTTCCATCATCAATTGGTAACGATATAGTTAGATTTTTCATTAAAAATAATTTTAGTTTATCAAGTAATCAATTATTTTAGTAACAATCTTTACCAGAAAAATAAATCAAAAAGAATTATACACTACACACTCTTGATGCACTGTCACAATGATTCTCATTGTTTTAGACAACATTAACTGGGTGACCGAGCTTCACTCGTAAATTCAAGGTTTTATCATAAACATACATATATCCAAATAATTGGACAGTTGCTATGTAAACTAATTTAAACACCCTAACATAATTTTTTTTTCTTACATTTTTTTGTTACATGGTGTTACTGCAATTCCCCCTATATTTCAACCAATGCAATTTCTTATAAAAAACCCATTCAAACATTTTTTAAAACATTTTTGAACCACGCTACAATTTCACTCGATTCCATATTTCAACAACCCTATATATGCGACCGCTTTTCGCTATTCTACCAACACTTTTGTTTCCAAAATCTTTTAACTACTGTCTGTAACTATAATTCTGCTTCGCCCTATATTTCAACCATATATATATATATATATATATATATATACTCTGTAAATAAGCTACCCTATATAGATATAACATTCTATTAACATTTTTTAATTTCCAACTGCTTATTGGGTACCCAATAAAATTATATTTTCTCGCTTTTTTCTAACCATAGTATAATTCCATTTGACGCTATATTTAAACCATTCTGCATAGCAACTCTTATAGACCATCTAACGACCCTGAATAATTATAATTTTACATCACCAATTTATTCTATATCAATCATGAGATTTGCCAATTTTTTCATCCTGAAAACTTGAAATGTCTAGCTATAAAAATATAATTCTAGGAAAATATGACGGAGGCATAAAATACTTACATGTTTGGAAAATATAAAAACAATTTGCATTGAAAAAATGTTTACAAGAACAGTTTCACTCTCAAATAGGTCACCAAATCACCCTGTATTGAAAGAATTTTTACAACAGGAGTCCCAGTCTTACGAAGGTTACCAAATCACCCTACATTGAACGCTTTGAAATTACGAAATTACAAATCCTTGATTCTCACAGACCGTCAATAAATTTTTTAATAATTTTATTTCTCAGTAAAACGCTTTTTCCCAAAGATGAGACTCTCGCCAATCGATTTCTATCCATCGAAACTTCCAAATGGGAGAATTTCATGAAAGTCGTTAGAGCCGTTTTCCAAAATTCAATTACATATATATATATATATATATATATATATATATATATATATATATACATATATATATATATATATACTAACATCGCTCTTATTGTAGTATTAGATGAATAATAGCCTGACAAATAACTGACACAACAGCCCAGTTTGTTTCGAAAATTTCTGATATAGTCAACAGTTGTCCTAAGGATACAACTACCTCAAAATTTCCTTGGACTTCCATCGACTTGAAATGATTGTTGTTACAACGTTTCAATAGCTTTGGATCTGCTATCGTCATCAGATGAATGATGGGACATTCAGATTACCCGTCGTATTTATACCCTTCACCGGTCATGCTCATTAGGCCGCTTAAACCCCTTTCTTGTCCAATCAGGTTGTCGGCGATACGTAGCGGCAGTGGCTCACGAAGAGGTCTCTAAACGTTTATAATTTGGACGCTGGCCTCGCTGATTATATTCTCATTAGAGTATGCCGTCTCGATGAATTTTATTTTATACCAGTGCTCGTCCCTTGCCTGGTCCCAGTTGATGTTGTGGTGTTCGGTCCATGCGTGATTAGCTAATCCAGACTTTGTTAGCTCTCTCCTTTGTGTCCAGTGGTCGCTTACTCTCCCCAATGTAGAGATTGCCATATTCACATGGTATGCCGTATATACAGTTTTTTGGGACTGCAGAATTATCCGGCTTTGTTTTTGTGATCATGGTCCTCAAGGTGTTGTTGCTCTTGAAAACCATTTTGATACCATACCCGTGTCCAATACGTCTCAGGTTTTCTAACAAGCCTTTAGTGTATGGTATACGGTTGCTATCGTGGTTTCATTTTCCTGTCTAGGTGGTTTTTCCAGTGGTTCCTTGTTAATGATGGTTTCCGGATATCTGTTCGTCAAAAGGTCTTCTCTAAGTTTCATTCTTTCTTCTTTGAAGGCCTCTGGTGTGCTGCAAATATTTCTGGCTCCGTGATGGACCAGTTCGTCGGCCCTATGAATATTGACGGGACTCTGGATTTTCCTGTAGTTTATTTGCCCAATGATTGGAAAATAATAAACCTTACAAATAGTTGCACAAACTAGAAACATTTTAGATTTGAAGACGCGAGATGTAAAGACCGACATATAGGGTTTTCTGAGAAACTAGCACATCTCACGTCTTCAGATTTAACGATATGTATCAAATACATAAAGAAGTGTTCGAGAGGACATTCAATTGTGGGAAGCGCAACTGATGAAGTTTCCCTAACCAGAAACAACATGTGTTATATATATATATATATATATATATATATTGCCTTGCGTACAAAAGAATGACACCTCGAAGAGAGTATAGAAACATTGGGTTATTTATTTTATTACTAAAATTTTGTGTTTTTACAAATGGTACAAAAAAAACTCGTTTTACTCTAGTTACGAGTATCAATGACCACAAATGTGGTTAGTTAAAAATATATATTTCTCTTTGTATAATGGTTATAATTTATTTATATCAGTTAAATAACACTGTACTAAATGGAGAAGGCATGTTTTTATTCCCACCGCAAGTGCCCCTGTTTTCAGAAACACTACCCTCAAGAAAAAGGTTCATTATAGAAAATCATTTTGCTTTTTGTTGTATCTATTTCCGGCATTTACTATCTTAGCAAAATAAAATATGTACCAGGTTTTAAGCCTAATTATAAGTTTTTATCCATATAGAATTTGTTAATAATCGGAGTAATGCTAGAACAAGCAAATAAAATTTCAATTAGTATTTTATACTTGTATTTTTAGATATATGGGATTCAACCTAACATCGGCGTACAAGACTAGCATTCAGGAAAAGCCCTTCTATTTATTGTTGATTATAAGTAAGTTCCTTAGCACATTTTAAGTTTCAGTATTTGGACTGCGTAATTTTTTCGAATTACTTTATTTATACAGGGTGTAAACGGATTGGGTGCAAAGATTTTGAAGAACAATACTTCAGGCAAAAACAAATCAAAAAGCTTTATAACATTTTCTAAAATAAACTATAGTTTTGCCAAAAAGAACACATAAAGTTAGATTTTATGTAGCCCTTGCTACAGTGAATAATACAATAATTTCGATTTCAAAATGTCGGTAAATGTAAATATGTAAATACTCAATAGCTTATACATCTTTAATAGCCACATTAAAAATGAAAATTGATTATTTAAACTCCAAATATGCTTTTATAATTTAGTTTAAGTTTCTCCGAATAGATATGGCAACGTGGCATACAGACCAACTTATTTACTACATTTTTTACTTTAACGACGACTGAGAGTTACGATTGTTGCGATTTCGATTCTTGTAAATAAGAATAGATAAACGGTAAAGTGATTTGAATGATATCTATTTGATGTAGACTTCGTGGTTTGCTTTCCATTTAATATATTTTTTAAATATATAAAATCGGTTGTGATTAGTGTGTAAGTTCGAAAATTAAGAATAGCGCCACAGTATTTATTTGTGATAAATAATGGCCGATTATACAATTAGGGAAAGACATGACATGCTCTTAATTTATGGGGAAAGCAGACGTAATTGCAGAATAGCAAGAATGTTATACAGGGAAAGGTTTCCAAACAGACGCCTGCCCAATGCTAGGACATTCGTAGCTGTTTCGCAGAGGCTTCTGGAAACAGGTAGTGTAATACCACAAATAAACAATCGCGGACCACAGCGACATAATCGTATCTTAGCTACTGAGGATCAAATACTAGACCTTATCGACATCAACCCATATCGTAGCACAAGGAGTATTGGAAGTGAGCTGCAAATTTCTCACACTGTTGTTCATAGGGTTTAAGGGCTTTCAATTGATGATTTTCAACCAAGACTCAATTTCTGTCGTTGGTTCCTCAGAAAACATCGACAATTTCCTAATTATGTGAACAATATTTTAACAACAGATGAAGCAAGTTTTAATAGAAATGGTATAATAAATTTTCATAATACGCATTCGTGGTCTGAGGTAAATCCGCACGAAATACGCCAGTCAGTATTTCAACACCAATTCTCAGTTAATAGTTGGTGAATACTTGGTTGGGCCATTTATACTGCCTGCACGTTTGACAGGTGAGAATTACCTTTATTTTTTTAACAACACGCTACCAGATTTGTTAGATGAAGTGAACCTACAAACACGTTCCAATATGTGGTACTTACATGACGGAGCACCTGCCCACGCAAGTCATCTAGTTGTCGACTTCTTAAATAGAACATTTCCCCGTCGTTGGATTGGTCGAAACGGACATATACGTTGGCCAGCAAGATCTCCTGATCTCAATCCTTTAGATTTCTACTTATGGGGACACATGAAAAGTAAGGTTTACACGATTCCAATTATTGACGAGAATGACCTTAGACAACGTATTTTGACGCTGCTGACGAAATCCGAAATATTCCAGGAATTTTTTCTCGCATACGTGAAAATTGGATTTAACGGTGTCGTGCTTGTGTCGATAGTAATGGTGGGCATTTTGAACATTTGCTGTGAATAATCCGTTGTTTCAACTCAGTTCTATCATTATAATAAATTCGGTAAGTAGGATTACATATTTACTTGTCTAATATAAATAATATTAATTAAATCAGTAATAATGACTCTTCGAATAATTTAACGGGTAAAAAACTACATATACAGATCTCTTGAGCTGAATATCATATTTACCCAACTTTGTATAATTGCATAAAAGAAACCGGCAAATACAAATTCTAATTGCAATACCTTGTATTAAAAACGTAAATATTTTCAACAAAATATTTCATACATTTTTATTTCATTCTAAGGTCAATATCATCAGTCAATACAAAAACACAGGTGTTTATTTTTTTGTCGGCGTAGTCATTCCTTTATTATTCGCGCTAAGAGTGAATTTGCTTCGAACGCAGCGACGTTGCCGGATTGACAATAATTTACTTGATATGTTTTAGGGATTTTCTTGGTTATTAAGGCCTACTGACCATAGTGGTATAAGAGTTTTTTTTTTAATTTGGTGTATACTACCTCCACCTAAAATATATGCACTCAAACTATTTACACCCTGTATATCTGAACCACCATATAAGCAAAGTTTTCCGAATTTTCGCCGACACTTATAAGGGGCTTTTTCATGGACAAGAAAAACAAAACAATTGTTACTTACCTTGCGGCGACTCCATTCGTTTAGTCTTTTTTCTCACAAACACACTTTGAAACTTCACTTTATTAAAATTAAAAATTTGTGCGTCAGTGTGAGAAGTTTCACCAGTTTATAGAACAAAATTTAACCAATTTTCGGACACAAAATTTAGCAGCAATTCGCTTAAACCATGACGTCAGTAACAGTTTATAGATAAATATTGCTACCATTTAAACAGCAAACTCGTAGAAGTAAACGATTTAAATAATAAGAACCCACAAAAATACGAACTTCTTTTGTTTTTTGCTTATATAACGAAAAGTAATCGAGGAATAGTATTGCCGTCTACAAGTGAGTTGTAGAGAATAAGAAATCCTTTTTAATGAGTGTTTATACATTCTGATTGGATCATTTTTTACCGAGTAAACTTAGAAAAACTGTTCAAAATTGGATTTTTTTCAAAAATTTATAACCCTTTGGTAAGAAATACTGGAATATTAGTCATCGTCTAAACGATAGTTTACGATATTAAGTTTATATGGGCTCACAATGGATACACTCATTTTGAAGATTTTTTGATTCTCCACAATTATCATTACTTCTTACACTATAAGCAAAAAACGAAAATACCCCATAATTTTTGGAGTTTTTAAGGCTCAAACAAGCCCGTAACCAGCGGGGGGGGGTCTGGAAGTTTAAGTTTCAATTTTAACCCCGTGAATACATAAACAAAAATATATATTTTGCAGTCCTAATCAGCCCATCAGCAAACAAAAAAATCAGATAATTTACGTCTATGATTTACGTCTATGAGTTTGCTATTAAAATTTTGTCAGTTATGACGTATAAACTATCATTTAAGTGAAGGGTTATGTCACTTAAAAATCTCTATTGACTAGTATAAAAGTGAAGTTTCAAAGTGTGTTTGTGAGGGAAAAAACGAATGAGGTTGCCGCAAGGTAAGTAACATTTGTTATGTTTTTCTCATCCTTGAAAAAGCCTCTTATAAATGTGGGCGAAGTCACAAAATTCAAATTTATAAATAATGTAATGCGAAAAAATCAAGCGGTCCAAATCCGGAAAAAGCAGAATCAGCTATGACTCTGGCCGCGAAAACCTACGTTTCACATCAGCGTACCTACATATAAAAATCAGAACTATTGACTGTTTCCTTCCGTAAACTTCATAGGTAAAGGGTTTTCCTCATTTTTCTCAACATAAATAATTCGTTGGAAAAAAATGCTCATGAGCTGATTCTTTTGTGCCTAGAGTGCATTAAAACAATTGTAACAATGTTAATGTATATCTTAGTTTTCTCTTTACAATGTTTACAAGTGAATACCAATTAGTTTTCGTAATTATTGTGAAGTAAATATGTCACATCTATATATAAATAGGCTAAGACAAAACGATTAGGTACCATTTTCTCCTCTGTTTCTCAACCGATTTTCTTCATTTTTGTTTTGTTTAGTAGCTACTGACGACCTTCAGTGCAGAATGCTAATCTTAATTTATAATATTGGTTCATTCTTTAAATCAAATATAATTAAAATTCATTATTTACCTCAATAATATCAATGCCAAACAAATGAATGTGCCGCGTGCCGCCGCCAGACTCAAACCGTTGAGTAATTATATATAGACAGATCAATCCTGTTATATACTTAGAGCATGTACTTCTGGAAGTGGCATGCAAGCGTTGTTATTGTTTAGTGGGTAAAGTAATCGTTGAATATCATAATTATATAGGGCGATTCCAGATATGTTAGAAATAATTTTTTTAATGGGTGGCACATAAGCACTTGCATATTTAGGGTGTTTGAAATATAGAGTAGAGTTCAATTATAACTAATAAAATAATTATATAAGGAAGCCCATTAGCGGTTGAATTTACAGGGTTCTTGGAATAGAAACTGCAGTAAAATTACAGTTATACAGGGTGGATCAAAAAATGTTATACATAGATGCATATACAGGGTGGCGAAAATGGAAATGCAACATTTCGTAACCCATAAGCAGTTGTATATATAGTTAAGATGAAATATACGGTAAGAGAAATTATAGATATACAGGATGGTGATAAAAAATGTTAGAAAAGGAAATGATTTATAGAGTAGACCACGAAGAGTTCCATATATATAATGATTGAAATATAGGTCGGAGTAGAATTATAGTTACAGAAGATAGTTAAAAATTTCATAAACAAAAAGAGTAAATACGGCGACTCATAGGCAGTGGCGTATACAGAATGGTTTACCGGATGGTTCAAAAATGTTAAAAAATATTATGCGTGGTCCATGAACAATTGCATATATAGGGTGGTGGAATGAGATGGAATTATTATAATGAGGATTTTTATAAATGTTAGAGAATTGAGTGCAATTATAGCTATACAGGGGGGTTAGAAAAAATAAATATGTAGGGTAGCCCATTAGCAGTTGAATTGTTGTCATTTTAAATTAAGAATTAGGAATTTGAACACAAATAAAGTTATATGAATTATATCTGAAAAAAACTTGAATTTCGTTACTTATTTGTAGAAGGGAAATGTAAGACCGACATCTAGGATTTTCGAGGAAACTATCACACAGAGGTTCCGAATCTGGATCCGTTCTGTGTAATTGCTGTTCTCCCTAAAGTCCTAGGATAGAATGTCACGATAAAATTTTCATGTTACTTAACCTGCCAGATATTGACACAATTGGTCGAATTTCGACCACTGGGCGACAGCTAGTAATTCTAATTTTACAGTATAGCCTTGAAGTCTTTGAAGGGAACGAAAAAATGGAAGATGTGATACTGGTATTTAGCCCCTTAAGCACCTGTCCGATAAAAAATAATAATTTTTGGAATATACCTCGTATGTTTTCCATATCTTATTTTACATCGATATTACTTGTTTCTATCCAAATTAGTGTAAGTTCTTTGATATTTCCATGGCTCATTTAAAAGCCAATTAATTCACAGGATGTTGATGTTATTATAATCATTACCCGATTATTAGCGAACATCCAAGATTAATTATGCAAATTAACAAAGCAGTCTGGCAAAAAAATTAAAAATACTGAATACAGTTAAACTTTTTCTGACAGATCGAGTGTTAACGACTTTAGAGGCCGTGTGAAATTTGCATATCGAATTAATTATATCAGCAAAGTTTTGTCTTGTTTGCTATAAAATTATTATCTACGATTATAAAATATTAAAATTAAGAAACTATAATTTTAATTCTGAGATTATTTTGCTCGGAAACAGGAAGACGAGAAAAAGGTTGTAAAAAAATTAATTTAGCAGTTATTGCTGAAATATGTATTTATCTCACCAAAAACATAAATTTGTAGAGAACCCAAAATCTGTAGTAGGTAACTTAACAACAAATGTGTACTTACAACGATATTCAATTGGTTATTTAAAAGTGAATTTGGCAAAATAAGTTGTTGGTTGTATAAAATAAAACTACCAAGTATCTTGAGTTTCAACTTGTATTAAATATCGTGATGTTAAATGTAATTTATTGCTCATCAAAATCAGTGGCGACCCAAAAAAATTCTTAGGAAGGGCGTGATCTCAAAGTTGCACCACTCTAAATACAAAAATTATGTTCCTATATTACGCAGTTGCTTATCCGTATTATAACTAGTATTCGACCTAACAGATATCTAGATGTATCTTTTGTGTTCCACTGAAAATCATTTCTTTGAGAGCTTTAAGATGTGGTATCACAAGATCACAAGTAGGGAGTTGCCATTTAACAGTACTGATTTGGGGCGTTAACAAATAGAAATGAAATATGGTCTGCTCGGGGCCTCAATCTGTCCACAACTCAAGCCTTACTAGAGTACAATTAAATGAGTTACAGAGCCTAATTTGAACTCGGGGTCTCAACCTACCTACTCTCCAAAATCTCATTAGATAGCTGAACTTCCTATTGCACGTGCACGATAAACTTGGTCTCTTTCAATTAGCAAAATTAATATCCATTTTGAGTGACTCAAAGCGGCTGTGCCTTATTATGTGCCAATGAAAAACATCTGATTAACCCGTCTGAACGAATTTTTATTTACATTACAATGCACTTATTTAGTGAAAAAGCAAGAATACATTCTACCCGAGACAAGGAGAAAATTGACGCCACATCACAGCAAACCACCACATCTTGATGGACTACCCAAGATACACAAGGCTGGAGTACCTCTCAGATCGCAACTCACGAACAGTAGCACCATCGAAATTCCTTCTGCCAATCATTCAACCTTTGGAGGGCAAAACATCATCGCACGTCAAGTACTCAAAGCACTTTGTCGAAATCATCGGATCCATGGAACTTGGGCCAGAACATCGCTTAGTAAGTTTCGACGTAGAAAACCTTTTCACGAACGTACCAGTAGACGAATCTCTCAACATAGTGAGAAAGAAACTTACTGAAGACGAAACCCTGATGGAGAGGACGGAGCTGCCAAGAGACTCAATCATGGACTTGCTTGAATGTTGCCTCAATAACTGCTACTTTCAGTCATCTACATGGAATAGTTGGAAGAACATGCACTGAGGAGTTTCGAGAAGCAGCCTAAGCTATGGTTGAGGTATGTAGATGACACCTTTATTATTTGGCAACATGGAGAGACATAACTACAGGCATTCCTGGAGCATCTCAACCAATCCCAACCATCCATTAGATTCACCATGGAGATGGAAGAGAGTGGGTGCCTACCATTCCTTAATGTAAAGTGTCAAAGGAAAAGGACGGGAATCCAAACAACAGGAAGGCTACGCATACAGGATTATACCTTCACTACAATTCCAACCACCCATCAGCAACGAAAACTGGCGTCATCAAAACACTAATCCGTAGAGCCAAAAATATCTGCAGCACACCAGAAGCCCTCAAAGAAGAACAAGTGAAACTTAGAGACGACCTTTTGTCGAATGGATATCCGGAAACGATCATTACCAAGGCGTTTGAAAAGCTGGACAAACCAATTAGGCAGGAAGAGGACACCACGGTAGCAACTCTACTATTACCGTATACTAAAGGCCTGTCGGAGAAACTTAGAAGAATTGCACACACCTTGAGGAGCATGATAACAAGAACGAGGCCCGACGCACCAGCAATACCAAATAACTGTATATACAGCATACTGTGTGAATGTGGCAATATTTACATTAGAGAGACAAAGCGACCGCTGGACCCCAGGATTAAGGAACACCGCACAGCTAGTCTAGGATAGCTAATCACGCATGGACCGAACACCATAATATCAACTGGGACCAGGCTAGAGCAATACACAAGGAGGAGCACTGGTACAAAGGAAAATTCATTGAGACGGCATATATAATCTCGAACGAAAATATAATTAGCGAGCCCAGCCTCCAAATTAAAAATATTTGGAGAGCTCTTCTTCAGCCTCTGCCGCTACGCATCACCGGCAACCAACCTCCAGGAACGACGACGCTGATTGGACCAGATAAGACCCAATGACCATGACTGGCGACGCATGACCGGTTAAGGGTATAATATAAATACGACGGATACTCTGAATTTCCTATCATTCACCTGATGACGATAGCAGATACACAGCTATTGAAACGTTGTGAGATCAACCACTTCAAGACGATGGAAGTCCAAGGAAACTTCGAGGAACGAGTTGCATTGTCTACCAACTTCAGACTAACACAAAGATTTATGTTTTGCCAAATTAAAAAAAAAACGTTTCAGTATCTATATTTTCTTAGTCTTCTGCTTTTCCGGGGAACAACCACATTTGTTTTACCTGCTGGCGAATTGTGTCTTATTGTCTGTCATTCTGCTTATGGAGTGTTATGTTCTTTTTTCCTTTTCAACATTTACCCAGTTATTCTCTCCACCTTGCATATTGTTTGGATTTCATTGCTTCTTACTCACTATTCCTCACTATTTTCTCTGTGATTCTTCTCAGTATTCTCATCTCTGTGTTGTTTCTACCGTGTGTGTCATTCTCGGTCTTAGCTTTCTAAATCCTTACTTTCCGTTCTGATAAGTTTGCTTCTGCATATTTTGTTGCTTAGGCAACCTTCTGCTCTATTGCCTTTCTCAATTTACTTTTTTACTTCTGTTTCTATATCTCAGTTAATGTGATTTCCAAATAATTGTCTTGCTTCATCTATTTTATGCTCATACTGTCAATTTCTATCTGACGGGTAACTGGTTCGTTTTCTAATGACAAGTGCTCTCGTCTTGTGAGCTGAAAATACCAGATTTAATTTCTTTGTTATTGTATTGAACTTGTGCTCCAATCTTTGTCAGTCATTCTAATTGCGAGAATTGTGTCGTTCCAGTAGCAGAGTATTTTAATTTCTTTGTTTCCAATCTTGTAACTTTTACCTTTCTTTATTATCCTTATTATCACATCGATTATGAGATTCAACACTATAACACACAGGTTTTAGTAAACCTACGAATTTTCTCGTGGGATTTCTATCATAGGGATCACAGGAAACGGTGTTACACACAGTACGACTCCCGATTTCGAGTCTCTGTGGGCTAGATTTCCCTGAAACTCCTGGATGTCGGAGTTCATTTCGCGATAAAATATTAAATTCAGTTATATGTAATATGTACATAAATAATTATTCGAGAATTCAATCAGTTGAGGGAAGCGCAACAGATGAAGGTTCTCGACTAGAAACAATTGAATTGGATTAAAAAATGTCGAAAAGGTTTTAGTAAATCTATGAATTTTTTCGTTCGATTTCTATCCTAGGAATCATTGGGAAAAGGCGTTACAAACAGTACGACTCCCGATTTCGAGTCTCTGTGGGCTAGATTTCCCTGAAACTCCTGGATGTCGGAGTTCATTTCGCGATAAAATAATAAATTCAGTTATATGTAATATATACATAAATAATTATTAGAGAATTCAGTCGATCGTTGAGGGAAGCGCAACTGATGAAGGTTCTCGACTAGAAACAATTGAATTGGATTAAAAAATGTCGAAAAGGTTTTAGTAAATCTATGAATTTTTTCGTTCGATTTCTATCCTAGGAATCATTGGGAAAAGGCGTTACAAACAGTACGACTCCCGATTTCGAGTCTCTGTGGGCTAGATTTCCCTGAAACTCCTGGATGTCGGAGTTCATTTCGCGATAAAATATTAAATTCAGTTATATGTAATATATACATAAATAATTATTCGAGAATTCAATCAGTTGAGGGAAGCGCAACGGATGAAGGTTCTCGACTAGAAACAATTGAATTGGATTAAAAAATGTCGAAAAGGTTTTAGTAAATCTATGAATTTTTTCGTTCGATTTCTATCCTAGGAATCATTGGGAAAAGGCGTTACAAACAGTACGACTCCCGATTTCGAGTCTCTGTGGGCTAGATTTCCCTGAAACTCCTGGATGTCGGAGTTCATTTCGCGATAAAATATTAAATTCAGTTATATGTAATATATACATAAATAATTATTCGAGAATTCAATCAGTTGAGGGAAGCGCAACGGATGAAGGTTCTCGACTAGAAACAATTGAATTGGATTAAAAAATGTCGAAAAGGTTTTAGTAAATCTATGAATTTTTTCGTTCGATTTCTATCCTAGGAATCATTGGGAAAAGGCGTTACAAACAGTACGACTCCCGATTTCGAGTCTCTGTGGGCTAGATTTCCCTGAAACTCCTGGATGTCGGAGTTCATTTCGCGATAAAATATTAAATTCAGTTATATGTAATATATACATAAATAATTATTCGAGAATTCAATCAGTTGAGGGAAGCGCAACGGATGAAGGTTCTCGACTAGAAACAATTGAATTGGATTAAAAAATGTCGAAAAGGTTTTAGTAAATCTATGAATTTTTTCGTTCGATTTCTATCCTAGGAATCATTGGGAAAAGGCGTTACAAACAGTACGACTCCCGATTTCGAGTCTCTGTGGGCTAGATTTCCCTGAAACTTCTGGATGTCGGAGTTCATTTCGCGATAAAATACATGTCCCATTTTTGGCCCCAAGATTTGTTATTCTTTTATATTCGTTCAATTGTCTTGATAGTGGTGCCTGTCTATTGTAAAGAAGATGAACCACCCCCTGCAACCTGACTTGGTCGAATGCTCTTGACAGATCAGTAAAAGATATTCTGTTCTAATGTTGTCACTGTTATTTGTCCCGTTACGAATACTGCATCTTCAGCTTTGGAAACCTTGTGGTTCTTCTTTCAAGTAATATTCGTTGGTTTATTTTTAAATTCCTCTATAGTGTTCCGGTTCTTCTCTGTCATATTGTTTGGACAACAGAATTTGTATGCTTATTTGTTTATTGTGTCTTAGAATTTTGTTAATGAACGGAATTAACTCATCGCGTCCCATAATATTTTAGTTAATCCTTTCCTATTCCATCATTGCCTATAGCTATATTTTCCTTGTGATGCCTACTATGTCAGCTTTTCTATACTACGCCGTATTGCATTTTTCGGTTGTTGTTGATTGCTTCTATTAGTCCCCTTTCACACAAATACTTCATTGATTCATCTTGTAGGCTTTCGACCAGTGCTTTTGTAATATATTCTGGATTTGTCTTTTTTGTTAAAATTGGTTGTGTCGCTCGTATTTTCTCCATTATTAAATGATGGTCACTCTGCAAGGTTTGGAAGGAGGTACTTCTGTGTTGCTTAGTTGCATAGTCGGTCATGGATCTATACTGTTTGCTAGTTTTTAGGTATGTTCACTGATAGATTTTTTTATTAACAGGCGCCCTTTAATAAAAATAAATTTTGTTGTTTTAATCTCTTACCCATAAATGTTCCCGATGAAAAGCAGCCGCCTAGCAATTGTGAGTAGGCCAAGGTAGGTTTTGTATTGAGTTTTGAATATTTTGATTTTATAAATACCTGGTTGCTGCAGCTTTAATGAAGCTAATTTGGCTTGAATCTTAGTTTAACACATCTATTTTTTTTTTAGAAAATGCAACATAGGTTAAATATACTTCTGTGTTAATAACTTGAATTTTAATCAAATTAACTCATTAGCTGTTATACAGAGGGAAAAAACTGCATCTAATTAATTGCCCAAACTCAGAAATATGAAATCCAAAAAGGTCACTCAAATTGATCAGTAATTTTAACTAATTGAATGTTAGGAATAAACGTATGTATTGGTATTTCAAGGTTACATAGAAATAATAGCACCTCATATCAGCCATATAGAACTGACCCAAAATGATGTGGCCACTACGCAAAGTAAATTACATCTATATATAAATAGGCTCAGACAAAACGATTAGGTACCATTTTCTCCTCTGTCTCTCAACCGATTTTCTTCATTTTTGTTTTGTTTAGTAGCTACTGACGACCTTCAGTGCAGAATGCTAATCTTAATTTATAATATTTGTTCATTCATTAAATAATATAAATAGGCTAAGACAAAACGATTAGGTACCATTTTCTCCTCTGTCTCTCAACCGATTTTCTTCATTTTTGTTTTGTTTAGTAGCTACTGACGACCTTCAGTGCAGAATGCTAATCTTAATTTATAATATTTGTTCATTCATTAAATAAAATATAATAAAAATTCATTATTTACGTCATAATGTCAACGCCAAACAACTGAATGTGCCGCGTTCCGCCACCGCCAGACTCAAAACTTTGAGTAATTATATATAGACCGACCAATGCTGTTTATACTTAGAGCATGTACTACTGGAAGTGGCATGCAAGAGTTGTTATTGTTTAGTGGTAAAGTAATCGTTGTATATTATAATTATACAGGGCGATTTCAGATATGTTCAAAATAATTTTTTCGTGGGTGCACATAAGCAGTTGCATATATAGGGTGTTTAAAATACAGAGTAGAGTGCAATTATAACTAATAAAATAATTATATAGGGAAGCCCATTAGCGGTTGAATTTACAGGGTTCTTGGAATAGAAGGTGCAGTAGAATTACGGTTATACAGGGTGGTGCAAAGAGTATTATACAGAGATGCATAATACAGGGTGGCGGAAATGGAAATGCAACATTTTGTAACCCATAAGCAGTTGTATATATAGGGAAGATGAAATATAGGGTGGGAGGAATTATAGTAATACAGGATGATGATAAAAAATGTTAGAAACGGAAATAATTTATAGAGTAGCCCACGAAGAGTTCTATATATATGATGATGAAATATAGGTCAGAGTAGAGTTATAGTTACAGAAGATAGTTAAAAATTTTATAAACAAAAAGAGTAAATACCGTGGCTCATAGGCAGTGGCATATACAGAATCTATATATAAATAGGCTAAGACAAAACGATTAGGTACCATTTTCTCCTCTGTCTCTCAACCGATTTTCTTCATTTTTTTTTGTTTAGTAGCTACTGACGACCTTCAGTGCAGAATGCTAATCTTAATTTATAATATTTGTTCATTCATTAAATAAAATATAATAAAAATTCATTATTTACGTCATAATGTCAACGCCAAAACACTGAATGTGCCGCGTTCCGCCACCGCCAGATTCAAAACTTTGAGTATTATATATAGACCGACCAATGCTGTTTATACTTAGAGCATGTACTACTGGAAGTGGCATGCAAGAGTTGTTATTGTTTAGTGGTAAAGTAATCGTTGTATATTATAATTATACAAGGCGATTTCAGATATGTTCAAAATAATTTTTTTTCGTGGTGGCACATAAGCAGTTGCATATATAGGTGTTTAAATACAGAGTAGAGTGCAATTATAACTATAAAATAATTATATAGGAAGCCCATTAGCGGTTTGAATTTACAGGGTTCTTGGAATAGAAGGTGCAGTAGAATTACGGTTATACAGGGTGGTGCAAAGAGTATTATACAGAGATGCATAATACAGGGTGGCGGAAATGGAATGCAACTTTTGTAACCCATAAGCAGTTGTATATATAGGGAAGATGAAATATAGGGTGGGAGGAATTATAGTAATACAGGATGATGATAAAAAATGTTAGAAACGGAAATAATTTATAGAGTAGCCCACGAAGAGTTCTATATATATGATGATTGAAATATAGGTCAGAGTAGAGTTATAGTTACAGAAGATAGTTAAAAATTTTATAAAAAAAAGAGTAAATACCGTGGCTCATAGGCAGTGGCATATACAGAATGATTTACCGGGTGTTTCAAAAATGTTAAAAAATATTATGCGTGGTCCATGAGCAGTTGCATATACAGGGTGGTGGAAATATATAATGAGATGGAATTATTATAATGAGGATTTAATAAATGTTTGAGAATTGAGTGCAATTATAGCTATACAGACAGGTTAGAAAAAATTAATATGTATGGTAGCCCATTAGTGTTGCTTTGTTTTCATATTAAATTAAGATACGAATTTGAACACAAATAATGTCCTATGAATTATATCTGAAAAAAAACTTGAATTTCTTTACTTATTTGTAGAAGCGAGATGTAAGACCGACATCTAGGATTTTCGAGAAACTATCACACAGAGGTTCCGAATATGGATCCGTTCCGTGTAATTGCTGTTCTCCCTAAGGTCCTAGGATAGAATGTCCCGATACGATTTTCAGGTTACTTAACCTGCCAGAGATATTGACACAACTGGTCGAATTTCGACCACTGGGCGACAGCTAGTAATAATTAAAACATCTAATGATCACCCCAAATTGAGCACTATAATATCAAAAAATACTTAAAATGGTAACAATTCTTTACAATTGGTTAGTAGTCAGTCGTATACAACTTATTCAAAAAGATTTTACTTGGTCATTTATGTGCCCAATCGATCAATGCATTCTGAAATATGACACTGTAAACTATGTAACAATAAAATTGTTACACTTAAGTCCTAACACCATATAATGAGCATTTAAATTGGAGAATATGAGATCTTAAAAAGTGACCAGAATTTGGTCAGCAAGAGAAACATTCTGAGTTCTTGGGATTAACATAACTGTATATTTCAAAAGTCCTAACGTTTCAAGGTCTAAACCAGAGCTCGTTTTCAATGGTATAACACAAAATGAACAAGAAATGAAAAAATTAAAATGATTCGCAATGACAAATATGGTAATCACAATTTGACATTAATGTTTGACAATAAGACGATGTAACTAAGGGAATTTTCGGCAAATTTGATAGCACAACAATTTTTAAAGATCATCTGAAATAACAAACCTTCTTTCAAATTAGAAGAATTTGAAAGAGTTATCTTTAGAATTTCATGTGGCGTTCCTATACGACTTTGTTATAAGATAGTGCATTCGCCAAAATGAGACCAAATATTCTGACGTTTCAGAGATCTCATTAAAGTCATAAGGGAAAACCTAGGAAAACCTTATTAACTATCCTGATATAGGGTTGTTCAAAAGGATATTACGATTATTAAGTTCATCCTTGATTAATGGCAACCGGGAGCGGCTGAATTCTATAGAAGCACTAGCTGTACAATCAATTTCATTTAATAAATTAAAGCAGACTCTTTTCTTGTTGTGTTCTCTTTGTGTAATATGGTTGAATTTTGAAATTGTATGTTTATGAACAAAGTTCCAGGCATTTTTACAAATTTGTGACTTTTTCGAATTGTTGTTTTTTATATACTTTTTGTTCATTTATTCGAAAATTTATGGGCCTAGAGGTTTCTCCAATATAAATTTGTTACATTCGCAAGGAATCTTATAAATGCAGTTTTTTTTATTTTGTGCTATGTTATTTTAGTTTAGTTTCCGATCAAATTGATATCAGTGTATTTCTTGTTTTGAAAGTTGTTTAATTTTAAATCTGTTTCCCACTGTTTTCAGTCTTTTTGAAAGACCCTGTATGTATGGTATGGTTGTTGTAGTAATGTGGTTATCAAAGATAATGGTATTGTTTGGAGAAGCTTGTTGTTGAATGTTAGTTATTGTTTTGTGTTCAATTTATCCAACTCTTTATTCATGAACTTTAGAGGATAATTGTTAGCAGTTAATACATTTTTTCTTTATTAAATTTAACTATGGATATTACCTAATACTACATTAAAAAGTTAATTTGTAATTTCTATACTTTTAATAATTTGGTTATTTGAACTTTTTATTTGAATAACTAGTTTGTTTTTGTAACCCACCTGGAAATCATTTGGGATAAAAAAATACATTTTCACAAATTATACAGAAATTCTACCAGAAAAAATAAAAATAAGTATAAACAAATTAAATTCTATAATGAAGTAACTACTAAGGTAGAAAAACCAATAAGTCACGGTAGATATTATAATATAATGCCGAATATTTCAAATTTACTAAATAATACATGTCTTGCCGAAAAGAAATACT
Source organism: Octodonta nipae (assembly GCA_034190945.1). Lineage (NCBI taxonomy): Eukaryota > Metazoa > Arthropoda > Insecta > Coleoptera > Chrysomelidae > Octodonta > Octodonta nipae. The sequence goes on from CM067222.1 coordinate 12,864,867, forward strand.
AAAGAAAACAGGACAATATTACATTTGTTGTTAAAGCTTCTGCTCCTCCCTCTTTTTAATAGATTTCCCTTCTCAAGCTGCGCGTCCACTATAATCCAAATTTATTGTAAGTTTATTAAAGTATTTATGTTCACAAAGAAACAGTTAAGTTGTACCATAAATCATTCCTTAAATACCGTATTAAAAGCCAAAGAGACAACTTAATCTAGTGGAGTGTACTCGTCTTTGAGTAGAGAATTCTACACAAACTAAACGGAAGATGGAACATTTTCAGAAAAGATAAGATAATTAATTATCCATAATCTAAGAATATTTGCAAGTTCGTATAGTTAAAAACTATTTATGCAGAAGATATTCCATATGTTATAATACATTTTTTGAGATGTAAAATTTTATAGCAAGCTATCAATGTCGTCTACTCAAGAATGATTTGATTCGGAGGTAATAGAAGAAACCAAACTCTAAAGCGAACTTCGTTTTTGGCTTATCTTTATAGAATTAAGCAATAAAAAATTGTTTTTTTAAGCTTATAAAGGGAAAGGTATTTAATGTATCACAGTATTTCCAAAGGGACTCTTGTGGTAATTAGAAAAACCTCCAATATATTTTTCGGAGCATGTCCCAATGCAAAAATCCTAAAAAAACAATAAAATTGGTCATTTATTAATAAATTCCTGAAACGTTCGTTTTAACAATAGAGAACCGAACTTTCACGAAATGATAGCTAATGGTATATTCTTTAAACGTGTGCTAATGGCCAATTATCTGAGCAGTATTTACTATATTTTCTCTCCACTCCATTCTTTATTTTAACCCCCCTGTATATGCAACTGGTTATGGGCGACCCAATAAACAACAACGCCCTATATTTCAACGAATATATTAAGCATATAAAACTGCCTAATTGGTTCATATAACATTTCTTTAACCATCCTGTACAATGATAACCATAAACTTGTGTAACAATAGTAATGTCACGAATTGATAGCGACACAGAGAACACACCTTCATGTGTGCCTCAAATGAAACTCGTAAGTTTTTACCCATCTAAAAATCGGCAACTTTTTTTCTTTAAATACATAAATTTTAAGTTTCCATATTGCCAAAAGAAATAGTAGATTGTTCAGTATTTTGATGAAATCCCAATCTATTTTCATTCTAGATTTCGAATGAGAATAATTAAAATGTTCTGATACCAGCGCATTCACCATATATTATTATACATAAGGAAGTCGCTACAAGAATTGTGCATTTTTTTTACAAAATGGACCATTCCCTGTCATTTAAAAAAAATTTAAAAAAACATGGGACCAATCTGGAAGCATAATCCATTAAATCCAAAAAGAATATTCAAAATCGGTATATAGTTGCCAGAGTCCTGAGGTAACAAATTCTAAAAAAATACAATACTGTATAGGATTTCAAATTTAATTTATTTATTTAATAGTCAAATATTTCTATAAAAACAATTTTATAAGATTATACAGGGTGAGTTTTTTTCATGATATGGGAAAGATTTGCAGTTTTACTGGCCCAATTTAATGACACTTTCTAGATATTTTGAAAAAACCAAATTCTGTCGATTTAGTCAAATCCCTCTAGCTCCTTTGTTTTTGATTTTATAAAAAAGTGTAAATATCAAAATTGAAGGAAATTGTATCCCGAATATGATTGTCATGTCCTCGTGCTTAACTTTTTTTGAATAAAAACCATAATTGGATATGACTCAAAAAAATCGGACATTTTTAGAGCTTTTCAATGATATAATACTCGATATAGGTATTCATAAAAATAACGGAGTTATGAATGCTTTTTCCTCTTATTTTCACTTTTAACTTAGGTAGCCATGAAATAGATTGGTTTATTAATAACTATTCCAAAAAACATTAAACGATTTTTTTATTAGGGATATGAGATATAACGAAAAAACTAAATACTTACTAAAAACTTAAGTAATAATGGTTACAATTTATGTTCGAAAAGTACACTATTTTTATTTAGAAAAAAATTGCATCTTTTTAAGATTGACATTACCGCTTTCCTCACAGACCGTCTATCAATTTCTTCAATTGCTTGTAATACCGCCTCCCTTAGGTCACCAACTGTCTCATACTTTCTTTTGTATACTTTGTTTTTTAGCGCAGCCCATAAATAGAAGTCTATAACTGCCAAATCGGGAGACCGGGGTGGCCATTCGCGTGGGCTATTTCTTCCTATCCAAGAGTTTGGATAGATATTATCTAAGTGTTGTCTTACTAATAACGAGTTATGAGCAGCTGCTCCATCATGTTGGAACCACTCAATTTCTAAACGAGTTCTCAAATTCAAATTATGCAACATGTCTTGAAAAGTGTATTGCAAAAAATGCAAGTAGCGATTCCCAGTAAGTGATTCGTCATAGATAAAAGGCCCCAGAATAGTAGACCCTATGATACCACACCAAACATTAAAACCAAATTTTATCTGGGGTCGTCTTTGTTCTACATTAAAAGGGTTTTCTTTAGCCCAGATATGCTCATTGTGTCTATTGAACATACTGCAGTTAGTAAATCTAGTTTCATCTGACTATAATACCTTTAATGGAAACTGTGGATTGTCAAGGCACATGTCTCTAAACCATGTACAAAACAAAATACGTCGATGTTCGTGACCAGTATGCAAAGTTTGAGAAACTGAAAGTTTGTATGGGTGGAACTTGTGCGCTTTCAGTTCCTTAACTACAGTTCGTTGAGATGTTCCAGCTTCTGCCGCAATCTCACGAGTTGATTTAGATGGATTTTGATTTACTATTGCCAAAACATTTAGTTGTGCTGCTTCGTTAATTTGATTACGTTCCTTTGGTGGTTTAGTAAAAGATCCACATCTGAGTAAACTATCGTAAACCCTCTTATGAAAGTATTCCTCAGCTGCACGAACTGAATTTTTAAGGCATATGATATAACATTCCACCATATTCAGTTTTTCTTCGTTAGAATATTCCATTTTATCACGAAAACTTGTCAATATCGACTGTCAGTTCAACACAACTAAGGGAATTACTCTCAAATGAGGAAACGTCAAAGTAAAAACAATCTTTTTCATGGCTACCTACGTTAAAAGTGAAAATAAGGACAAGTCCTTGGCAGCCTTGACTACAGAGCACAAATTGATAACACAACAGAACCGGTTCTACTAAATAGACTCTAGTTTCAAGACACATCGAAACCTTTTGGTGGACTATTTCTGGGCTGGATTCGAAAATCAAACCTCAAAATAGTGCAGCACACGCAAATCTTCAAAAAGTAGTTTCCTAAAAGATTCAGTTGTTTTATTAAACACCGGACGGGTTCCTGTTTTGTATTGGATTTGTCCGTTTGTTAGAAATTCGCTATTAGTGGTAGAAAACGTAGAATTAGTTTCATGTAATCATCATGATTAAATATCACAATCGATTTGTTTGTTTTTTATTTTGAAACCTTTTGTGGTGACTCCTAGGAGTGACTTGAAAAACAAATACCAAATTCGTCCAGCACACGGCATTCTTCACAAAGTTTCCGAAAAGTTTCAGCTGTTTTATTAAACCCGAGTTTCTGTTTTGTTTTTTTTTTGTCCCTTTGATGGAAATCCGCTATTAGTGGTATGAAAAGTGGAATTAGTTTTATTTAATCACCATGATTAAGTATCACAATCGATTTGTTTGTTTGTTTATTTTTGTGCGTTTTTTCTTTACACCACGTCGTGTTTCCGAGATGACCGGTCAGATATCCACCTCTTTAAAATACTGAGAGCTATCAAAACCGACTATCTACACTTTTGTTGTTATTAAATGATGTGTTGTCTCGGGCACCGTGCATTTTATTTCTCCCAACGTCTCATAACTCGGCATTATACGAGAGCATATTACATTACACATCTTTTTTTACTTAATTATCATAACTTTATATGTGAAGAGCTGGTTAATTAGAAACATAATTATTCACATTAATTTTATTTGAACGTCTCTATTATTGAAATGGCCTATCTGACTTTTAGTCGTTGATGATGTTAATTGGATAAAGTCGTAGGGGTACTTTCGGTACAATGAAAACTTAATTAAGCGTGGTATTTTAATTGATTGTCACTAATGTCTAGGAATCATATTTAGAAATGAATTGGTTAAATATTTAATGAGAAATGAATGACGGCTTGTTGAAATTCATCTCGCTGGTCAAAGCGAACACCAACATATATTTTTAGAAAGCTGGTTTTCCTTTTTATTAATACAAATGTCAAAACTTCTTAGTATATTTCATTAACTAAATATAAAATACATTTTGTAATTTAGTATACAGTATGGAACAGCCAAATTGAATAAATTCGATAACGAATAAAGGAGGGCGTGTTAGGAAAAACGCTTGGACACGTCGATTTGTATTTTTACATTTGCATTTTTTCAACAAAAAAAATTATATAGGATGTGTCATGTGACATTATTTATTTTTTCGATTTTCCAGAAAATTCTAGACATAATTCATGTACAATGTCCTACACCTATCTTCAACTGTCTCGGAAATATTAAGTGTTCTCATTATCAGCTGATATAGTAGCTTGCCAAATATTCAAAGACTGATATGTTAGAATTTGGCATAGATTATTTTATATATAATTGTGATAAAAAAACGTATAAATACACATTTATGAAATTAAACAGGTGCATTTGATTATATTTTCAAAATGTATAGTTTGAAAGCCCATGCAGTTTGCTAAATATTGAATGTCGGTACTTGAAAATTTGCAATAGAATATTTTTTGAAAAATGACATAATTGCAATTTTAAAGAAATGCTTATTTACATTTTATCAAAATACAGATGTGCATTTCATTACATTTGCAAAAAGTTTAATTTTATAGGCCATATAGCTTGCTAAATATTGTACAACAAATACCGAAACAAAATTCGACCTATAAATTTAACACCTAATATTTTTTAAATAAATGCAAAAATCAAAATTTTAAAGAAATGAGTATTTAGATTTTATCAAAATAAAGATGTGCATTTCATTACATTTGCAAAAAGTTTAATTTTACAGCCCTTGTATCTTGCTAAATATTGTATAACAAATACCAAAATATTCTCAGATTTCTTGTCGGATGTCGGCTACTTTCAGGGTAGTAATATTATAGGGTCAATAATTTTGAAAAGCATATTTTAGTTATAATTATCGTCTATATGCCCTTTTGTCATTAGTCATTAAATTTCTAGGCAAATAAATATAAATTAAATATTCCGAATATTTTACATTCAATATTTGAAAATTTAAATTCAGGAAATATTTTCAATTCCGAAAAATTTACAGATTGTTCATGTGCACCGTTTAACCCATAGAAATTAACCACAAAATGATTTTTACAGATGACATGCAACAAAACACTATGTGAACTCCTGTGATCCGATTTAGAAACAGAATAAAAATAGAACTAAAAATAATGAACCGATTCTGAATCGATTCAGAACTACTTCCGCGAAAACCCATATTGATTTCATTTGAAGAAGTTTGCGAAAATTTCGGTGTATTATAAAAATTAACAATAAAAAAAAAAGAAAATTATTTAATTTCACAAATTCGCTAGATTACACTAAAAACCTAATAAGTAATACTAATTATTTCTTAATAAAAAAAACACAAAACGCCGCGAACGTCTTGGTAACATGCTAATCTGGTGTAGAAATGTCTTCTAACGTTACTCAACATCTCAGGCGTGACTAATCTAATCGCAAGCGTTTTTTTACGTCATCTAAGTTGAGGGGTTTAGTTTTGTAAACAGTACATTTGACATATCGCCACAAAAAGTAGCCCAATGGCGCCAAATCAGGAGATCGTGCTGGCCATTCTATCTATCCGCGCCTCCCCGTCCACCGATTTGGAAAAGCTTGGTTCAGGTACTGCCGGACATTGATTTCGTAATGAGGCGGTGCTCCATCTTGCTGAAACCATATTGAATTGGCAGGAAGTTATGGGTTTACTGGATCAGGTTATAAGTTTGGCAAAATTGGTACGACATAAAGTTGCTATCAATGAAAAAGGGACTTACGATATGATTTCCAACAATTCCTACCCAAACATTAACTTTTTCAGGATATTGCGTATGTTTCTTTGTCATCCAGTGAGGATTCTCATTAGACCAATAGCGGCAATTTTGACGATTCACATGACAATGAAGTGTAAATGTGCTCTCATCATAAAACAAAACATCTTCTAATTGAATCACATTGGTATCTAACCTTACCGTCATTTGTTCACAAAAATACGTTTTTCTATTGAAATCGTCTACCTTGAGCTCCTGAGTCGGCATCATTTTATAGGGATGCATTCTACTGTCTTTTTTAACACTCGAAAAATTGATGTGTGGCTAACGTTGAACAGTGGGGCTGGTTTTCGACCAGAATTATGTGTTATGTGAAGTTCACGAATCTGCTTTTATAGTTTGTTAATTCTTCCTTGGGATACAGGCGGCAAATTTGTTTCGTGAAATAAGCGAGAAACTTCCGTTTGTGTCCGTGTGTTCTGATTATTACGTACAGGTAACGAAATTCAAACCACTGTCATGCAGGCAGACAACAAGATGCTAAGGCTACTATCTCAATATCAAGAGCTAAATGGAAATTAAGTATTGAGTGTAATGTAGGGAATTTGTGAAATAAAATAATGTTCTTCTTTTTAATGTTAATTAACAGTTGAAGATAGGTGTAGGACATTGTACATGAATTATGTCTAGAATTTTCTGGAGAATCCAAAAATAAATAACATACTTTCATTTAAAATAAGAGAGTTGGTATTGGCCACTGTCATATGACACACTCTACATCTTTTTTTGCTTTTTTGCTGGAAAACCGCACATTTAAAAATAAAAATCGACGTGTCTAAGAGTTTTTCTCTATAAGCCTTTATTAGTTATCGAATTTATTCTATTTGGCTGTCCCACACTACAGAATGAGTAAATTATTTGTAGACACTTTACTTCTATAAAGTTAATTAATGTGACTCCTTTGTGGTTTATTTCTTTGTAGCTACTGTTTCCTTTTCTTATTTCTTCCTTGTTTAGTTTTTTTTTTTCATTTACAATTATCAACTATTTTATTTTCTTCAGTGGCTTTTGTTACTTCTTTGTAGAAGGCTTCTTTGCCATCATAATCTGTTATGGGGACATATTAAAGAATATCATATTGTGTAGTCTGTATAATATGAAAAATGAAACTAACATATTGTGTTATTATTTTGTTAATAAGAACCCTATTTTCATGTTGTTGTTTTCCTCGTTGCTTTAGTAGTACCAGTAGTAGGGTTCCCAATTTCAAGAGGAATGTATTTTCTGCTTTTCTTCTAGTTCCTGGTAGACCTACCACGTCTCAGTTTGTTCGGAAGCTCACCTCTTTCACAATGTTACTACAAAGTTACAATTGCAAGTCCCTTTTTAGTCGATTCTAAATATAAAACTGCCGGTTTCATTTTTCCTACCATACTGCTAATTAGCTTGGAGTAGTAGTCTAGCTTTGCTAAAACGTTTGCTAAAACTCAATGACAAAGTCTATGATTTCTAACACTCACCTCAGGAAAGACACTTCTGTAAATAAATTATGTAGTTTCTTTGCATTTAGGGCAATGAAATACCAATTCATTGCGTTTTTTAAAACTTATACAAGGTAACTAAAAAACATCCAAAACAGTTTCAAAATGTTTATATAATATAAAAATCGACATTCGCATCTTATTTTTTAAATTAAATGAAGTTTGGCATAGGGAAGTATTTGTTTACTATTTGACAGCAAATATCTTTCAACTGCATGAACACATCCTAAAAATTTTACTTATTTAAAACAACCCTGTTCCAAAAGGGGGGAATTTCAGTACAACTTATTATAGGTCACCAAGAGGGAAGATGAGTTCAAATTAAAAAACAAATTACTCCAGGTATAACGTCCGTATTTCACATTCCGGTTGGCTAGATCTCCATGAAATTCACTTTAAAATATAGATTTTTTTCATCATTCCCGGCTCTATTTCAAAAATAATGAGCTACGGATTAAAACCGTTTAATAATTGATAAACGTGACATGTCTCTATTATCTGGAAAAATTGTTATGACATCACCCAGCTAATTCGTGAGAAATCAAAAGAACGTTCGTATCTTCCTTGTTTTACATGCTAAATAATATTAAGTAGATAATAACAAGAAAATTTGATAATCCAGACAGGTTTCAAGATAAGATCCAAATTAAAATAATGTGATGAAAATCAACTGTTGTTAGTGTCTTAGAACTAATTATTATTTAAACACGTTTAATAATTAAGAAGACTTAGTGGGCGTGATCGAAGAACCAGCGGTGATTAGATACGAGAAAATTAATGGACCTTAAAAACGAAAAGTGTCAAGATTATGTAAAAAACTAATTAAAGAAATTTATTTAAATATTTTTGTGCGGAGTTTATGCTTAGTCTGTATATTTAAAATTATTAAAACTTTTGTATTTTGTTAATAAATATAACCTTCATTGAAAAAACATTCTTGAATGATTGAAAATGTTGTCTAGACATTTAAACAGACTCACAATTATTCCAATAAACCTGTCCTAGCTTACGTAGAAGGCTCTTCTAGAGGCTGTTTGTAGTCAATATTGATAAAGTGACGTGAATAAATTGGTTGCCGCTATTAAAGTGTATTAATTACTTTATGCTAAATGAATGTCATATATTAAATGACAAAATTTGTAAAATTAATGGTGTAACTTAATTATAATTTAAATTTACACCTTTCAATATATAACTCAACGATCACATAAGATCACATGTAGGTATGTTATAGCGAAATAAATTTAAAAACTAGGTATTTAAAGCAGAATATGTAGGTAGCTATTGCTTGTAAATACAATAAAAGTTTGTCTTCTAAATTTTATTTGGGGCATATTCTTGATTATTTTTTATGTTTTCTTGAGAAATAACACCATAATCGAAATAAAAAGCTGTATATTGAAAGAAAATCCAACGTTTCAAAGTCGATTCTGACTTCGTTGTCAATGGCTTTAAAATATGTAATGAAAATGTAAATTGCAAATTGAAAGTTTGATTTATGACATTTAAGTTGACATAAGTAAAATTTGTTGTTTTTGACCGACTTCCAAAAAGGAGGATGTTATGAAGTCGTGGCGTATTTTTTTTTCGCTTTTTTTGTATGTATGTTACCTGATTTCTTCTCCTGTGGTGCACCGTTTTGAATGAATATGGTCTTGTTTAATAGAGTAAATATCCGGATTGGTGAAACTTAAATTTTTGGAAAGGAATTCTATTGGTAAAGTGATAAAATTTGTGAATGAACACATGCTTGCATGGTAATCGACCAATATCCCTAATATTTTGGTCGATTTTTCGATAACTCCTTTTGGATGTGTGTAGTTTTTTAACATTTAATCTATTAAGGAAGATCCTTAGGTGATCTCATATATTTTTCTGCGACGTGCAACTTGCAGTTTTGCAGAAAATCGCCGAAAATTTCAAAATTCTTATCAAAAATTTCATCGAAATGACACAACGGACATTTCCTCATAAATATTTTAATTCCAACGTTAGTGCGGTAATTTTAGGCACTGGAAGTTTTAATTTCCAATTTTCTATATACATCTCAAGCATACAGGTAGTAAAGCATAGTATTTTCGGCTCCTTAAATCAATGAATACCAAGCTCGTTTTGTTTGTATAACAGGCAAATACCTATTTAAATGCAAATTTTTCAATTTTGCGAAGACGGTGCTTTTGGTTGTCACATTCTCACGGCCTAATAGAAAATTCTGTGACAACACATGTTAAACTTTAAACTGCTATTTGGTGGGTTTATAGACAGGGTGTTTAGTTATAGCAAACAAAATCACAAAGTAAAATGATAGAAGAAGTTGCATTTATATGAAAATTGAAATGTAGGATGAACTAGGATGATAGTGTTCCGTAGGCAGCTGTAGATACAGGATGATTGGAATATAGGGTTGATTGGACGTTTGGTGGTATAAAAATGTTGGAAAAAATGTAAAATTAAAATTATATAGGGTGATTAAAAAACTGTTATATGATGTGGACATAAGCAAATTATATACAGGATGGTTGAAATATCAAGTTGAATTATATTTGTACAGTGTGATTAAAAAATTATTTCTTTTATAGCCCATAGAAGTTGCATAAAGTGTGGATAGGAATTAATGTTACACAGGGCGATAATATAAAATGTTAAAAATGAAATAATTTATGGGGTAGCCCACAAGGAGTTATATACTATGGTTGAAATATAGGACGGATTTGACTCCGTAAATATGGGATGGATTCTACCCCGTCCTATAGTTTACAGAAGGCAGCTAAAAAAATTATGGTTGTCCGTGGGCAGTAGTATGTACAGGATGGTTGGTACATAAGTTGGAGTGGAATTATCTATAGTTATACAGGGTTGTCAAAAAAGTTGAAAAAAGGTTACACGGCGTAGTCCATAAGGCATAAATATATTTTGGGCTTATTAAGTCAACGCGTACTAGTACATTTTTTTCGTAAAGGTAAATCTTTACAATTTAAATGAGAAAGTATTATTGTGTAATGTTGAGGCTTTCGATATTACCTGGAAGATCATGTATTATAGTTGAACAGCTTTCAAGATGGAAGAATTTAAAAGAGTTGTCTTTAGAATTTATAAGAAATGTTCCTAGGTAAGATTTTGTTATAAAAAAACGCATTCGTCAAAAATGCTATCAAAGAATTCTATTGTTTCAGTGATCCCATTAACGTTATAAGGAAAAACCTAGGAAAACCTTATGAACTATCCCGATACTGAATTGTTCAAACGGAGATGATCATTAATATTTTTTTCCTTAATTGTCGATAAGATACGATTGAATTCTACAGAAGTAGAAGAGATACAATCGTCTACATTCAAAGGAATTAAGGCATATTATTTTATTTTTGGTTCTGTGTTATGTTCTTCTCTGTGAAGTATAGTTGAATTGTCAAACTATATTGTAGGGCCTAGGTCCCACGCGTGTTCACAAATTTTCGTTTTTCAAATTGTTGACCATTAACTTCCTGACAAAACCTAAGGCGGTTTTCAAATTCTCGTAACACTTCATTTAGAGTTTGTGGCAGGGTTTGTTGTATTTCGGCCCTAATTCCATTCTTTAATTCCTAGATATTTTCCGGCTTATTCGATTTCACGTAACCCGAAAGATAAAAATCTAACGGACTTAGATCTGGAGACCTAGCTGGCCATTCGATATTACCTCTCCTTCCGATCCATCTATTTGGGAAAATATTGCCAAAATTATCTAGCACTGTTCGCCAATAGTGCGGGGGCGCTCCATCCTGTTGAAACAATACCGAATCTGCCAGTATGTTGGGGTTTTCAGTTAAGTGTTCCCTCAAGAAAACAAGGACCCATAATTGAAGTGCCCACAATTCCGGCCAATACGTTAACTTTCTTGGAAAACTGTGTATGACTTTCCATAATCCAATTTGGGTTTTCCGATGTCCAATATCGAAAATTTTGCCTGTTTACTGAGCCATTTAAACAAAATGTTGCCTCGTCGAGAAAGACTAGCTTACTTGAAAAAGTGCGGGTTGGCATTGCATCTATCTATCATTATTTCACACAAGTTTTTTCTCCGGTCCTAATCATCTTCAGTAAGTCCCTGAACTAAATGAACTTTTGTATTGGTGCCATTTATTTCTATGCAAGCATTTTAGAACAGAATATTTACTAATTGACTGTTCTGCGGCTATTTGTCTAGTGGATTTGTGAGGATTTTCTTGTAAATCGAGCAAAAAAAACATTTAATTGTGTATCTTCTGGAAGATGGTTTTGTAATTGTCTCTTCCATGGTCTAATTCTAGAAATTTTTTTCTATTTTACTAAGTACCGATTGTGTAATAGGCCGCTCCGTGTACTTCATATTAAACAATTCGCAAACTTCAGCTTGTGTTCGAGTTGTGTCGCCATATCCTAACATTGTCAAAATTTCCTTTCGCTGCTTTTCAGTTAAACGCGTCATATTTTGAAACTTTGCAACTTCACTTGACAACTACTTATTTCAAGTAAAATTATAGTACAGTTTCATGGAAATAAACACGTGTTAAAAACTCCAGCATTAAAAAAAGGATTTCCATTCATGTGACTAAAATACCGCCAACAATCTAAACTAAACTAAACTAAACTAACAAGCACCTTATTTTTACCGTTATTTTCTTAACTTTAGAAGGAAATACATTTTTTTAATAACTGTTAATTTTCGTTATAGAACATTGTACATGAAAAATATTTAGAATTCAATGCAGAATTCAAAAATATAATAAAAAACAAATGTTACATTTGAAAAAATGAAGTTGATGGTCGCAATTTATTTCTCGCCCATTCTGTATAAACGCAGTCCAAAAAAAACCACGTGTCCAAGCATTTTTCCAAAAAAACAAAACCTGAATTTTAAATGAATTTGTTCCAACCCACGCGTTCTCACTGTATAATTAGTAATGTGATAATTACCACATGATATATAGTTGAGAATATATAGGAGTATTAAAGACTTCTTTTACCACTGGGTGTTCAAGTCATCAAGCACGACTCCAGTTCTAGATTCCAATACATTTTCCCGGAATTTACCTACTGAATTATATTTTGTAAGGAACACATCTCTCTTAAAATCAGTATCTTCGTTTTATAGTATAATATTCAATAATAATAAAAAATCTATTTTTTATCATCTATTGATACGTCCCACACGAACCGCCCAATTTGTGTCGATCACAAACAGTTAAGGACATCGAATTGATTAGTTGTTGCCACTTTCTAAACAATTACTAAAGAATTATGATGATTGGTAAAGGCTTGGAAATATGCAGTTAATACCTCATTACGAGAAGATCCAGTGTAGGTTTTAATATTCAATTTAGTATTGTAATAGTGGTGTAAAAATGATTTAATGTCTTGAAAACTGATTTATACTCATTACATCTGCATGTGTCTGTTGATGATTTACTACTTCCTTTAAGAGTTCTTTATGCGCAAGGAAATTTGACTTTCATTATGCGTTATTAGTTTTCAGCACCTGCAGGTATTTATTCTTCATAGCTTTTTGCCTAATTATAAATGGTGATTACTTCTAACGTGAATGCCTTGCCATTCTCTCGGCGGCACATCTATCTGACATTGACTTAATTTGCTTTTTTGCTAGGCCTATAAATATTTATTATACAGGGAATGTAACCAGTTCGTTTTAGATCTTCACTATAGTACGTAGTACGTACCACTTTCTTGTAAGTGTAGAAATACTGTTTATACAAATGTGGTCTTGAGTTTTAGATGGTTGTGCCGGCATTTCGCTTCTGAAATTTTCAGAAAACGTTAAGTAGGCCTCAAAAAAACCTCTGCGACATTTGTTTCGGTCAGAAAACTGCAATTTTCAGAGTTAATAATTGTGCAATTGTTTTCACAAAATCAAATATTTTTGACATATAAAATGTGAATTTGTCATTGTCTACAAATGATGATGATGCTGTTTTCTGAATGATAATTGTGGCCTCTCTGGTTTTTATTTTTTCGAGTTCTTTGGGATTAACACCACATAAACTTGAAAGTATATTTCAAAAGTCCAAACGTTTCAAGGTCTAAATCAGACCCCGGCTTCAATGGTATTAACACAAAATGAACAAGAAATTTAATAATTTATATTTAAAAAAGAACCGACTTCAGCTGACTTAAAAACCGTTTAGAAACCGTGTACAATCAATCTCTCTTTTTCTTCCTTTGTCTTTCTTCCTTTCTAATTTGTATTCTTTGTCTATATTTTCCATATGCATTTTAGCTTTTTTATTTGTTTTAATATATATATATATATATATATATATATATATATATATATATATATACATATATGAACAAAGCTACCTTCCGGGTGAGAACCGCGTCTGAATTTATTATATACTCGACGTTTCGATTCCTGTTTTGGAGCCATTATCAAGAGACAAAAGTGAAAAAGAGTTTCAGAGTCTAGATTGAAACGGGGCCTCAATCTGCCTACTCCCCAAGAGTCAGTAGGTAACTGAACTGAATTTGAGTCTGCTCTTCTTCTTTTATTTATAGTTAGCGCTGGGTTAGAAGAGCATTGCTGTACCAGTTTGATGATGTCAGAAGAGATATTGTGTGTGTACGAGGATCCGTGTTCGAACAAGCATCCTCGTACGTAAATAACTCTTTTTCCTTTCTAGATATGTTAGGCGCTTATAGAATTTCAGAAAATGATATCCTGGTTAGCACCACAATGTTCCCATTTAACAGAAATGTTAGATATTCTAAAAACCAAACACTATATCTCTTCTAACATCATCAAACTGGTACAGCACTGTTCTTCTAACACATATTTTTCATTTCAAGAAACTCTGTTCTAACAAGTACGTGGGGCCCCGATGGGTTCACCTCTTTCTCCAGTGCTTGCTAACATTTTCATGAAACAAATACAAACCCAGCCCCTAAACTCGTCTAATTTAAAACCTTCCTGCTGGCTTGGATATGTTAATGATACTTTTGTCATTTGGCCTCATGACAGAGATTCGTTAGACTTCTTTCTAAAACACCTCAATAGTATACATTCCAACATTCAATTTAGAATGGAAATCGAATCCAATTCTTCGCTCCCGTTTCTTGATAACAAAAACCTGCCATGGCACATTCTCACATAGGAAACCAACCCACACCAATCGATACTTAAATGCCCAATCACACCATCACCCTGCCCAATTAAGTTCGGTAATGAAATCTTTGGCCTTTAGATCTATTCGCCTAACAGACAGTGACAATACACAAAACGAACTTAATAATCTTCAACAGATCCTTCGACAAAACGGTTATCATCCAGACCACATTGCACGCATATTTCGTCAATCGCAACAATCCCCAAGTACACCAACTCCATCAGAAACAGACCAACAACACCGGAAAGCCTTCCTTCCGTACATTCGAGGAGTCACTGACAAAATAGCATGAATCCTACATCGACATCAAATAAAGACGGTTTTCATCACCAGTCAAACTATAGCCAACTTAACCGAAAACCCTAAGGATAAAGTACCTGACGAGGATCAAGGAGTTTACGAAATTCCGTGTCGCGATTGTCCACAAAGCTACATCGGTCGTACAAATAGGCGCGTCAACCATCGAGTATATGAACATTCTTTGTCGTATCTCTTAATTCCTTTAGAGCATCTACTATTCGCGAAGCAATAGAAATAGAGAAAGGACCCCTCTGTCTAAACCGACGCGATGACAGCTCTCGCCTTCCCACAACATGGAACTTCATAATTGCCAGATTAAACAAAGCAGACACGCCCACCAACACCCAACCAATTACAACACAGCCTCATCACGTGACATCCCCTTCTAACCCAGCGCTAACTATAAATAAAAGAAGCAGAGCAGACTCAAATTCAGTTCAGTTACCTAGTGACTCTTGGGGAGTGGGCAGATTGAGGCCCTGAGTTCGATCTAGACTCTGAATCTCTTTTTCACTTTTGTCTCTTGATAATGGCTCCAAAGCAGGAGTCGAAACGTCGAGTATATAATAAATTCAGACGCGGTTCTCACCCCGAACCTATTGGTCTATTATTTTCTGAATCACCTTGTACAACTATAATTCAACTCAATACAATATCACAACGGTCATGAAATCTTTAAAATCACCCTGTATAAGTATAAATCCTCTCCACATTATTGACTCTTTGAATTTTTGTACTGTTTAAATTATTCCTGTATACCTATGATTTTATTTCCTCCCATATGTCTAGTATTCCATTTATGCAACTGCTCATGGTCTCCCCTATATAACAAAATCAGCTTTTTGACCCACACTTTATGACTATAATTTTACTGTACCATTTATTTCAATCACCCGGTATATGTAACTGCTTCTATAATTTTTTGACCCCATGTGTATAATTATACTCCGTCCTATAATTCAAATATTCTAACTGCTTATGCTTATATAACCAATTTTTGATACATTTGAATAACATTAATTTTACCCTTACTTCAAACACCTTTTATAAGCAACTACTTATATTCCAAACTATATAACTTTTTTAAACCGCCCTGTATAACTGTAATTCTACTCCAACTTATACATCAACCATCCTGTATATTCAACTACTTCTGACAATTTTTAAACCCTTTTGTATAACTCTCCACTCTTATTTCAACCACCTTGTATACGCAACTACTTATGTGTATAACTTATTCAATTCCAATTTATGTTTCAACCATCCTATGTATACAAGGGCTTATGTACCACCTAATATCACATACACGCACGCACACACCTACAACCGTATACTATAGAAGAGTTTGCCGACATATCTAACCAATTTTCGTTTCGATAAACTAACGGAATATTTTCTGCCATTTCACGTGAATATAACTTCGTCTCTAATAGAACTGACTTTCAAATGCATCAAATTAAAAACCATTAAAAACAACACATACTTTCGTGGCATATCATGACATTCATTTATGATAAAAATTTTACATTTACCAGTTTTTTTGAATATATTTTTCCGCTTTTCAGAAAAATGGTTTATTTTGCGTTATAGAAAAATGTACGGAATCAAGATGTTTACTTTTTGCAGCTTTTAACGTTATATAAAAATACGGAATCAAGTAGAACATAATACAATTTATAAAATTTAAATTGCTCTTTTAGAGAAAACAGTGAAGATTTATTGAAAATCGATGAAATCTAGTCCCTTACTTACTTTTTTTCTGATTTTCTAAAAAACCGTAAATCTCATGTTATAGAAAATTATATGGGACCTTTCTGTCATGTTCCTTAATATAATGCAGTTTAAATCATTAAAATTACCCAAGTCGTTTTTGAATAATCGTAGGATATACAAAAAAGTTGCATACGAATTGATAACCTCCTCCGTTTTGGAAGTCGGTTAAAAATTAAAGAATTAAAAGGATTCGCAATGACAAATATCGTAATCACAATTTGACATTAATGTCCCGAGGCTGGAAAATCAAATCTGATGTTACACACCATACATATTTACAGGTCAAATGTCAACAATTATAACTCAAATTTTCAACTAAAAACTTTTACGGTTACTGAAGAAATCTACTAGTTCTAAATTTGTCATAGGTATTTTGTAGAAGATTAAAGAAAACGCTTGTTCACGAAACTAGAGTAATAAATTTTCCGGCCATCCCCAAAACCGCAATCAAGATACGAGTCGGTTAGGAAAATAAATGGAAGCTAATAAATGCCGAAACTAGATTACACTAAACGGATTATCTTGGAGCTAATAGTCTAGAACAATTACTTAAATAATAGCTACCCGCTCGGAAAATGGCTACCGGATCTTATTTCCTCGGGGGAAAATCAGCCAGTAAACAAGCAACCCTCCTGGAGTTAGACTGTGAAGCTTTCACCTTCCACACGATTAAAAAGATTCTTGGAATCCGTGTGATACGTGACAGTCACACAGGACTGTTAAAGGAATTTAACGAAGGGGTTAGTTAAGAAGAGTCTAACTGAGGGTAGAATTCCGAAGGGGAGCGTTATTGTTGAACGCAATTTACGACTTTGAGAAATTGAGGAGTTTCCGAATGGTAGGAATGAAACTGATACAAGGAAGAACGCAGAGATATTCGCACATAAAGAAATGCTATTTATGTTATCCTTAGACAATGATTTAGTTGCTAGTTTTTGTATACTGAAGTAACATTAATCGTTAAGTATCCACTTTTGTTGTAGAGAAAGTGGCAATGGAATTCATCGACTAGCAGAATGATCAAACAATTGTTTTCAAATTAAACCACACCACTGTCTTAGTTACCTCATTAAAATGTGTTTTTTTCATTTAATATTCTCCACAAACTTATATTTAGTTGTAATCAATATATAAATAGGTAAAGACAAAACGGTGCGGTGCCATTTTCTCCTCAATAACTCAACCGATTTTCTTTATTTTCCTTATGTTTAGTAGCTATTGACGACCTTCAGTGCAGAATGCTTAATTAGGGTTCCGTATATACAATAACCGATACCCTTATAATATCACTCAGGATTTCTGCCTCTATCACATCACAGCCATTTTCTCCTAAACTACTGGACCGAAGAGGTTGAAATTTGATATCAATGTACAGTTTGGTGACCCGATCAGGAGTACATATCGTAAAAGAAAAAATCTTGATTTTAGGGGTATTTCTGGGGGAAAAACTAAAAAATCGACCGCCCCCCCCCTGATCTCCGAAACTACTGAGCCTAAAATTTTGAAAAAAATAGGAAATATAGAGCGTTGCCCGAACTTTACAGGAAAATTAAGGAGAAACCATTTTGGGGGGCAAATTATAGAATTAAATAAAAATTTAAAAATAAAAAAATTTTCAAACGCACATGTAATATATCAAATGAAAGGTCTCATTCTGAGGAACACAAATACATTTTTTTCATATTTAAAAAAAATATATTTTAAAAGATATTAACGAAAATATAGCAAAATTTACCCATCCCCCCCTTATTTCCGAAACCATAAGCTGAAAAATTTTGAAAAACTGGAAGTATAGCCCCTCACCTGAACTTTACTGGAAAAATAAGAAGAAACCCCTAATATTCATTTTGGGGAGGCAAATTATAGAATTAAATGGAAATAAAAAATTATAATTGTTTCTAACGGGTCATGTAATATATCAAATCCCAGGGCTCATTATGACGAATAGGTACAAATATATTTTTTTAATTTTTTTAAAATGAATATTTTAAAATATATTAAAAAATGATTTAAAAAAATTACCCATTCCCCCCGTTATTTCCCAAACTCTAAGACCTCATTTTTTTTTGTTAATAGGAAAAATATGGAAAAAAATACCTAATTCTATTATTTGGCCTCCAAACGTAAACGGAAAATAAATTACTAGAAAACCCCCGTAGTAATTTTAGGGAAAAATTATACAATTAAATGGAAAATAAACATTCAATTTTCAAACGCATCATGTAATATATCAGATAAAAGGCTCATTATGTGAATTACAAATATATCATATTTTTAAATCATTTATATAAAAGATTTAAAAATATTAAATATCGACTTAATTCCCACTTTAAAAACTACACTATTTAAAATTTGAAAAATATATTTTATTTATATTTTTAAATAATTTGAATAACAGACTTAATAATTTATAATTTAAACTTTGACCTATTTTGTCGTTTTTCTTCCAATCTACAGAGCCTCAAAACTCAGACAGTAGATTATAAAAGGCTTTTCTGAAAGTTTATTAGTAAAATAAAACTCTAATGTTACTTTTTGGGCGCCAAATTAGAAAATTAAATACATATGTATTCTGATAAAAATCAAGCGAATCCTAAAGCAGATACAATAAAAAGTCTATGTGTGGAAATCAACAGTATATTTTTTATAGATTTAAAACGCTTCCTTTAAAAGATATAAGGGTAAGTATTAGAAAATGCACTCATTCCCTGCTTGTCTGAAACTGGAATATTCGAATCTTGAAGGTGGTACGCAACCCTAAGTATGCGAGTCCAACTCGCACTTGACCAAATTATTTCTTTATAATATTGCTTTATTCATTAAATAAAATTAAAAAAATAAATTCGTAATTTGCGTCCACACTGTCAAAGCTAAACAGTGTCGCCAGATTGTTTTGCGAGATTGATTGACTCGGAAAACAGACTAAATTCAACAAAAAACTAACAAATTTTGATCGGTTCTAAAAGTTATTCCACATTATCACGCTATTCAGATCTCAGGCATAAAAATTTATATTATATGGTAATTACCATTCATTTGGTACTCCCAATTTGAAACTTTCATTTTTTTCTAAATATGGTTTGGCAACTAAAATTAGAATTGTGTAGCAACTAATCAATGTGTTTCCAATAATATTTTATTATTTTAATATTATCCTTTGAATTTACAAGAATTATTAGAGTGTAAGTTTGTGAAGTTGCTGTTGAAATAAGTGTTTGTTCTTAACAAATTTATAATTTTATTAGAAATGTCGAACGCTAGAGTTTACCGTTCATGTTTCGTACCATTTTGTAGGAATACTAGGAGAACTACTCCCCTTAAAATTATTTGTAAATGTACCTACCACTAAATATTACAAAACGTAATAAATGGTTTGATGCAGTACGACGAATTAATCAATCAACAGTTATCT
The DNA here is from genome assembly GCA_034190945.1 of Octodonta nipae. NCBI lineage: Eukaryota > Metazoa > Arthropoda > Insecta > Coleoptera > Chrysomelidae > Octodonta > Octodonta nipae. Next base: position 12,885,074 of record CM067222.1, read on the forward strand.
TTAGTACTTTGATAAAAGTACTAAAGATATTAAACATACCTATAAAATTATATAGAGTTAAATCAGTCAAGTTTTCTAAGGCGACTAACTCCAGTTCATGATTAGTAAAAATCATAAAATTGAAAAAATAAATTAAACAAATTGAAACGATTAAATAAATTTGTAAAATCTAATTGTTTGATTTGGTTATATTTAATGTTTCACTATTTTTATATTAACTACGTATTCTGTATTAAGACGAGTCTGGTTTAAAAAAACACAATGCAAAATAAATACCTTCCACAAATAACCGACTTCCAAAAAGGAGGAGGTTATCAATTCGTCGCGTATTTTTTTTGTATTTATGTTACCTGATTTCTTCTCCTGTGGTGAACCATTTTGAATGAATATGGTCTTGTTTAATAGAGTATATATCCGGATTGGTGAAATTTCAAGTTTTGGAAAAGTCATGAAATTTGTGAATGAACACCTACGTGCATGGAAACCGATCAATATCCCTAACATATTGGTCGATTTTTCGAAAACTCCTTATGTATAGTTTTTCAACGTTTAATCTATTAAGGAAGATCCCTAGGTGATCTCATATACTTTTCTGCGACGGTCAACTTGCAGTTTTGCAGAATATCGCGGAAAATTCGAAAATTCTTATCAAAAAATTTCACCGAAATAACATAACGGACATTTCCTCATAAATATTTTAATACAAAACGTAATAGTGGGAAAATTTTAGACACTGGAAGTTTTAACTGCGAATTTGAAAATTTTCTATGTACATCTCAAGCACATAGGTAGTAAACTATAGTATTTTCGGCTCCTTAAATTAATGAGTACCAAGCTCGTTTTGTTTGTAGGTATACCAGGCAAATTCCTATTTAAATGAAATTTTTTCCATTTTGCGAAGACGGTGCTTTTGGTTGACACATTCTCCCGGCCTAATAGAAAATTTAGTGACAACACATGTCAAACTTTAAACTGCTATTTGGTGCGTATACACAGGGTGTTTAATTATAACAAACAAAATCACAAAGTAAAGTGGTAGAAGTAGTTGCATTTATATGATGATTGAAATACGAGTATAGGACGGAGTAGGATGATAGTGGTCGATAGGCAGCCGTATGTACATGATGGTTGGAATACCTATAGGGTGGAGTGAATGTTTGGTGGTATAAAAATGTTGAAAAAAATGTTGAATTAAAATTATATAGAGTTATTAAAAAACTGTTATATGATGTGGACGTAGACAAATTATATACAGTATGGTTAAAATATATGCTGGAGTTAAATTATATTTATACAGTTGATTAAAAAAATATTTAGTTTATAGCCCATAGGAAGTTGCATATAGTTAAGGAGATAAATACGATGGTAGAAATATATGACGGATTTGACTCCGTAAATATGGGATCGATTCTACTTCGCCCTATAATTTACAGAAGGCAGCTATGCTATAGTTATACAGAATTGTCAAAAAAAGTTGAAAAAAGGTTACATGGCGTGGTCCATAAGGCATAAATATATTTTGGGTTTATTAAGTCAACGCGTACTAGTACATTTTGTTCATAAACATTCGTCTGTCAATTTAAGTGAAAATGTATCATTGTGTAATGGTGAGGCTTTCGATGTTACCTGGTCCTGTCTATTAAGGTTATACATACAAAATAAAAAATATAGAATGAAAACTACCTGAATTCAAAGAAAACTAAAAAGTTGAAAATAAAACGTTTGAAAAAAAATATATAACCGACTTCAACCTATAACTAAAAAGCTGAAATTTTTTTAAGTCAGTGCCAAGCAACAATCAAGTTTAATGAAGTAGTAGATAAGTACGCAATGCAGGATTTGCTTTGCAACGACTTCAAAAATATACTAGATTGCTAGGTAGTTAATTTGTACAGAATGAGCACCTTTTAATGTTTAGATTTTATACTTCCTGGGTAGGTACCTAACAACATTGAATATGTTATTTATTTGTTAGAGCTGTATTTTGTTATAATTATTTTCAGCTTTTTAGTTATAAGTTGCAGTCGGTTATATTTTAAAAAAATGTTTTATTCTTTGCCTTTAATAGTACCGATTAATGAATTGTTTTACTATAACAACAGTGAATCGGCTATATGTAAGCAAAAAAACACAAAATAGACTTTTCTGCTTTGATTGAATTGAATTACCTCTATCTGACCAGTTTCGGCCATAGTACAGATAATTTTAAGTTAATCACTCATCACTAATATGTTGGAATTGGAGCCGAATTTATTAACTGAAATGATGCATATATAGTAATTCTAAGTTCTGAGTAGTGTTATTTTATATAGTAAGTTATCAAGATTTTTCTGCACCAAGATTCACATCTTTTTAGTTAAAACCCATGTAGAAACCAACCCAACGAATTTCTGTTGAAAATAAAAAAAACGAAACTTAATTTTGTTATAAAATATATGTAATGTAGTAAATGCAAAAATATTCATTTATTGCAAACAAAAGTTGTTCAAAACCCTAATTGCTGTAAATTTTCAAAAGTCCTTTCACAGCTCATTTCTATTATCAACTACCTATCTGTCGAATTTTAGCTTCATGAATAGGATTTCTCTGTTATTTTTACAACTCCATGTCACCTATTTTTAGAGTAGTTCGAAAAAATGTATGCCGTCTCCATCGTTCCATTTATTAATATACCATTTTATAAGATTAGTTATGATGTGTGATTAAATTTTCAGTAAAACATGGTAAACATCTTATAATGCCAAAAATTTTGACAACAATTTTTTTTCTGTTAGATTGATCGTGTTTATATTCGAATTTAGTTGCACAAAAAATTCCGAAAACAAACAGCCTCAATAACGTCTTCATATTCTCCTACAAACTTCATTTACTCGTAAAAATCTTATTTCCGTGAACAAACTCAGAGATCCCATAAAGGCGTTCATAAAAAGCATAATATATTCATTGAACCCAGTTACGAGAAACGTTACCCCAAAAATTTATTGTTATAAAAGTAATGTTCTCTTTCTGTATATATATATTTTAAAGTCTTTATTCAGAACCACCGATTTCTTATACCAGTGCATAAAAAAGCCATAAGATATATTTTAATGGTCAGTTAAATACGGTCGTTAGGGTAAGTAACGAATTTTATTAATTATTATTACCACTATAGAACACGGGAAGGCAAATAACAGTAAATCATCATAAAACTGTGTCACGTAAGTAGAGTGACTATACCATTCTATTAACCACGTAACAAAAGAAGTGTAAGTTATGTCCCAAAATTCTTTCACTGACCTTAAAATTTGTTTGTAGGTGTTCATCACCAAAGAATGTTTTGAAATCATTGTTTTCTTCCAAGATCGTAACCAGAATTACTCTAGCAATTTTTTTTAATATAAATGGCTTTATTAGAACCTCAAAAATAGTTAATTTTTCTATTCATGTATTCCCAGTAAATATTACATGTTTGGAGTAAAAAAAATTGAAACGTCAATCACAAATTTCAATAATTTATATTTAAAAAAGGATCGACTTCAACTATACATTATATTAAGGTTGGATAAATCAGTTCTTTTGTGGTTATTGTTATTATGACTGTTAATTAACATATTCCATTTCCAAAAAACTTTTTTAATAGAAGCGTTCAACTGCCAGGATGCTGTAGTTGTCGAAATCAGGTAAATGACCCTTTTCTATACAGTGATTGGCCAGAGCACAGGAGTCCTCTTGTAAACGAATATCAGTTTTGTGAGCTGTTAATCTATGTTTTAAGTTTCTCGAAGTCTGTCCAATGTAGGTTGCAGGGCAATTACTGCAATCGATCTTATATAGCACATTTTACTTACTCCTTATGTTTTTCATTGATTTATGAGAGAATCTGATATTGTTTTCATGTTTAAATGTTCTTAATATCTTAAGCGTTAACGCTTTTAAATAAGGCAAAGATATATAATTATATTTGGCATTGTTACAAGTCATTATTCATTATGTTGTTAGGGCTAGTGTTTTTAATATAATATGGAGAACTATCAAGGCTTAGCAAAAGTGGACTGTTGAAAAGTACTTTACATTACATTTTTTGGGTGTCACATTAAGTTAATGAGGTTTATAACTCTTCCAAGTTTTTTTATTATTGATTCACTTTTAAGTAATTAGTAATTTTTAACCAGTTAATTGATCAATGATATAATGTTTCTTTTACTTTGAGTTTTGTAATGTAGATAGTTTATTGAAATTCTGTAGAGGTTAAGTCTATGGGTATATGTTTTTTGATTTTGAAGTTGTCATTGCATTTGCCACGTTTTTTGATGTAGGCACCTTTTTTTCTAAATGATTATAGTTAAGCTTTGGTTTATCTTTCAATTATAATTACTCACCGAAAAAGTTTACAGAGTATCCGTCGCCTTAACCAGGCTGCTTCCTGTTAAAACAATTCGAATCCTAATATCAATTAACTCAGCCCTGAATTCAGATCTAACTATTTTATCATTATTAAATATGTACATCTAAACCAATGTTTATATTCTTAAGAAATAAACATAATAAAAGATCTTGTCTATAGCTAGACCATATTCCGTTAAAATTATCGTAAGATTTACACATCACCCAGTATCAAGTTGAACGTATTTGCGAAATTTTTTACGGCTTCTTTTTTTCGTGCAACAGCAAGCTTGAATTTATCTGAAATTGGTGAAGAATTTGTACAACGCTTTAAAGAGCGACATTTCAAGATTCAATTGCCGATTGCCTCGGAAAGTATCTTATTTAAATTTCGTATGTATGTGCGGAGAATGATTTTTGTTTGTTTTCACCGCCATTTTGCTCGACAGAATGTGTCTCTTCGGATTGAATTATAAATGTTCTTCTTCACAGTCGGATCATCCAGATTTCTGTCAATCTACCGTAGAAATGCGAAAACATAAATTTCTGTCACTGCTAAATCGGATAAAAACGATTTATTTAAAGTTCAACATCCAAATATTTAGAATGTAAGCATTTGGAACGGCTTTTAGCAGGCCCGGCTCAATTCGGAAATTTTTTAAAGGAGGCTGTTTCCAATAAAGATTGGATTTCTGGATTAGAAATTACGCTATTGACAACGGACCACTTTGGCCTCACCGTCTGTTGGTCAAAAAAGTACTAGTTTTAGTGAGCTGCTTGCACATTAACCATAAACTTAAATTGAATTAATTTTAATTATTTAAGTTTTCTATAAACATTTTTTTTCGCTGGGCTGGATCAAATTCAGCTCAGAAAAATATTAGAGTCGCAAAAAAATTCTGCCAACTGGACATTTGATAACATGTGTCAAAAAAACATCATCCAAGCAGCGACGTTGTGACTTTTACTGCATTTTGTTTACAAACATCTCATGTAAAAGAAAAACCACACTCTCGTGGAAATGCTGCGGAACCTTTGGTGTGTCACAAATGTAAAAACACAGTTTTGCACCCCAACACCAAACCTTTAACACAACACAACAACTTAGAGTTGTTGAAACAGCGTTGAGTGTATAAAATAAAGGTTTGGTGTGTTCTTATACACTCTCATATGTAGATTTGGATTTTCTAATTTTAAAGCACGTTGCAATCCATTTTTTCTGAATTTTCCGAAATAATGTCGATGTTAATAAAACTGCTACCAGGTTTAGGTAACTAATTTCTAAGTTTTCATGGGATTTTCTATCACGACCATTCACACCACAATAAACTCTACTCTTTTTTTGTAAAAAGCTTTAATTTAATGAGTTTCCTTACTCGTATAAAAAATATTTTTAAAATAAATTTTAATGGATTGCTCAACATACTTTTGTCGTCCAGTGCAAACTAAAACTAGTTCTTCTCTTGACCACCAGATGTCGTGGCCAAAGTGGTCCTTTGTCAATGTAAAGAAACTTACGACGACCCCTCATTTGAGGGTCAATGATGGCTTGATTCCCTGATAATTCTAGGTGTCATTCTTCAATTCGAAACTATATATGTAATCATTTAAAATTATAATGAAATTATAAGGATAATAATTATTATTATACGTCCATATGCAAGAAGGAGTTCTGTAAGATCTATGCCTTAAAACCCATTTTGCTCTGTTACTTCTTCTGTATTGCAGTTCCTTGTATTGTTTCCTCTTTTATTTTTCTTCTATACACAGAGATGCACCTTATATTTTAATAACCATCCTGTATATTCAACTGCTTCTAACATTTTTAGAAGCCCTCTGTATAACTGTAATTATATTCCGTCGTAAAACGCAAATATTCACTGGAAAACTGTAAATCCCATGTTATAGACGATTACATGGTATCTTTCTGTAATGTTCCTTAATATAATGCAGTTTAACTCATCAAAATTGCCCGAGCCGTTTTTGAATAATCGCTGGTCACACAAACAAAAAAGTTGCCCACGAATTGATAATCTCCTCGTTTTGGAAAGTCGGTTAATTAGATTTTTCCCATATGAATCAGACCCTCTATTTGGATCCATATTCTGGTATACAGAAATCAAATTAAGCAAATCATAGCAAATTAAAAAAATTAGAATAAGAGAATATTACATCATAATTTTTAAATTATGGTATGAGCTAAAACCTCATGAGCAACTGATTAGTTATCCCGACAACAGACTTCCTCCAGGTAAAAAAACAAAAATTATAGAAATCTGCAGAATGGTCTAACCGATCCTGAACATTACTGAAGTGAATGGACTTCCTGTAGTGAATAGGAGAACTCCCACCTCAATTATAAATCCCCTGAAATACGGAGAAGAATACATGATGAATGATGTAATAAATTTAAACAGTATCTATATATAAATAGGCAAAAACAAAACGGTTAGGTACCATTTTCTCCTCTGTCCCTCAACCGTTTTATTGATTTTGTTGTGTTTAGTAGCTATTGACAAGCTTCAGTGCAGAATGCTTACGTTTTTTTATAATATTGCTTCATTCATTAAATAAAATAAAATAAAACATTCATAATTTAAGTCCACACGGTCAATGCTAAACAGTGCCGCCAGATTGCTTGGAGAGAAAATCGTAAGATGAATTCACTCGAAAAACAAACGAAGTTAAACAAAAAAGTTACAAATTTATATTTATGATAATAATTATTTATTTGATACTCGCAAGTTTGAAACTTGAATTTTTTTCTAAATATGGTTTGTCAACTAAAGTTAGAATTGTGTATTGTGAGGCAACTGATCAATGTGTTTTCGATAATATTTTATTATTTTCACATTACGCTTTTGATTTATATTGTTTCTATTTTAATGGTAAATAATTTCATACAATTTAACTAATCTTACAAAGCCCATGATATAAATACAATTAGAGAGATTTAATATAAATAGTTATATCTGACATCGTGGCAATATTTATAATGTGCTCGGCCATCTTCGTTTTGAATCGTTTTAGCGAATGTAATTATTTTGATTTCAGTTTGACCAACGAATATGATCAACGAATATAGTAATTTGACATATCATTTCATTGTTAACTGTTAGGTTAATGTACGTTTTCTATTCAATGTGAAAATTATCAATATATTACTTGAAAAAAAATTATTTCAGTGCACTTACAAAAATTGTAAACATAAAAAGTATTATTCAACATAAATTATCAGCAAGTGCATTGTATTTCTTTACATTTTTGATATAATACAGAAAAATCATTGTTAACTTTGTCTATTGAATTGAAGTTATTGAGATTATACATACAGGGTAGTTTAAGGTGTACTAATATGTAAGTACTTATGTATCTATTTATTTATACTGAATCTTCATAGTTACTTATGAGTTCGTTTCTTGCATTTTCTTCTTAAAAATTGAAATCGTAATTGTGAAATATCTGAATAACCGTAAAACATTTTGGAAAACTAAAGTTTAAAAATATTACTTATGCAAAATCCTGCTACTTAATAAAGGGTGAATGACTTGCCTAAAATGAACATATTGTCATTTTAGATATGTGTATTTTATTAAAAAACTATATGAAAATACACAAATGTAAAAGAGTTCGGTACTATTTCATTCTGTCTGTGAACCAATTTAAAATAGTAGTTGCTAATTCACGAGCTTTAGTGTTATTAATAAAAAAAATGGAACAAACGGCCAACATTTTACGTTAATAACAGTTATTGTCCCATTTACTCTATAATAGCTGAAGTAGCACCATTAAACCTTCCACCGCTAGAGGATAAAATTATTTAATATATTTTCTAATAATTCAAATCAAGGCTTTTTATAAATTCTTGATTTTTATTAACGTTTTCAAATCTCGAAGTGTATTTGTATTGTAAATTTATTCAATAATAGTATGATGGCATGAAAATTTGTATATTATTTCATATTCAGGAACAGAAAGTTATTTGATTTTGCTTACTGAATATGTCTCAGCGTCCTACATGTACATTATTATCTTTGGCGAAACTTAGAAAAATAGTGGTATATATAGGTACCAAGGTTCATTTAGGAAAACAACGAGTGTCAAATTATTTATATCACTCATATAAATTTAAATCCTAATTTTGCTTTCAAAATCTGTCATCAGTGGTCTAATTTTATACATTTTGTCGAAATTTGGAGTTACATGTACTGACTCCCAAAAGGCAGAAAACTCGTTCTCTTCTAAATTCGGAGATTTGTTTTCTTCGGTAGCATATAAATTGATTGGGTGACGATATATCCGCCTAGATGCTCATCAAAAAACTGTTCGAAGTACGTTAGTATATTATTATTTGGATTTATATTATTAGTATTGTGAATTCTATTAGCTTCCATAAATTGAAATATTAGGCTGTACTTGAGTCTATACTGTCACTGAGCCTGCAGGAGATCGTCAGTATCTTGTTCGTCAAAGTCCCCACTTCTGTTGCTAGGAGATGAACTAGTAGAAATCAGTCGAAATAATTTTCTTGTGTTATTCGGAATAATATCTTGTGTGATCAGTATCGGAATCATCAAGTGTGCTATCTAGTTCAGCCTCTAATATATTTTCGTCATCAAATATTTTTTTCTTTCAATTCTCTGAGGATGATCCATACATCACGTAGAAGGTCCACTAGACAACGACATTAAGTCTTCTGCATCTGAATCACCTGCATAGTCCGATAGATAATAGTTTTCCTCGACAACTTATTAGCCAACTCTTCCAATTATTCTTGGATCAGATATCTTCTATCCATTATTTCGCAACAATATGGTCGAAAGTCAAACTTTTGGTGCTAGTTTGGAAGTTCTATACTAATTGATAAAAAGATATGAGATTATACTCAAATATGATGAAAAATTTTTTTTATATATTAGTAAACATAGAGGAAGAACTTACCAATTTTTTTTATTACTGCACCAGATCTAACAGAAAAACAGAGAGAGAAAAACAAAAACACGTGTAAATATTTGAAATTGAGTTATTTTAAGTAACAATGGTAGCTCTTCATACTAGCAAATCCAAGATAGTGGATTTTCGAACTATCATATTCACGGTGCGGTAGAATTCGTCGCCAAGGCAACTTAGTGCATCAAGTAGAAGATGTAACAATCAAATTCGCATGGCAGGTACTGAATAGTGAACCTTAAAAACAGATGGTAGCAATAGCAACCTCTGCCACTTAAAGGGTTAATTAGAATGGTAGTGTGAACTATTTAGCATAGGTACACAAAAAGTGCAAATATTATATTGGAATTTTTAAAATGATTTTGGTCGATTTTCGACCACTGGGCGACTACTAGTATTAGTAAAATGTTGTTTACATAATAAATAATATCTAAGTAAACAGTAAATATACCCATCTATATCAAAATCACATTTTTCGTACATTGTTTTGCTTTATCTCTAAGTCAGCCCCTGTCCACCGTATTAGTAACATTTTGCACATTTATTCAAATAAAGAAGTGGCACAAAAAACAGCTGAGGTGCCGCTGACATTTGTTTTTACGCCATCTTCGCTTGTTTTCGAAGTTGTCCTTCTTGTTTCGCTCGCCTTTTGTTCTGACCATCATCAATTGTTCACGCAGGTGTCTTGATATGTATCAAATTTATAGTGTAACTATTTGGACTATAACTCAGCTAGCGGTGTCATAATTGTGTCCTGGATTTTTTCCGAAACTGATTTCTATCTGCCACTTTTTCGACGGAAGATCTGACTATAATGAGCTCGGTAGCACAACAATGGGTATCATCCATTATACTTTAGCATTTTTGATGCGTTTCAGTACATAAAAATGTAAATGTACCGTTAAAGAAGTAAATTGGGTATGCGCATTTCAAGGAATTCTCGAACTAGGCTGGTTTCGTACAAAAAATTCCGGGCATAGAGCTTTGGTTTTCATATGTCGGATAAGATCTTCAGAACGGAATTTATTTCATAACTTTTTCATAAATTTGGCGATATCTCCAACTTTAGGTAAAACATTTTATAACGTACTATCGAGATGCATATTTAGTAAATAATATTCAAAAAACAAGATTTCAAATTCTTTTAAGACGAACAAATGCATTTGATTGTTTATACATAATTGGTTATCATATACTTTAATTGAAAGTTTTCTAAATGTTTTTCAAAATTTTAATTTTCTGACTGATTTATACGCTAGTAAAGTATCTTTGATAATAGACATTTGCGCCATCTCGGTTTTATTTGGGGAACGCTGGTTCTGTGAAGGCCGTAATTTATGTTTCTTGTGTTATAGATTAAAATTTATTTATCCGATAAAATGGAAAGAAAAACATCAAACCGAAAGTGCGGTGTAGTTGATTGTGAAAATACACCAAGAAAAAACCCAAAATAACACTCATGGATTTCCATATCAATTAGAGATGAAGAAAAAATGAATTGCAGCAGTTCGACATCATGGGCAAATAAATTTGATTTCCACGTTGTTAGTGATTATTGTATGTATAAAATTAATCATAATTGTTCTATTAACAAAATTGAGATTTTTTAATTACAGCAGTGTGGCAATCCATCTCAACCAGAAACAAATTCAATGATTTGCAGTGGTCAAATTGTTTGGGAAAAAAGTAAACAATGTACATAACAAAAGTTACAATACAACTATATTTCCTGCAATATGTATATAAAAAAGCTAAATTTTCATGCTGGTTTGTGGGCTGAAAGAGTACGAGTACCTATTGCAAGAAAAAATTGTATCTTTAGGAGTCGATGAAGCTCCAATTGAGATTAACAATAGTAAGTAAATATATATATATATATATATATATATATAGAAAAAAACAAATTAACTTTATTCATTATATATAATTTATTGTTAGATTTCATCACTGACAATGAAGTTTTAATGGATCAAGATAAAAATTTTGAAGCTGGAACAAGGATAATGAAGCAACAACAGATGCAAATAAATATACATGTTAATTCACAACGAAATGAATATTGATTATATATTATTTATAGCTTTTGTAATAACTGATAATAAAGAAGCTCTCATAAAAAATAAAAATAATGAGAATAAAAAGTGTCATTTATTTAAAAGAATATAAATATTGATATATTACAGGAATGATAGTTGAATTGTAAATTTTGTTATGTATCTACATTGTTTGATTTTTCTGCTCCATCGAAATGAGCACAACAAATCCTTGAATATGTTCCTAGTTGCCATGACTTTTCATCTCTCCTGCAACTAAAAATTTACTTTTTTTCTTTATTCCTAACAGAAAATAGTATTAATTAAAAAATTTAAAATTATGTTATCCTTAAATGTGAATTTATTTTGGAAAGAAAAGTATTTACATGATTAACTTCTGATTACCAGAGTTATTGAATCTTATTTTTGTTAACAGAACAACAATTGTGATTAATTTAATGTATTTAGTAATGACTAAAAACGTGGAAATTTAATTTAATTGCCCTTGACGACGAACTGCTGTAATCCATTTTTCCTTCCTCTCCGATTACTATAGAAATTCAGGAACACGGTAGAATTGTAATTTTTAATTTTTCATTGGTTTATTTTCAAAATCAACTACACCGCACTTTCGGTTTCGAGTTTTTCTTTCCGTTTTATCGGATATCTAAATTTTAATGTATAACACAGCAAACATAAATAACGGCCTTGACAGAACCAGCGTTCCACAAATAAAACACGAGATGGCGCAAATGCCTATTGCCAAAGATACTTTACTAGCGTTTACTCGTAAAATGATTTAGTCATACGAACTGTATGATATCTTTTATTTGTGTTGGTGTATCCTAAATACTAAAAAGTATTGTTCCAAATGGATCCAGATTTTTGGTCATAGCTATCTACACAGTTTTTCCTAATTTACATAATTTCGTTTAAAAAACTTTAATTTCGGCGACTTAAATTTGTTGACGTTTGTTAAGCTTTAAATATGTCACATTAAATGAACTCTTTTAAAACATACCATGCGTTTCAGACATATGTGTATCATGTATGAAATTCCTATTAGGTTGTTCTAAAACTTCTAGTCAATTGTCATTTGTTATGCCAATAATTTGCATGGTAACAGAAAATAACGTACTGAAGGCTATGGAGTGTAGAACAAAGGAGGTCAAACTTATATGGGAATAAAACTGAAAAAAATAAGAAGTTCAAGAAATGAGCAGAATGGCGCAAGTGTGACGGCAGGGTATTTTATGAAGTTAGCAATTATTAATGGATTGAAATACACAAATCCTACATTTAGAAGTGAAGTGGCTGAAAAAGTGAGAATTATTTAATTATTCGTAAATATAACCTAGAAAATTTGTTATGTGAACTTCTCTTTGTAGACGGTTGTCTCTGTTTTTTATAATCTCTGCAAATGATGAGTTTATAGTGTGTTAATTCTGATATAAATTAATAAGTCTGTGCCCCAGTTTTGACTTTTTATAAAACTCAGTGATTTTATAGTTATTTTGTTATAAAACTTTTTGAAATAGTTAAACAATTGGAAAAATTTGTATGTTTGTAATATTTTTATACTTGTTAACAAATAGATGTTGGTGAAATAGACGCTAATAAAAATTATTTATTTTTAAATTCTTGTGTTCGTATTACATATTTATTTTGAAAAGTGTCCTTTACAAAGTTGGTGTTTCTACTTCCTTGTTCACCTCTCTCTGGATAAAAGGTAATTAACAATTCTTTTCATCACTGAACAAACTGCTATAATTAAATTATCTCTTCTGTTATCATTATGGAACAAATGTCACTTGCATTTTGTTCTAGAATAGTTTCTTGTTCAAGTATTCTAACATTTTCACACACTGGTTTTCCATATATTTTTCTTGTCTAATTGGACAAAAAGCTTCATTAGCTACAATTAAATGACTATTTTTGGCATCTTTCTGCTGTAGTTGTATTTTAAATATTTCCAAAGTTGCGCCTGGTGAACGCCCCTGGGAAAATATCTTCAGAAGTTTGTTGAAGTTCTCGAGTTGATGGACAATGCCATAATCAGCTTAGTAATTGTATAATAATGGGTACTGCAGAGTTTAATTTAAGTAGGATATTTATCTAGACTCCTAAAAAAATGGGCAAATAAAATTTTGCTTGTAAGCAATTTTTATTTATGTACAAGGTATTTCATTGACTTAACACTTTATTAATATTAAATACAAATTTGGTTGTTTAACTGTGATGGATAAATTTGCATTTTTTAATGTGAATTCTTCACATTAACCTAATTTTATTCAGGTATTTTGTTCGTAGAAAACTGATTTCTACGAACAAATTACCCGGTCGTCCCAGTGGCTCCCCCAAATTTAAATTATTCCTGTATACCAATGATTTTATTTCGCCCCATATTTCTAATATTCCATTTATACAACTGCTCATGGTCTACCCTATATAACAAAATTCACCATTTTGAGCCACACTTCATGACTATAATTTTACTCATTTATTTCAACCACCCGGTATATTCAACTGCTTTTTGAATCCATGTCTGCTTATGCGTCCATGTCTATAATTATAGTCGGTCCTACGCCCTATAATTCAAATATCCTAACTGCTTATGCTTATATAACAAATTTTTGATACACCCTGAATAACAATAATTTTAACCAAAGTTTAAACACCTTGTATAAGCAACTACTTATGCTCCAAACTATATAACTATTTTAAACCGCCCTTTAAGCTGAATTCTACTCCAACTTATATTTCAACCAACCTGTATATTCAACTACTACTGACAATTTTTAAAGCCTTGTGTATAACTGTAATTGTTTTCCGTTCTATAACGCAAATACCCGCTCTGTATAATTCCAGTTTGGCTCCACTCTTATTTAAACCACATTGTATACGCAACTACTTCTGTGCCACCCAATACAATAATTTTAGAAACACCCTGTATAACTAATTCAATTCCCACTGATATTTGAACCATAATATGTATACAACTGCTTATGTACCACGTAATATCACATGCACACACGCACCTACAACCGTATACCATATGGAAGAGTTCGCCGACATATCTAACAAATTTTGGTTTCGATAAAATAACGGATTATTTTCTGCCATTTCAGGCGACTATAACTTCGTCTCTAACAGAAACTGACTTTCAAATGCATCAAATTGAAAACCATTAAAAACACCCTGTACGATATACTTTCATGGCATATTATGACATTTAAACTAGATATTTATGATTTAAACATTTACCATGTTAACAGTTTTTTGTTATATTTTTCCGATACAATGGTATGTTTTGCGTTATAGACAAATGTACGCAATCAAGTAGGAACATATCTTTGTAGAATACAATTTACAAAATTCAAATTGCGTGAGCAGTTTTAGAGAAAACAGTGAAGATTCATTGAAAATTGCTACAATCTAGTCCCTTATTTACTTTTATTTCTGATTTTCAAGAAAACCATAAATATCATGTTATAGACAATTATATGGGACCTTTCTGTAATGTTTCTTAATATAATGCAGTTTAAATCATCAAAATAGGCCAAGCCGTTTTTGAATAATCGCTCGACATACATAAAAAAAAGTTGCATACGAATTGATAACCTCCTCCTTTTTGGAAGTCGGTTAAAAATATATACTTAATCCGCCATTTTGTTGGCGGCCATATTGTATTTTCTTTTTTTTTTCATAGTGAACTTTATTCTTGCCCTTTCATTTGATGCCCAAATTGAGGTAGTTGTCAAGTTGTGAAAGAATATGTAATCCACCATTTTGTAGTGGCGGACATCTTGGATTTACAGGCTGAAATTTTAATTACTAGATTTAACCCAAACAAATAAATAAACAGGGCAAGCTAAATAAAACCGTTTAAAAACTCATTTAGTTTAAAAATCACAATTAACCATTTCATTTTTTAAAATTTATAAATGCTACTTAAATTAAAACTCTCATCTAATAAATAATGAGCCTACTGAGCCTTATCTGTATTTACCAGTCATTTAAAACAAGACGTTCCCGTCGATCTGTCGTACTTTAAAATAATAACAATCAAAACAGCCACAACAGTCAGGTATTTCTTGAACTTGATTCGTTCGTTTCGTGGGTACCGTGGGTACTTTCGTGAGAAAACTCGTGTTTCTGTCCGTATAGTAATGACGACTGCCAACCTGAGCAACGCAAAGCACGTGTACAGTTTATGGCGTTCGCGTTAAACCAAATCAGATCTTCCGTTTGATCTGTATCGAGATCACAGCATCCCTAGTATGTTCTCATTAATGCTAACATGCATCATTTTATCGTTACGAGCATTTCGTGTTATTACGTACTATTACTAGTACGTGCATTAAAAGCTAACAAAGAAAGTAGTTGAAGAGTTTGTTCATCATAATGAAAAGTTGGCTTCAGTTAACTGTATTTGAGCTATTGCTTATACAGTTAAAATAAATTCTCAATATGCTGAGAATAATAAAAGCATTTAGTATCTAAACATTACGGGGGTGTATTGTAATATTGTGAGCCTTGAACAATGTTTCCTAAAAACAAAATATAGCCTTCGAAATGTTATTTGTGGCATATTCTTGATTATTTTTATGTTTTCGTGGGAATAACACCACAATTGCAATAAAAAGCTGTATATTGAACGAAAAAAACAAAAGTTTCAAAGTCGATTCTAACTTCGTTGTCAATGGCTATATAATAAATATGTATTGAACATGTATAATGCAAAATGAATGTTTGATTTATGACATTTAAGTTGACACAAAAAAAAATAAACATTTAATTTGGTGGCGTTACGTTGACGACATTTTCGTAATTTGGGAACACAGTCTTGAAGAACTAGATAAATTATTAAATGACATAAATAACAACGAACCAACTTTCAAATTCACCCTAGAAATTGAACAAAATAACAAACTGTCTTTCCTAGACATATTAATCACAAAAACAGAATCTTCATTCGAAACAGAAGTTTATAGAAAACCAAGGCATACTAACAGATACCCAAATTTCAATTCAAATCATCCGAATACAGTAAAGAAAGGTGTTATTAAGTCATTATATGATAGAGCAAAGCCAACTGTTCTAATGATAATAAATTCAACAAAGAAAAAACAGTTATAAAAAATGTTCTCACTAGAAACAATTACCCCACAAAATGTATCAACAAAGAATTAAACAGATTTGAACAGAGAACAAACCTTCCGAATCAACCGAGAACTTCTTTTATAAACACTGCTACTCAGAACAACCACATTACAGTTACAACTATACAATTCATACAGGGTCTGTCAGAAAGATTGCAAAGAGTGGGCAACAGATTTAAGGTTAAAACAACATTCCAAACAAAAAATACATTGAAATCACTAATATCAAAAACAAAACCAACCAACAAAACTCAGAACTCCAAAAACTGCATATACAAGATTACTTGCGAATGCAATAAATATTATATTGGGGAAAAATTAAACGTACGAATAAATGAACACAACAATTACATAAAAAAAGACAATTTGAAAAATCGAAAATTGTTGAACATGCTTGAAACCTAGGCTATAAAATACAATTTGACATTTCAACAATACTTCACAAAGAATAACATAACACAAAATGAAAAATAGAAGAGTCTGCCTTAATTCCTTTGAATGGAGACGATTGTATCGCCTCTACTTCTGTAGAATTCAATCGTATCTGGTTACCGACTATTAAGGAAAAAATTATTAATGGTCATCTCCTTTTGAACAACCCAGTATCTGGATAGTTCATAAGGTTTTTTTCTAGGTTTTCGCTTTTGACGTTAATGGGATCACGGAAACAGCAAAATTCTTTTTCAAATTCTTCTAAGTTGAAAGCTGTTTAAGCATAATATATGATCTTTAGAATTTTTTGTGCTACCTGTATATATAAAAACAACAATTTTTGTCTTATATCAACTCAAATGTCATAAATCAAACTTTCATTTTGCAATTTACATTTTCAATACATATATAGCCATTGACAACGAAGTCAGAATCGACTTTGAAACGTTTGGTTTTTTCGTTCAATAAACAACTTTTTATTTCAATTGTGGTGTTATTCCAAAAAAAAAACATAAAAGTAAACAAAATATAGGTTATATAAGCCTGATGATCTTTTAAAAACGATTCTAGTTCCCGTACTCAAGGCAAAAAAGTCTACTGAATTTGAGGATTATAGAACATAAGCTTCTTTTGCCCTCTAAGCAAAGTAATAACAAGGACAATTTTGAAAATAAAATTGAAGAAATTCTAGAAGAAGAACAGTTTGGATTTAAAAAAGGTAGAACACCTTTCAATGCAATAAGGTACGTCAGAATGGTAGCAGAGAGACAGATGGAGAAGAACAGGGTAATAAATGTTCTTTCATTGACTGAATGAAAGTGTTTAAACGATTAGATTGGAATCTACTATTGAAAATTCTGAAGTTTATCCAAATGGATTCAAAAGACTGACGAATTAGGCGGAAAGTAAAGAAACCGAAAAAATGATCATAGGAGCCCTTCACAAAAAACGTTACGCTAAATTTTGCCTTTTCGGACCCCTCCCTCCCCCTTCGTCCTGACTCATCACACTTTCTGCGACCCCCTATAAATATTACCTCAGCGAACGTCACATTTCCTTAGACCCCCCGTCCCCCCTAACTGAGACCAACTCCCCCCACCCTTGTGGGCGAACGTGTGAACGAGCCCATAGGACGAGGAGTGTGAATTGATTTTTAAATCACTTAAATGTGTCAAGTTGACAATAACTATAGAAAAAGAAACGATCGCGCTACAGGACTTACTTGCTTCGTTGATTATTCTGTAGGATGTGGACTGTATTTTGAGGGACTTGACATTCACTACCCTCTTGTATATTAGCTGTGTCTGTTTTCAGGACCGGTCGGATTTTCATTACTACCAACAACAATGGAGACCTTGAGTACTTGTTCTTCCACGATCGAGCGAGAATTTACCGTCCACTGCTGTATCTAGTCAATTTCAGGCATGAGTGGATGCGCATAAAATAAAACAATAAATACACTGCGTCTCCAGAATCTTGCATAAAATAACTGTACAATACTTTACAAATAAATACTAACGGTGGTAAAATGATAACGTTTCAGCAGAATCACATCTGCTCTCTTTAGGTCGGTTAGCATAATTCTCATAGCCTTCTGCTTACGCTTCTGGTTACTAAAGGGTGTTCCAATTTTAAGTTAAATTTTAATTTTGCCGCCGTTTATATTTTTTGTACTAGAATATCATATGTTATTTAACAGATGACAAGTAGGAATATTCCCATTATTAAGAATGGAGAGATATATGATTGAGCAACGCGTGTTTATTGTCAAAAAAAAATTAAATTTGATGAAAATTGAGCAAAAGTTGGAAGAAAGTTTCGTACGGAATATGGAAGAGAAAATTGTCGGTCAAATGTTACCACTGGAAAAATTGTTCAAAAATTTATGAAAAAAGCAAAACATATCATCGTAGCAAAAATATCTTCATTTAAATGCTTACAAGGTTCAGATAACGCAACACACTTTGGTTTACGTCGTCAATTGGTTAATTGGGCCATACAACAGAAACTTGAAAATGTGAATTTTTTCAACAAAATCATCTTCAGCAATGAAGCACATTTTGAATTAGGTGCATTTGTTAACAAGCAAAATTGTCGAATCTGGGGTGAAGCAAATCCACGAGAAATAATGGAAAACCCGATGCATCCACAAAAAGTAACTGTTTGGTGTGGTTTTTGAACTGGTGGAGTGATTGGTCCTTACTACTTTTTTGAAGATGACAATGGAAATGCTGTTACTGTGAATGGTGATCGATATCGAAAGATGATTACTAACTTTTTGCGGGATGAATTGGAGCAGGATATGTGGTTCCTACATGACGGTGCAACTTGTCATTCAGCAGCAGAAACAATCAATATTTTGAAACAGAAATTTGGTAATCGAAGAATAGCTCGAAGAGGAAACATTAATTGTCTCCCTAGATGTTGCGATCTAACACCTCTAGATTTTTTCCTACGGAGGTTTATGCTACGATCCACAAACAATTGATGACTTAAAGGAGAACATTATTGACTGTTTTCAAGTAATTGAACTACAGTTATGCCAGAAAGTTATCGAAAATTTTGGCAAAAGATTAGAAGCTTGTCGTACAGTAGCAGGTAGTCACTTACAAGATATTGTTTTCTATTACTAAACCGAAACAATTGTACTATCATTTGAAATAAAAGATTTGATTATAATTTGTGTATTTTATTAAAATTTTAAAAATTAACCTCAAATTGGAACACCCTTTAGTTATTCGAGCAACAAGAAGCGTTGAGGGTCTCGCCGAAATTAAATTTTTATCGTGGGCTCCCGGTCGATTACTACACTTTGTTCTGTATTTACAATTTTTAAATACTTTCCTGTTGCAGGAAAAAATCTGTGGTGAGAAAACCCTAACGAACAAATAAAATAATTAGAAGTTTTAAATAGTTTCTTCCTAAGCGGTGTTCTAACAT
This sequence comes from Octodonta nipae, assembly GCA_034190945.1. Lineage (NCBI taxonomy): Eukaryota > Metazoa > Arthropoda > Insecta > Coleoptera > Chrysomelidae > Octodonta > Octodonta nipae. The sequence continues at coordinate 12,904,956 of CM067222.1, forward strand.
TCATTTGAGAACTTTAATGAGGGCAATGTAAATACTGGCTAATTTCCGGAGACACTAAACTCGTTAGACAATGACTTTCAGAGATATGTCTAATATTTTAAATATTCTCCGTCCAAGTCTTGCAATTATTTGCAACAAGTTTACACACAAGAGTAGGAACGTTTACAAAGTAGCGATTCTAACCAGTTCATTAAATTTATACGGCCGTAGACCACAATAAAAATATTATTTTTTTGCAGTCAAGTCTCTACACCACTGAACTTTCGAAATACAACCGAAGTTAATAAAGACACCTTTAACACCTGGTATGTGTATAAAATTCACTGCGTCTGATCCTTATCCGAGCATCCTTTAAGAGTTACCTAAAATATTCGCATTATATAATGAGTTAATAAACCGAAAGTTATTCGCACTGGAGTGTGTGAAGTTGTGAATTCACGGTTGAAATTAATTGTGGCTTTTAAATTTTACAACATAATCATTCGCTCAATTAAAATGTAAAATACTTTCTAATGTTTTGAGACTTCTTTATTTGATTTGTATGTTACACTAATTGCAGGGATTTTAACGATCGCTATAAATGTAATTAGGTTTTGGTCGGGTAACTGAGAATGCAAATGCAATGACAGAATGAGACTAATTTGTTTGTTTTCTATGGCTGAGCTTAGTTTACAAATTATGTTAACAAATTTAATACTTAAAGTACTATTTTCAATTGTTTTCCAGATATGCGAAAAGTTATAGTTCAGTTTCGATTTTTTTATCAAACAAAATTTATTAAAAAAAACATATGCGGTGTAGATTACATTTGGGCAATATCACCCTTTTAGATGAGTGATTCATCTATGTTTCATTCTTTAAATTGATAGTTGGAGAGCTAGTGACCCATTTTTCATGAAGTGTTTGATTCACGCAACATTTCACATAGAGCTATAGATAGGATAGACGAGTGGGTAATCACTATGGTAAACCACTGAGAGTATGTATCAAACTAAAAATTGGAATACGGGGTTTTTTCGAGTCAAAATATTTTCAGATATTCACGACTTCTGGTTCTACCGTGTGTGATCCCAACTTTGTTCATTTGTTCATTTAAATAGAACATCGTGTTTTATATTTATACACACACACACACACACACACATATATATATATATATATATATATATATATATATATATATATATATATATATATCAGCTCAACAGACCTAGTGGCCTTTGGCTATGAGATCTTTCACTCTTTTTTCCACTTATTTCGGTCTAAAGCCTGCTTCTTCCCTGATTCCGACTTCGTCTAAATCCTTGACCACTTCCTCTAGCCATTTTTTCTAGGTCTTCCTCTTCTTCTTTTTACTCCCTCACTTCCAAATAGTATTTTTTACCCATCGTTTGTCTGGCATTCTCGCAATGTGTCCTAACCATCTAGCTCTTTGTATTCTCATCTCCAGAACAATACTTGGTTTTTTGTATAATTCCTCAATTTCCTTATTTGTTCTTCTCCTATATTCGTCCTGGCACTTAAATCATCCAAAGATTTTTCTTAGTATTATACGTTCCCAAATTCCACATAGATTCGGAACCTTTATGTGTTAGTTTCCCCGAAAATCATAGATGTCGATCTTTACATCTCGCGGCTTCAAATTAAACGAAATGTGTCAAATACATAAAGAAGTGTTCGAGAAGACATTCAATTGTGGGAAGCGCAACTGATGAAGGTTCCCTAACCAGAAACAATATACAGTGATGGGCAAATGTGTGGAACCAAGTAAATATCTCTGAAATTATTAGAGATATCAAAATATTCAAAATCAAATTTGGAAGGTGGATACTGCAGTAGATTGCCTATTTCTTTCCAAATTTTTTTACAATTTTGAACTTCCTGTTTTACCGGAAGTAATGTCGATTTTAAAATTTGCAATGAAACACCCTGTATAGTATTTTAGTTTCTGATGAAACATTTTATTGCGAATACAAAAATATCGGGTTTGATATTGTTTACTTCAATACCTACCGAAATATTATCAAAAAAGTAACTAAGGAAAGGAAATCTGAATCAAGTTTAGTAGTCCATGAAATTCATTGCAGAAGTAACAGTAGTTGTCAAAATAAGTTATTAGTTCTTTTTATTTGAACGTAAAAAAATTGTATTGTTTTAATTTGATCGTAAAATGGCCGAATTAAGTGAAAGAGAAAGAATAGAAATATTAATGATGATTGGGTATGGGGAGAGGAAAAGGACGCATCAAGAAGTTTGTGGCCTTTTTAACATTGTTCATCCGAATACACAAATATTCCGTTCAGTAGTGACGAAACCTTTGCGAAGGTACGACACAAGTGGAACAGTTAGCAATTTACCAAAAAGTGGACGGTTAAAAAGTGCAAGTAATGAAGGTGTAGCTCAAAATGTTGGTATATCTTTGGAAGAAAATCCTCACTTATCCACTACCGACCTCGCCAATATGCATGGAATTAGCCGTCGTTCAGTAGGGCGGATATTAAGGCGACAAAATATCATCCATACAAAATTCGCCTCGTTTAAGAACTCTCCGAAGACGATTTCGACAGACGTTTGCAATTTTGTGAAAGGATGATGGATATTTATAAACGTGATAATAATTTTATAAGAAATGTGGTGTTTTCAGACAAAACTACATTTTGTTTAAATGGTACGGTTAATCGACATAACTGCCGCTACTGGTCGCAAGTAATCCTTATTGGGTACAAGAGTCTCATACAGAACATCCCCAAAAATTGAACGGTTGGGCCGGCATTTATAACAAAAAAATCGTGGGACCCTTCTTCCTAGATAGGTATTTACAGCTCTTGGAGACACAAGTTATTCTGGCATTGGAGGTAAATGGACAATTACCAAATAATATCTGTTTTCAGCAGGATGAAGTACCACCCCATTACGCTCGTATTGTTCGAGATCATTTAGATAGGACATTTCATCACAGATGGATTGGAAGAAGGGGTACTCATGAATGGCCTGCACGAAGTCCCGACCTTAATCCACTAGACTATTTTCTGTGGGGTTACTTAAAGTCTAAGGTTTACGTTGATAGAGCAAATAATTTGCAAGAATTAGCTGCAAGAATATATGACATACCAGAAGTAATAGCTGATGTTAGTAGAGAATTTAAAAACCGACTTGCTTATTGTCAAGAAGTAAACGGTGCTCAGTTTGAACATCTAATACATTAAGTTTAGTTAAGTTAGATTTCAATGTTTTGAAAATCACTTAGATTTAGTTAATAATTATGATTATGTATTTCTTTAATGGATATTAGATTTTTCCTTTCCTTAATTACTTTTCTGTTAATATCCCGGTAGGTATTGAAGTAACCAATATCAGACCCGATATTTTTGTATTCGCAATAAAATGTTTCATCAGAAACTAAAATATAATATACAGTGTTTCATTGCAAATTTTAAAATCGACATTACTTCCGGTAAAACAGGAAGTTCAAAATTGTAAAAAAATGCAAACAAATAGGCAATCTACTGCAGTATCCACCTTCCAAATTTCATTTTGATATCTCTAATAATTCCAGAGATATTTGCTTGGTTCCACACATTTGCCCATCACTGTATATTATATATATTGCCTTGCGTACAGAAGAATGACACATCGAAGAGAGATTTACTTTGGTTCCTTTTATTTCATTTATCAGAATATTACTGAAGAATTCACCTTAGTACGGTGGGTGTAAAAGTGTGGCTACTTGAAACAGTACATTTTTATCAATTTCAGAAAAATGATAATCTAATTCATTCTTCAAAGCAGATACAAAATCAAGAACGGCTGATAAATTGGTATTGAGATTTTCTTGGATCTCTCCATAAATTTTATTCAATGCTCGTACATATATTCATGTGTTTTGTGAGCTCAATTTTTTTGTAACGTCTTCCAGAGGCTTCAGCACTTTTACTAATTCTATCAAACAAGAGCGAACTGATGTTTTGATGTTTGATAATGGCATAGCCACTTGCTGAAACTAGTCACAGCAAAGTGAAAATAAAGTGATTAAAAAACTAAGTTAATTCTGTTATTCGTTCATTATGAAAAGAAAAATATATTGAATAATTGGGCGTGTTTAGCAAAAACAGCGAAGTCCAAATTTGACGAAAATGACTTTGTAACGCAAATGGGTACAGAAATATGATACTCATCGATATACCCATTTGAAATATCGCCGATTCTGGCAAAAACGACATACATCCCTCTGTTCTAAGCAAGAACAGCATATCTTCTTGACTTGTGCGTCTTGTCCGATACATATGCAGATTGTGATAAATTTGCACAAATTATAAATCTTTTGCATGTAGAGTCACAAGAAAGAGCAATTATCGAGAGGCAAAAACAACTAGATCTCCGAAGCATTATTTGAGTTAAAACGCAAATATAAAATAAAAGCCAAAGCGATTGAAATAATGTATATAAGCTTCAACTTCATGCAAAGTCTCCCTCTCCCTCACACACTTTCAAATCCCTTATTTTACTCTCGACAGCTGTGGTATTATGTTTTTGGCATTCACGATCTAGGCAAAGATGAGGCTACAATATATACCTACCTTGCGGGTGAAGGCAAAAAAGTAGCAAAAGACATAACCTCTATGATTCATTTTTTGTATATGTTGGTTCATGTTTTAAAATGGCGGATTCTATAGAGTTTATTTTTCCCATGAGAGGCCACTCAGATCTGACTAAATATTCCGATTTTGCCTTAATCGAGAAAAAAGGAGACTTACGGAAAGAGTAGAAATACCAGATAGTTGGGATAAAATAATAATGCTCCTGGTATTCTTTTTCTAAAAAACAGTTATACTGAAATATTCCATAGCAGTAAAATCGCAAGAGCAAATCTCCCTTCCGATGTGAATCTTATTCCTCTATATAATGGTCCACTTCCCGTTACATCTAATAAAGTTGAAAATCTGAAAGTTTTGTTACCGTTTCTTCGATCGCATAGAAATAACATGTATTACGAAAACAAACTTGAAAGGCCCACTTCCGGTATCCACGATAAAGAAGAGGAAATTGAACCCGATGACAACAGTAGTGGGTGACATGACTATTATTTTAGATTTTAATTTAAATACTACAATAAAATTATTTGTTTTTGAAAAATAAAAATTAGGAAAAAAATTAGGTACACTTTATTTCCGTCAAAAACCACATTTGTCTATTCCTTTTTTTGCATTTTTTCAAAAAAGTTGACCAAAAGATGAGCTCATATCACAAAAAATATATATGGCTGCATAAATAACACCAACTTCTCAAAGCAGCTTTTTAAAAAATTCGCAGCATAACCACCTAGACTGTATTTTATGCCTCCTGGTTTTTCTTGTTTTTGGACTTATGGTGTTTTTGCTAAAGACGCCTCAATTACATAAAAATATAATAACAGTACAAGTACAAAACGAAAAGAAAATCATTGGGTTCTGAGATTCGACTTGGGTCAACACCATTAATATATTTCGATAGCCATCGCTTCTCATCTCTGAGCTGTCAGCCCTATACTTGACAGTTGACATCGCATTTTTATTAGGGAAAATTAAAAGCAGATATGAATTTCAACATCATTATATTTAAATTATTATTATCAATTCCTTATTACATTATGTAATTAAAAATAATGTGCACATAAAAATCTATAAAAAACAACTAATATAGTTTTCAACTTTTCAATGTGAATAACATTTTTAAATGAAGGTCAGTTCGATACACAGTAATAAAATTAGGAAAATGGCTTTCTCCCCACAGTAAATTTTACCTAATTCCGAATACCAAAAATGCAGGCTTTCAAAGAGGATTTACATACAATAAAACAAAACTCAAGGAAAATTAATGTAGGAAGGATTGTAGTGAGAGATTTGATTGTAAACTTCAGGTAAGATCGAACGCCCTGAAAAAAATTACGCTTTCGAAAAAACTAGTTATTTACCTCATAAAAATTACAGTTTCGGTTGTTTCAAAGTTTTATTTTTTAAATTTAAACAATAACTATGAACGATTGAAAAATGCCCTTTGTCACAGTTTTTTTTTCAAATAATTCAATAACTTACTAACGTTTAGATTAAAGCACATATTTGGTAGTGTTTGGTGTAAGCCAAAAATATAATTTGACAATGTTTGAGCTTTTTTTGGGAAATAACACCACTAGTCACGAAATTACTGTATATTTCCAAACATTTCGGGGTCTAGGTCAGACCCCGTTGTCAATGACTAAGAAACTATGAATAAAGGCACAATTCTAAAATTTAAAACTTTAATTTTTCAACGTTTGAGCACTATTTTGGGAAATAACACCACAAGTCACGAAATAACTGTACATATCCTTCAGAAAACAATAATTAGATAATCTTATAATAGATTGCTTCCAACCTACCTCAAGAAATAGATAAATGCAGAAATGAGTTTTCAAATCATTTTTTTAAGATTCATTTTATTAATACAATGTTTATATTTCACTTGTTATTCTTTGTATGTTAATCACTTATTATTTAATTTGTGTTGACTTTTGTTTAACTGGAAAATCAAATTTGAATTTTCTTGAGTTATTTAGTTATTTTGACTGTATTTTATTATTTAATTCTGTATTATCATTTCCTGTTGTTGTTGAAAAGTTATAACAGCCAAAAAGTATTATTTTTGCAACTTTAAACACCCGGTATAATTAACTACAGCATAAAAACAGTTTTTTGTGATTTTCAAAATACATTCTTTAAGAAAAACTAATCAAACACCTATGTTTTTTTTTAAATGGAAAATACCAACTTCCCTGTAGTAACAGACATCCGCTGAAAGTAGTCTTTATTTTATCAATAAAAGATGTGTTGTCTTTAGTTGTTTCTCATGTTAAAATTCTCAACATTATAATATTCTCTAACAGTTTTAGTTGTCTAATTATATCCAAAATGTCACTCAAATATTTCTATACAAAAACAATAATTTATCACCCTAAATAAAAGGTCCGATTCAAGTATTTGCTTCATCATTTAAAACCAGTTCTAGAATTCCGAACAAGATTAATCGGGATAGATTACTTTTTAAAATTCCACCAATTTAGGGTACTAAAGATAATATGCTGAGAAAAATCTATGATAAAGCTTCAAATTAAAAGGGAAAAACAAAACGAACAAGATTACCAAGCAGCTGACTACTTAATCACGACAAACGTTTAACTTAAAAGCTAAAGTTTTTTTTTCTGAGAATAACGTGTAATCTGATATCTTCTTGAGCCGAGCTGTTACTTTAAAATTAATGTTTATGCCCATTTACCATCGTCCATCTCGCCATAGAACCATGGTCTTTATCAAGATGTTCACTTGTTTAATGGGCTGGCTATGTTTCATTTGTTTAACTAGCAAACGCTCACTTTAACTTATTTAAGTATAATAGCTGCGATTTTTTGTTTTAATGAGGTTGAGTTTTGTTGTGTTTCTCATCGCATGTACAACATTTCGATCTCGAGATTGTTAGTGCAATATGTGTGAGATCTTGACATGTTTATAAAGATTGCGGTAATAATTTACAATATAATCAATCAACTACCAGATATAAAGTAATTTGCAAACCATTTTTTCATCTCCTAAAAGTTATAGTTCAAGTAATTCGAAGGTTATATTTCGGGAACAGAGAATCTTTAAAAACCTGAAATTGATATTTTGCACATTTTTTCGGCTAAATAACAATGACACAGGCACCTAATAGACCAATCAATAGAGCAAAAATTAACTAATAATGTGTAAAAAATACTATCAAGATACCGATTGTGCCATCAAATTAACAAAGATTCCTGCGATATTTTGCTATGTTTTCCACTCGCAACTATGGTTTTTTACTTTGTTATAAACAATTGAAGCAAAGAAAATTACGTTTTTTTTTCTCTGCATGTTTATAAAATCAATAATTATAGCTAATCTCAATGGTGTCAACAGCTCAATTGCAAAGCATGAAAATACCAATAAAATGAGCCCAGGCTCAATCCGATTGGATCATTAGTAACAGGAAAAAACAAAAAATACTGAAAAATGTAGCAGTTTTTTTAAAAAAATCGTATCTTCGTCACTTTAAAAGCTGTAGAACTGAGTTTGTAGGAACTGATAGTAATTTACATCTATTTTATGTATGCCAAAATCAGACACTACCGGTTTATTAGTTTTTGAACAATTGTGATATAAAGTTTTCTGTACACTATTTTTGCACTGTGTCCCTATGCGTCATAGATAATTAAATTTCAATTTTGAAAAAAGTTGTTGAAAATAGAGGTGTAATCTGCAAAGCCTCTATTCTCATTTTTCACTAAATGTCTGTGAAATATCTGAAAAATGTTAGCAAACATGACAAAAAATGGGCGAGCGTATGAATGTATCCAAGGAGAGGGGGGAAACACGGCTGTTGAGGGGAAGCGTATAGTAATATATAGTAGAGGCACATACATAGATCATTTTAATATTTAAAATCCTCACAAGTAAGAATTTTTCTAATGATCGCTCTCTTTCGATGTTCCGTAAACCCAAAATTCACAAATTAAAGCTAAAACGAGAAACCATTTACATATAAATATATTAATAAACAAACAGTTCTCATTTGATGTAATAAAATCGAACAAATCACTCTGTATAGAAGTTTTTTTAGCGATTAGATTCTTTCACTATCTGTCAGAGTGACAGTTACTATCGATAATAATTATTGTTAGCAGTTCCCCTCAAAAACCATGTTCCCCCCACTACTCGAACACATTCATATGCTCACCGAATTTTGGTCATTTTTGCTAACATTTTTCGTATATTTCACAGACATTTAATGAAAAATGAAAATAGAGGCGTTGTAGAATGATACGTCTACTTTCAACATCTCTATTCTGAATTGATATTTGACGATCCATCTCGCATGGAGACACTGCAAGAATAGGGGACTAAAAACTTCAGATCGCAATTATTCAAAAACTAATAACCGATAGCGCCTGGTTTAGTCACGCATAAGGTAGATAACAATTACTATCAGTTCCCACAAGCCCAGTTCTACAACTTCGATAGTGACGGAGTTATAATAATATAAAGAAAACCGCTAAATTTTCCAGTATTTTTTGTTTTTGCCTCTTACTAAAGATCTTATCAGATCGATCCTAGGCTCATTTCATTGGTATTTTCATGCTTTACAATTCACCTGTTGACACCATTGAGATTAGTTTATTAGTTTTGATTTTATAAACATGTTAAGAAAAAAAACGCAATTTTCTTGTTTCAATTGTTTATAATAAAGTAAAAAACCATAGTTGCGAGTGGAAAAGATAGCAAAATATCACTACAAATCATTCTTAATGTGATGGCACAGGCAGTATCCTGATAGTACTTTTTGCACCAAAAAATCTCTATTAATTTGTCTATAAGTAATCATTATCGCATCACAGAAAACGAAAAATATTTTGAAATAAATTTTCTTAAAAGAAGAAAACAATCTCAGTACACTTGTTCTACCGAACATATTAGTAAAATGTAAAAATCTATAGTTTAACATATTTCATACATCAAGGTTATATTGACAAAAAAAACCTTCAAATTACCTTGAAAATGAAGTATATATATATATATATATAATATATACATATATACATATATATATATATAGGCGGTATCAAAGCTCCCGGGACGGCACGATATCTCAACGGAATGAATTTTCGAAAAAAAAAAACGGTTCAGACAAAAATTTTAAGATTTTTCTCTGGCGATTTAATGCTGACCATGTTTTTGACCTTGACCACGACCTTGACGGTCAAAAATTAAGGTCAACTTATTATTTGAAACAAGAACCCCTATTTTTAACACTGATTTTACGTTTGAATATGAATCCTGACTATGACCTTGAACTTGACCTTTAAGGCATTCCAAGGTCAACGTTGCTTTTGTCATAGGAACCCCTTATTTTTATATAAGTACTTAATTTGACCTTCATCGTACCGTCCCGTGACTTTTGGCACAACCTGTATATATACAACTGTGTATCTCTATGCGTTCTAGTGTGAAACCCAATTTCCATTTAAATTTGCGGGGTCCTGTATTCTTGACTTGCTGAAATTAAAAAAAGGCATTGAGTTACAAATCAGAGCTGGCCAGCGGACGACCCACCAATTCAGTTTCAGTTTTCAGTTCTCAAATGTGTTTTGTTTGAGCCGATGCCTGAGAGCACGCAGTGTCCTGGTGGAGAATGATGCGTCTTAGGCGGTAGGTTTCTCTCAAACAAATGGTTGTGTTTTAAACAGACTTTAACAATTTTAGATAATTTACAGTGAATTATATCAGGGTAGATGCGGAATTGGTCGCATATTTCATTTGTTGACTTGAAACTAACAGTTTTTCAGAAAATCGAAAAAAAATGATAAAGAAATGCAATCTTTCTTCACCAATAAATACACTTAAACTTCAGTTTAGATATGTGAATAATTTAGAGCAGGCATTGATGTACTTAACAGCGTCTCCGAAAGCAGTCATATCAATTTTTGGTGAAACTTGTTCGTCCTGTATTCAATGTTCGTATTGTTAAGATAGCGGCATTTTTTCCGTCCATGATCGACGGTAACACAAAAAAAGTGAAATATAAAATTAATTAAAAATAATTATCAAAACATAACACTGCACAATAAACAGTTATGTAGTAGGCACCTACTAAGTAGGTACTTATGCAAAAAATAAATCGCATATTTGCACATGTTATTGCTTCCTGGGTAAAAACTAATTACCTAACAATTTAGTATATTGTAGAAGTCGGGACGTGGGAACAATTACATGATGTTTAAATAAAGACGTAAGTAGAGTTATAATTATACAAGGCGGTTAAAAAATTGAATAAAATTGTTATATAAGGTGTTTAATATGTAGCTGCAGTTTTGGAGAATTATGTTGGTGATTGGTGAATTTATAGTTATACAGTTACAAACAACAATCTTATGGGACGAAGCAAAATTATAGTTATACAGTGTGTTTAACACAATGTGAGAAAATGTTGTACATAAAGTGTGGTTGAAATATAAGGTGGAGAAAATGTTTACTCTATAGGGTAGCTCAAAAAATTTCAGAAACAATTGTTATATAGCGTAGACCATAAGCAGTTGCATAACTGATATATAGGGTGGTCTAAATGGTACAGTTAGGTGTTTTAAATCTGGTGACAAATAAGCAGTACAGGATGGTTTCACTAAAGCGCAAAGTAGAGTTACAGTGATACAAGTAGGTTAAAAAAAAGTCAAATAAAACTGTTATATAGGGTGACCCATAAGCACTTGCAGTTTGGGTGAAATATATCCGGGATTGGTTACTTTATTGTTACGTAGGGTGGTTCACAAATTAGAAAAAGTTGTTATATAGGATAATCCATGTTTCATAATTTATTTCTTTTAGCCAAGAATTGTACATTCCATACGCGGGTGAAGCCGCGGGTACCGGCTAGTTGACTTATAAACATAAAGCAACAACAACTGTAAATGTCCGATTATTAGTTATTTTGTTTATAGGTACTCAGTAGGTACCATCCATTAGTTCTTATTGTGCACTTTTATATTTTATTAACTTTTTAGTAAAATTTTGATGTTGGTTATTTTTTTAAATCTTTTATTAAGTATCAATTCTTTCAACTGTTGCTGTATTGTCCATAAGTTATGGGACAAACTGAAATTATCAATTTTGACAATTAAATAAAATTGTTTCTCGTAATTCTTCCAAATTTATTGTAACACAAAATTTAATGAACAAAACAGATTTTCTAATTAATTCTAATATAACCTACGGGTACAACAGTTATTTCATAACATAATATTTATATAATTTCTGATATTTTCCTGATGTTTTAATTAGTTACATAAAAAACAACATCACCAATAGCCATTGACGTCGATGCCAACAATCCCAATTTGGATAAACACCCCAAACACCATTTTAAAAAACCTGTAACATGTTAATTTGGACCGATGTTAAGAGCGTTCGATAGCATCGATCGTACCATTGTCTGTTTATTCAATGACATTATCCCAGGCTTTGCGTTCCGTCTGTCGGCTCATTTGTAAACTTTTAATTAATTGAATATCCTTTAATAGAAAGATCCGAAAACACACATGCACTGACAACGAGGACGTATGTAACAATTTATGGTTAGCGATGATAGATAAATTTGTCATCATAATTAACGGAATGTATTCATGGCTACGGAAGAATTAGTAATCGATTTTAAAGTGAAATCCACTGATTGAGATTCATAATATAATAAAATATATATCTAGATTTGGATGCTGTCAAAAATGTTTGACACTTAAAATATAATAAGTTCTAAATGTTTTGAATGACAGATATATTTATAAAGACCTGTCTTGGATTTAGGTATCACTATTCAACCCTTTACTGCCACGTGTTGCTATGTAATTTTTGGTCCTTTAATGATTTTTGAAATTTTACCTCGATAAAACAATTGTCCATTAAATTTCACATGGCCAAATCCGGACCTAATGCATATTTTATTGGTAGTTTATTGCCCTAGAAGAAAATTTATTGTTCCAACCATTTCCGAAAAACAATTTTCCATGTAGCTTAATATTTAAATTATCTATATATCTTAGAAACTAAAAAAAGATTCCATTCCATTCCAATCGGCATCATTTAGGTCCAAATATTAGGGTCAACGTCAAAACATGTGCTTTATCGTATTTCCCAGTATGCAGATAATTGTACATAGTGCTAGGACAATTTTAAGTGCATATTCAACATTTTTGAAGAAGCTGTTTAAAAATAAGCAAAGCAAATATAGCCACCAAATATACCATTTCTGAAATTGGAAAAATATGTGCAGAGAAACTGTAAACATCAATGTAAATGTCAAATTTCCATCATAAATATCTAATTTAAATGTCAAGATATGCCATGAAAGTATATCGAACAGTGGGTTTGTAATGGTTGTCATTTTGATTCAGTTGTAGTCAGTTTCTTTTAGAGACGAAGTTAAGTTACGGGGTTTATAGTCGCGTGAAATGGCAGAGAATATCGATTAGTTTATTGTGCGTGCAGTGATATTGGGTGGTACGTAACCAGTTGCATACATAGGATGATTTGAATATAAGGAGGAATAGAAT